>JACVEI010000097.1:0-370327 GCA_018115615.1 Pestalotiopsis sp. DP-2020a | reverse complement strand
ACGATGTTGAGGCTCGCAACGAGGATCTCAAGGGAATGTTCACCACCAGCCACGATGTCGAGGCTCGCAATGAGGATCTGAAGGGAATGTTTACTACTTCGCACGACGTGAAGCCTCGCAACGAAGACCTGAAGGGCATGTTCACCACTACCCATGACAAGGAGGCCCGTAACGAGGATCTCAAGGGAATGTTCACCACTACCCACGACAAGGAGGCCCGTAACGAGGACCTCAAGGGCATGTTCACCACCAGCCACGATGTTGAGGCTCGTAACGAGGACCTGAAGGGCATGTTTACCACAACCCACGATGTTGAGGCTCGCAACGAGGATCTCAAGGGAATGTTCACCACCAGCCACGATGTTGAGGCTCGTAACGAGGACCTGAAGGGCATGTTTACCACAACCCACGATGTTGAGGCTCGCAACGAGGATCTCAAGGGAATGTTCACCACCAGCCACGATGTCGAGGCCCGCAACGAGGATCTGAAGGGCATGTTTGTAAGTTGACCTTGCCACTCACGAATTCTTTCGGTTCATTCACTAATGATCAACAGACTACCTCGGTTGACAGCGAGTAAGTGTCGAGCAGACTCTGCTTACCATTGCTTTGGACATGAAGAGAATTTGGAGCGGATGTGAAACTGTGATGGAACACACGACGGGTGATTGAACATGGCAATGAATTTGACTGACGATGGTGGCTTTATGGTGTCTCTTTTCCATGGTCTATTTGCGTCTTTTTATTATGCTTGCAAGTGTATGTTATAGGCACCTCACTCAGGAGAAGAATCGAATCTGAAATTTGAAAAGTCCGAAGTTTGGTCTCTGGCGCTGAAACTTGACTCGTGACGTAATACTTGGGAGGGCTTCCCTGTATAAAAGTGAAGTGCGCTGACATTTTGAATAGATACTCAGCCGGGATTTGTGTACGTGAAGGAGCATCTGATTCATAATTGTGTTTTTGCTTACTGTCGGGTACTTATACAATATCTGTTTGAAATGCTCAACATGCATGCAGCGTCTGGGACGTCAAATACAAAGTACTCAAATGCCACTATTATTGACAACAATTCTCAACACGCATGACCGAACCTCATATTGTCTTGGCAATATACCGTGAAACGGGCTATCAGTTCCTTGACAACACGAATGGAATGAGCATCGCGATTGCCATATCCTTCCTGACATGTCGCTCATAGCAGTCATCGAAGGGAGATTTGTATCATTCAAGATCAGGGATCAGACAAATACTGTAGAATGAAATTGTGGGCTGAATTGACAGTATACGTGTATTACTACAAGCAGAAGCTAATGGACTACAAATCCATTCAACTAGACGTCCTTCTCTGCAGAGTATGCATCATTTCATGAATTCAGTCTTAACATTCGCCAAGCATCACATCTCCGGGCGTGTTGACGGTATCGAAATGAGGCGCATGGCGCGCATACTCGAACAAGAACAACGCACAGTGCCTGGTATGCTCCACGTCAGAGCTCAGTCCGTCCAGCCTATGTCCCAAGGCACGCGCCTCGGCTCCGCGCACCAGGATGTACGCACAATGGGCCAGGTGTTCACCGCGGGTGGTGTAGTATGAGTAGTGTCCGATCGGCGCGTCTACCAGGCCATTGACATACTCGTGTGTCTGCGCCTCGTCGGCATAGTAGCGCCATACGCGCTCCGTAGCGTTCTGGTCCGGATATGGCGTGGATCCGTCCGGTGTACCGCGGCGTCTGTTGTTATTGGCGAAAACAGTCCCCTCTGGTCGAGTGGTAAAGTCCGTGTGTGTCCCGTGTGCGCTGAGGAACTCATCTGTACCGGCGCGCGAGCACTGCTTGGGAAGCCACTGGACGCTAGAGTGAGATGACAGGTCAGCCACAGGCTTCTTAATTCTCATGAGACAGTAGCCTGAAAAATGAAAAAAGACCTACGTCATGGGGTCAAAGGTACAGCCGCGAGCTTTTGCTTCTTCAATGTTGTTCCCGCAAGTATATCTCTTCTGCGCCATGAGTGTACGGAGGGCCATGGGAGCAGTAGCCAACACGTAGGCCGCGAGGACAACTATGGCTATGACTGATAGGACAATCGATTTCCGGGACCGCGATCGGGGTGTGCTGCTGGGGGAGGTGAAGGAAGTTTCGGGGAGACCTTGGTACTTTTGATTCTTGGTCTTGAAGTCCCAAAACTTCCATTTGCTCTCAGCGCGATCTAGTGACCATTTCGACTTTGAATTTGTTTCTTCGTCCAAGAGCAGCGTATCTGTCGATTGGTCGTCTGCAAAGTATTCCTCCTTTGGCAAAGTCATGATTTGGAAAAGATATTGAGACAAGGAAAATAACTATGCGGACTGTGAATTGGTATCAGTTGTAAACTGAACTCGATACCATGGGTGATCCATCCGGGGCCGTATTCGGTCTGGTCTGTTATAAAGGAGCCACGGTTCACTGGTATATCATACACGACGGGCATCACGGCTCATGCGGTCGCGGCGTGATATCAGCTTACAGCGCGGCACGCGAAAGTGGATAGAAAGGATGCCGCGTAACGCCGGCCAGAAAACAAAACGGCTATCTGTCCTCGGCAGGAAAGCTTGACTACATGCACCGTAGTCTCTGCTGCGCGGCGCCGCCAGAGTGGGCCCGGTACTCGGTCGGTATATCCAATTGATCGTGTGTTAGGTATAACGGCGCGCTAGCTAGCAGGGTCCTTTCGTACACTGCAAGGTCTTATGCATAATAAAACTACCACGTAGCACATGCAGGTAGTGCTTATATAACAGACAAGTGCTTATACCCAGCTCTTGCATATTATCCATTCCAATCGCACCTTGATAATGCCACGGGACATTCGTTCTTCTCCCCGAATCGGAGTCCTGCCACTCATCCATGCCATGCAATGCAACCTCTTGATACAGACTCGAGATGACCAGGGCCTTCGGGACCGCTACAAGCCCTGTCTTTAGATCCAGCGGTCTACCACGTCCTCTCTCATACAATCCAGTGTTGGCTACTACCTAACCAGATGGGCGGTTCTCGTGAGCCGGATATGTTTCACACACAATCGTTTTGCCAAGCCGGCTTTCGTAAGCAATGCTTGGCCACAGTCCGGTTGTACACACTTCTCAAAGACTGAATCTATTATCATGAGGAAGTGAATTATCAAGCATTCATAGGAACAGAGCTCGACCGTTGACTCAGGCCTATCAAAACAGGACACAAATGTCAAGAGCATCGACCACAGGTTTCCAGCCAGGCGTCATTATTCTAGTGCGATTTCATGGATCAACATGTAATTGAATGCATCGCCAGTGAGCCCAGGGTTTGTTGCAATATATGTTATGATCCTACGGATTTATCGGTAAGAACTTTGTTTCTTAGCATGAGCTCTTCTAGGTAGTCAGTCACAATACACACTATCCGCTTTAGCATGCTCGAGTGTCCCCCGGTCGCGTCAGGGGAAACTAATGTGGGAGGGCGCTGCCGTGGGGATCGTCGGGTTTTAGCTATCTTGGGCACTGTCTGCTACCTGAAATAGAGATAAGAGTCTACTAAAGTCACCTAACCTAGTCTAGACGCCGCTGTCAACGTTCACGTCGCCACGGTGGCTATAGACCATCGGTGCCCTAATAATATCGTCTCACTTGATGTCGAACTGTTTGTTTACATTTGTTTTAGATCTGGTGATCTCAGACGCTTTGGCACTCCTTTGTGCTGTAATCAGGGGATGCCTAGTCGGACACCCAGATAGGCAGGTGGCTCATCGCTCTGAAGATTACCTACGCACCCCGCGGCTTACCAATTGACCTTAGCACTTGGCCTAGGAAGCCGAAGGATTCTATCCGCCGGGGGCTACATATCGTCGCTTACTGCAGATCAAGCGCGTCACATACAGTAAAACCCGTGGCGGACTCAGGGTCTCCCCCAGGATGTCCTACGCAGCGGGGCTGGGCCGCGACATACGAAGGTACCAATCAACATGCATAGCGATCCATCCTGGGATCTCAGTATTTAACTAACCTACATAGTCTCTTGGCACGACTATACTTCACGATACCCCACGTTGAACCCCATCATTTTGCTCTCCATATCTCATCTTGGCAATGGCATCCAGACTTCGCAGCTCCACGGGGTGTTGGACGTGTAGACTCCGGCGTAAGAAGTGCGATGAGACCAAGCCTGTATGCACAAGGTTGTCATGTCTCATTCTCTACTTTTTGTGATTATCAAGCTAACTTTATCATTACAAGATGTGTCAAATTGGGTTTGGGGTGTGATGGCTACAACCAGCGGCCTTTCTGGATGGATGGCGGCTTTCGGGAGAAGCTGCGGGCAGAGGAGACAAAGCGTGAAATCAGGGAGAACAAGGGTTTGCCAATCGACAAGTCTGGATCCATCAGATCGAGAAGAAGCGCTGAAGCTAGGATGCAACAAGAAGAATATGAGGAGTTTGGCCACATCACCGGCAACTCCCAGTCCCAGAGCCTTGGCTCCCCCGCAACAACTCTTGCCAATGAATCTTGGGGAAGTAGGGCTCAGTCAATCTCAACTCATTCCGTCGACCAAATGTTTGATTTTGAGGAGAACATGGATACTCTATTCAGCGAAGATTGCACGCCTGCCTCTGACCTAGAAACAATTGGCTTTCCCTTGCCGCTGCCTGCCTCACTCTACCAGACAGCGACGGACGGCTTGGACCCATTTGCATTTCTATCGATGCCTCCTGCCGGTCAAGGAACTGACTCCTCCTCCCACACATCCTCACACACATCTTCCACAAACTCCACAAGGGGCTCGAGTGCAGGTTCCAGAGCCTCCTTCGTGCAACCAACACTAGACGAGGCCCGCCTCCTCATACATTATCTGGACAATATGGCTCAATTACAACTACCATTCGCCTGGGTGGCCAAACATGAGCAAATCGCAACACCAGAATTCCGCGCGTGGCAATTGGTATTCATAACGAGGACTCGGGCTTCCTACTGGGCAACGCTCAGTCTGGCCTCACATACGATGACGGACAATGTGGGTACAGGACAGGTTCGTTGGACTTTCTCTGGTCTGTTATCTAGCTGTCTAATGCTAACCTTGGGAAGACCGACTGGCCAGACTGCCACGGCATGGCACTAGTGGAGCTACAAAACAGCCTCGGAGGCTCGATGTTGAATAATATCAACTCTGTTGTTCACAAGCTCGACTGCTGTTTCGCAACAATGCAACTCGTCTTTCTTGAGGTAAGTTCGCCGCCGTCGATGATTGCTCGAGAAATTGCTTTCTGACTTTTTTACATAGATGCTTCGGGGTCGAATCACTGCTTCTAGAGCACACATGGCGACCGCCTTCTCTTTGATCGCCACTCTATCCAGCGATCACCTGGCGGCCACAAATGAGACGAGTGGAGCCGACTCAGCAGCATTACGATTCATGTCATCATCCCTGCGCTGGTGCGATGCCATGACGAGCTGTTCCCTTCGTACTGCGCCATGTCTGCCGTTAGAAAGCTCTGACGTGTGCGACGACAAGAAAACTTGGCAGGATGTTCTTGCCTCTGGCATCTTGGAGATTGCCAATCTTGATGTATGGAAGCATCAAGCCGCTGGGAGGGGGATGCTGGGACCCGTGGAGCTCGTCAAGCGGGCTGCTACCATCGAGGCAGGGCTAAGTCAGGTATCCAGCCAGTTTGGGCGTCGGGCTGATACCCACGTGAGCGCAGCGCTCGTATATCTGCATGTTGTTGTGTCTGATGCCAATCCACGTATACCAGATTTGTACAATCACGTGTGTACCACTATTCAACTCCTGCGCAGCCTGCAGGGAACGGAAGATGCCGCGTCGAAAGACGAAGTGAGGACACTCATGTGGCCAATCTGCATGGCGGGTTGTCTGGCCGAGGGCATAGACCGCGCCTTTATCATGTCTCTACTTAACAGCAGCGGTGCTCACAAGGAACGAGCAAGCTCTCTTGAGCGGACAGGGAATGTGCTAAGAGAGTGCTGGAGATTGGCCGATAGCGGAGAAGTCGCAGATCCAGATTGGACATCGGCCATGACCAGTCTTGGTCAAGAGTTAATCTTATTCTAAAATAATAGTAATAAACGACGATATTCAACTACTCGTGCCATAGAGCTTTAATTACAAGGGTCTTCTCTGTGAAAGGGCGTCTGTACTCATTCAGTCTTCATTGTCTTTCGCTCCGGTCACCAATTCTCCCTCGAAGCTTAGAGGAACAACTAGGGGGCCTATCACAAATGTCGGCGATACACATGCAACTTCGTTGATCGGTGATCCGAAACATGCATGGCGGCCGTCAATTTAAATATCTCTAGTCTGAAATGAGAACGTGACAAAATTATACTCCAAAGTTCAACGTCGTCTTTGACATGACGTCCTCGTTGACCGACCCTCCGTTCCAGCCATCGCTACAGATCCCTGTGATGACCTCGGCATTGATCACAACAGCGTCTGACGAGTCCCTGCAGGTTTGTCTTACATCCGTCCCAAACTTCAGTAATCGTCAAGTAAGCCGGCATCTTCTGCTCATGGATCAGCGGTAGCAGCCGGTGTGCAGGTTCCACCTCCCCGAGGTCTAGTTCTGGACAGAGGCGTGTTTGACAGCATTGTTTTTCTAGATGTGCCTGCTCGCGAAACCGTTAGATACAAAAGGCCTGCTGTTAGCGTAGCAGCTCCTGGTGTTCCGGCGCGAGTGTTAGCACGGCTTGCAGCTTCCATCTGCCTGTTTTCTTCCCTCTCCCTGGCCTTCTGTGCTCTTTGGACTTTTCTTATTTCCTCATTTTCGACCCCCCTTCCTGTCGCGGCATCTCGTAGGCTTCTCAATTCATCTGACACACGTTATATAGGTAACTCTAATACTCCGAAGACTCGACAAATCTGTAAGGATCATGTGCATGAGCGGAAGTACTCCTTCTGCATATGTGCCCGTTGATTCTGTCAAGATATAGCGACTTCCCGTGATGGCATCAAACGACAAGTCTTCGTGAATAAAAAAGACGCTTTCTGTGGCCTTCGCCTTGTTGGTGGAGTACCAGAAGAGTGTCACACGGCCCAAAGCTTGAAATTCTCCACCGCCGGGCCCAACATACGTCTTGGGGTCATCCACTGGGTCATAGTTAGCAACCCATCGTTCTAGAACACTGCTTCGAATCCAGTTGTTATGCGCACCAGTGTCCAACTTCACCCTTCGCGTCGGCACTCGTCAGAAGCACCAGATTACTGCGATGCAAGGTTGAACGGAAAGACAAGTGACGGCACGTTGAACCCGCCCAACTGATCATAAAGCCTCTGCCGCACAGAATCGATGGCTTCTTGTCTCTGTTGTGTATTTTTGTCCTCGTCGTCAGGATTGCTGGCAAGATTAAAGACTTCAGCAAAATCCGAACGCAGAGTCGTCAGTCCATGATTCATGCGAAGGCCACTTGTGCTGACTCCGGGGAAAACTTCGCTGTATTTTGTGAAAGTTTCTTCATCTTATCGAGCTCCTCTCACATATCACGCAGTGTGGACCTGTGTTTCAGCATCTTCAGTAAGCGTATCTGTTCTCTTTTCAAGTTCCCTCTGCAGCTTGGCCGGAAGCCGTGGTAGTATGCCCTTCGATTCGATAATGTGATTCTCGCTATCGCTGCAAGCTTGTCGTGGATCGATGCAACTATCTCTAACAAGGAGTCGTCGGCGTTCTCTGACAACGATTTCTCGATGTCAAAAGAAAGAGCATCGAACAGCATGACGCGTAGCTGCAATCGGTGCAGTAAATCAACCAACCACGGCAGCCTATCCAGGTTTTCGAGCTTGAAGGTTGTGATGATTGTGTTAGCGATCTGAGTCCTGACTGGCAGCTGATATCGCACTGGTGGTGCCTGCAGCGACTCTTAATGGATCATACTGAAGGGCGACGACATGAGAACAGCGCTGGAGCTCGGCCACTCGATCTGGGGCGTCGACTTCAAGGACTCGGAGGGCAACCGCGCATGGCACTTTGCCGCCCTCGACGAGATCGAGCCGGGCGGCAAGTCTGGCCGCTTCTATCACCACATGCTGTGGAAAGACGAGGCCGACCGCGCCGACGACTTCTGGGTCCACTCTACCACCGAGCAGGAGATGTACGATGTTATGGTGCAGAAGGCGGCTACTTTGATCCCCCAGTTCCGAGTGTTGATGGACAAGACCAAGCCGGAGAACATGAAGACGCCTGGTATCCGATTCTCCACTCTGGATCTGCCAAACATGCCTGTCGGTCGCGTCACCTTGCTCGGGGACGCCGCGCATTCCATGACAGCCTGTGAGTTAATGTTGTCGTGTTCGATATTGGTTCATGCTAATACTCTGATGCAGTCCAGGGAGAAGGTGGCTACCACGCCATGAGGGATGCCATGATGCTCTCCAAAGCCATCACCAAGATGAAGAAACATGACATGGAGCACATCAAGAATACTCTTGGCCATTATCAAGAGGAAATGCTCGAACGTGGACGCAAAGCTGCAAGACTGTCTCAGATGCAGAATGCCCTGGAGGGCAACCAGACTGGCTCAGGTGGTCGCTTGATAGCAGGCCACCCAGTGGTGGTGCTATCTGAAAAGCCACTGAACATCGTAAGCTGAGTCTGTGAGGCAAGGTTTTGGCAGGATGGCTCCCAAGTTCAATTCCTGCCACAAGCGGGTATCAATATGCCAGTCACTGTGTGGTTCAGGGAGGGAGACATAAGGCAAGCAGTCCAATCAAGTCTGGCGCCTAATGCGTTCGGATGTGGGACCTGATGGAACTGTGTCATTTCATGTCCGGGCGTCTCTTTGTGGGTGTTCACAGCTAATAGGGATCCAATGCATTTTTAATTGGTCGCGTCCTTCAACAATCCTTACCATCAAAGTCTAGGAACCACCCAGCTCTTTCATATATCTATAGTTTTTAAAGACAATCTTTTCTGACTTTCCTTCAATTGCCCTCGCTTTCCGCCCGTCCCTTATAGCCTCGTTCTTCCAAGTTCTGACATGCAAGGCGAAACCTAAGTACATATTTGAGATTAAAAACCATGACTTACGCCAACCGCATATGCCAATTTAGTTTCCTTCCATCGTCATCGACTTTCTGCTTTCTTCGTTGTCGTCTTTCTTCGCTTTAACGCTTCGCTTTAACGCTCTTCCACGGCATCGCACAGGAAGCCACGAAGCCCAAGCACGCCAGCCCAAGTGCCAGATACCAGATCGACCTCATCGACTCATTGTACTTGTCGAGCACGACCGGTACCATATCCTCGGAGACCATACCCCGCAGGGATGTGGCGCCCCCGTTTGCCAGACTCGCAGCGTCGAGATTGGGAATGATTGCACTCAGTTTCCGCACCAGCTGTGCCTCGAGGAGCGTCTGCGAGACAGTGATGAAGACTGTCGAGGCCAGGAAGTTGATAAAGTTGAGCAGCGAAAGGGCGATCGCCATGTCGTTCTTCGACATGACAGTCTGAGCTGCGACGTTTGGCCCCTGAAGTCCTAGGCCGATGCCGACGCCAACCACGATCTACGTCAAAAGTCAGTAATCAAAGCGATCTCGGCTTTGGGCATAATCTTACCTGGTAACCTATCCAAGTGCCCGTCTTCGTATCAGGTGTCCATAATGTGATGAGTGTTGACCCTACAATGAGTAGCGCACTTCCGATAATCATCAACACGGTGTAGTATCCAATGAGGCTGGTGAGAATGCCGCTGCCGATGACGGCAAAGACGATGCCCAGCAGAAATGGCAGTAGCGACACGCCCGAGTCCTGGGATGATTTGCCTTGGATGACCTGGAACCAGATAGGCAGGTAGAAGGCAAAGATGACGAGTACCGATCCGGTGCCCACGTAGGCAAAGCACGCCGAAATTATGCTTGGATTGAGAGCAACCCGAGGCGGGACAGTAGCCTTTTCCTTGCGCCACACCTGCGAGCCGACAAAGGACAAGATGCATACGCCGAAGACGACGAACAGGGCAATGATGCGTCCATCCGCCCAGGGATACCTCACATCACCCCACTCGAGCGCAAAGAGCAGGCAGATTACGGCAGGAGCAATCAAGATGAATCCTAGAGGATCCAGCTGCTTGACTTTGCCGAGCCAGGTATCTGCCCGCTGCTCGGTCGGTGGCGTTTTCGGCGTCAGCAAGACAAGCAACACTAGCGACACGACGCCGACGGGAAGATTGATCCAAAAGCACCAACGCCAGGTGATTGAAGTCAGATATCCTCCGAGTATGGGTCCGATGGCAGAAGTGATACCGAACACGGAGCCCAGAGCGCCGATGTACTTTGGCCGCGAGGCGAGAGGAACAAGGTAGGTGATCAAGAGGAACGCCCCGGCGGAGATGCCAGCGCCGCCGGTACCCGTGATAACGCGACCGATGATGAGCGCGTTCGAGTTGGGCGCCAAGGCACAGACGAGCGATCCGACCTCGAAGATGGCGACGAGCGAGATGAGCACCCATTTTGTCGAATAGTATTTGTAGACGAGACCAAAAGAGAGCTGAAGGACGCAAAGAGGCAAGAGGAATCCCGCCTCGTACCAAGCGATATCTCCAAAGCTGTTGAAGTCTGCTGATATAGTCGGAATCGCTGTCCCAATAATTGTGCGATCCTAAAGAACATGGTCAGCTCGCATGTAGCATTTATGGTCTTGGACTTCCGTACTAGTGCCACGAGGAAGAAGGCGAGCCAGATTGCGGCCATGGCAGGTAGAACGACTTTTCGTGGAGGATATTGGCCATTGTCCTGCTTCTCGTCAGGCCCGTCATCGTGTGCCGTCTTCTTAGATTGCTCCATCATGTGTGAGCGAGTTCCAGGTTGTAATTGGATGCTCGTGATCGTTTGGCGCTAACAAGACCGTGGTGTTGAGGAGAGGTGCAATCTTGGTTTGATAAACATGGAGATATACCAGCAGCATCGAGTGCGAGCTGAGAAACATTTAAGTAACCACATCTCTGACCTCAAATCCTTTGAAATGTCATCATCATTTCAGGAGTCAACAACAATATCTCTGTTGATTGTCTCTGCCCGAGGAATCTGATTGGCTCGCTGGCTGCCCGAGATCCACCGCGAGCTCAGCCCCGAGCTCAAACTCGGCCCCACTACCGAGATTTCGTGGTTTTGGTGCAGCCCGAGATTCCAGATGATAGCTTTCGTCGTTTATCATTGATTCATTTGAATCGATCTCGGTCACCCAAAATTCACTCTCCAGCACTTTTCTCCATGCGGACGCAAGCGTGCGAACCCTGTGCCAAGCGCAAGGTGCGCTGCGACCGAGAAGAGCCCTGCTCAAATTGCAAGCGAAGGAAGCAAGATCACTGCAGCTACACCGAGGTTTCCACCACCGCTGAGGGGACGAGAAAGCCCGAGAATACCAGGACGTTCGGAAGCAGCTCAGCAGGTGCTGATGAATTGAACCGCCGTACTAGCTCTGCGGTCTTTCTGGCCTCGCCTGCCAACACTTCACCTCATGAGACCCAAGAGAAGGCTACCTCAGCCGATCAAAGCAGCAAAGACCCCGTCATAGTGGAACAAGATGGCCACCAATACTATCTCGAGTCGTAAGTCCGCCGCGGACGAATATTGTATCACACTGTTTCTGACGTTGCAGACGCACGTGGCTTGTTCATGGTCATCGTGAAAGCGGGACTCGCGCTACAAGTGCAACACATCCTCTGCTACTGAGGAATGCCCCGACTGCCTTCGAGAACATATTCGGGAGTAATCAACCAGCCAGCCCATTCGTACCCAGTCAATTGACAGGAAGAGCACAAGCTGTCTTCCTCTTGTACAAGCAGCGAGTCCATCCTTTCATCAAGATTTCATTCAGCTGGGACTTGGACCGTCTCGAGTCGGCCACGGCATCCAGGAGCCATGATAAGCTCGACGACGCCGATTGTGCACTGGTCGCCTCCATATTTCTGGCTGCCGTCATTAGCTTGACCGATGCCGAGTGTAGGGAGAAGTTTGGCCACCCCAGAGCCACGTTGATCTCCGAGTGCCATGCGACTTGCGAAAAAGCAATGGCTGCGACGAACTTGTTGGGCATGAAGAATATTGTTGCGCTCAAAGCTTTGGCAATCTACTTGGTATGTCATCCTCTGTGCCCGTGAACTTGAAGACATTTTCATCTAACAAGACTCCAGTTTATGAGCATGGATTGTCTAAGTACCCAAAGCCTCTGGACATTGATGGGCCTCGCAATCCGCAATGGTGAGAAGTTGGGCATTCACCGGGATGGTACCTTGCTAAGGCTCTCCCCACCCGAGACGGAAGAACGCAGGCGTCTGTGGTGGCAATTGCAGTATCTTGACCTGATCCTTGCCGTGCGGCTGGGAGTGACGCCGTCCACACTCATGATCGACTGGGACGCAAAGTTGCCGCTCAATGTTGAGGATGAAGACTTCATCCCGGGGAGTCAGACCTTTCCCAAAGAACGGACTGGGCTGACAAGCATGTCGTACTGTCTCTTTACCTCCTATGTCTTGTACGAGCAGCGCCAATATCATGCCGACAAGGGACGATTCGAGCTGTCGTGGTCGACGAACCAGTCGATATCGTTGCGAACCAAGGAGGATTTTATCAATCACCTCGAGGATGGGCTGAACATCAACTTCATTCAGTATTGCGACCTCATCAAGCCGCTACACATACTATTGCAAATCATGTCCCGAGCACTTATTTGCATCTTTCGACAGCGAATCTTGTTGACTGGCGGCCACGTGGATCCCAAGGATCGCGGCGAGCTGCTCGCACTATCAGTGCAGTGCATCGAGTATTCCATCGCATTCCACTCGCAGCAGATTATCAAGGATTTCCGGTGGCTGACTACAAACAACTTTCCGTGGCCTGCTTGTGAGTAGCTCTGAATCTCGGTGTTGCAAAGGAAGCTGACCATTTCTAGTCATGATCGTGCTCGTCGAAGCTTCGAGTGAGACGGACACGGAAAAGTGTCAACGAGTCTGGACCGTGCTCTCTGACCTTTACACGACTAACACGTCTCTTTTAGAGTTTAGAGAGGACCGCCGGAGACTTCATGCAGCTGAGTTGATAGTTGCAGCTTGGAGAAGCTGTAAAAGTAAAGGTGCACTCGATCCAGAGTCCCCGGAACCAGGTTTCGTGATGGATCTTGAGCAGCGCTTGTCAATCTTTGCCACATCATCAGCAGATATGACAGGCTCTCAAGATGCTGAAAGTGGGAATGCGGATAGGGCGACGACGGACACTGCCCAGGGCTTCATGTTCGAACCCGACGCAGACGTTCTCCTGGACCTCAATTTTGAGGATATCGATTGGTCTTTTTGGAACAATTTCGACTAGCTGGATTCGACAATGCAAATTTGTCATTGAACTATTAAACAATTTCGGCAATGTGTTGTACGACGCATGCGATCAGAGGGTTGTGGTAGACATCGACCAGCAAATTTCAGCTTCGGATGAGTTCCAGAATGAGTTCGACTCCCCCGCAATGCAATTCCTTCAGTGAGGTTTTAGTGGATGGGTCCGCCCGGAGCTACCCTTAACTCAATTGACGCGTTGAGAAATGGGGATCCCCACAATTACGTCTTGGATTTCCAGCACATCAGTAAAACAACATTGAATCCGTACATCACATGGAAGACGCAAAAATGATCAGACCGACTCCGGATCACGTGGATCTCTTGATCTTGGGCTCTGGATGGACAGGCGACTTTCTCGTCCCTCTGCTCGAGAGGAAGAAGATCTCCTTCGCTGCCACCACCACGGACGGACGCGATGGAACCATTCCCTTCAAATACGACCCTGACTCCAAGGAGGAGGGGCAGTTCAAGCGGTTGCCTTCCGCCGTCACGGTTGTCATCACGTTCCCGCTCAAGGGCAAAGGTCAATCCAGCCAATTGACGACCCTCTACCAAAAGACGCACCAAAACGCCAAGCCCCAGTACGTTCAGCTGGGCGCAACGAGCATCTGGAAAGGTGCGGGCTGGCAGGATGAGAACTCGCCGTACGATACGGCCAACGCACGCGCCATCGCCGAGGATGAGCTGATGGAAGTCGCCGGCGGCACGGTCTTGGATCTCGCCGGCCTCTACGGCGGCGCCCGGCAGCCGCGCAACTGGGTTGACCGGATCGTCAAGACCAAGTCCGATCTCGAGGCAAAGGGCGCGCTACACCTCATCCACGGCGAGGATGTCGCCCGCGCCATTGTTGCCGTGCACCATACCTTCACTCCTGCAAAGCGCTGGCTTTTGTGCGACCTTCACACGTACGACTGGTGGGACTTGGTTCAAGATTGGGCGTCCAAGCTGCTTCGGGAGGCGGAAGAGGACGCGAGCCAAATCGACGCCGCTGAGATTTCGAAGCAGAAGCAGCTACAGACCTGGGTTGGCGAGCTCATGGAGGAGGAAGGTGTACGTGCCTTGCCCCGAGATACTCCTTCCCTCGGCCGGGTCTTGGATGGCAGAGCATTCTGGAAGAAGATGGGCATATGGCCTTCCGAAGGGCGTGTCTAGAGTATGGCTCGCACTTGGCATAACGTCATCAATATATAATACACACATGATCATGCACAAATCGTGTCTTCCCAATCTTCCGAGATTGCTAATTGTTCCCTAAAGATCAAGACTGAGGGCATATCTGCACAAGATGGCCCGAATTGACACCGAGGAAAGTTGCAGGTCAATCCCATTCTCCATAGATAGACGCACATCTATCGTACTCCGGGAATACTGCCAACCCGGATGACCGTCCATTGCGGGGATAGGACGGACAGATCCGCAGTCAAATGCCGGACAAAAGCTAGGCCCCAAATCCAAATGCAGGTGTCCGGGCATGGGTAACTCAAAATAGAGGCCGAAGAATGCGGGGATAGCACGAAGATTGCAACACAACTACGTGATCGCACAGACTGTGTGCTCTAATAGAAGACGTCATGAAAAATTTCAATCGGCAAGGGGCTCGAACGGTAGGCAAGGCAGGTGCTGCGACACAAAGTCAATCCACGCGATGCCATGGTAACTTCTATAAGATGAACCATCCCGAGGATCATTGTCCACGCGACGTTCTTGGTTCAATGGAGATGTTTTTGGATGTCTAGTCTAACCATTACATGCTGTCGCCATAAGTTGCTCCACGTTCTGATCTGCGATGAAGTTCATTCCGATACTCCTCGGCGCTGCCGCCCTGGTTGAAGCACTGGATATCCAGTTCATCAGCGACCCTGGAGTCTACGGCCCGTCACTGGAGACTCAACATGCCTACTATGGGCAGTGGCCCACGGGTATCGCGGTGTCGAGCACGGGAAGGAAGTTTTCCAACTTCCCTGGAGGTACGCGCTCTTGAACTGCTACCGTGAGAACTTTGTTGACAATCCCGGCTAGGTCTCGACCCGACAAATGTGTACAATGGCTCCAACGATGTCTTCACGGTTGGCGAACTCACTTCGCTCACCGGAGAGACGGCATACCCGTCATTAGAGATGAATCATCCGCCCGGTGGAGGGATCAATTATACCACCAGCCCTCCTAGTGAGTGAAATGAGCTTTTCTACTTTATTCCATCAGTGTTGACACGTAGTATTAGCTGCGGCGAACTACCAGGATTACCTCATTGGTGTCCAGTCAGTCGTCATTGACCCAAAAGACCGCCTGTGGATTCTCGACACGGGACGCGTGTTGACCCCCGACAGTCAACTCGTCTTCTCATCGTACGGAGGACCGAAGCTCGTCGGGATAGACCTGAGCACCAACCAGGTCATCAAGACCATCGTGTTCCCGACGACGGTGGCCTTCCCGGACAGCTACCTCAACGACGTGCGCTTCGACCTGCGGCCCAGCATCACCGAGTCGGGTGAGGGCGTGGCCTACATCACGGACAGCTCGTCCGAGGGCCGCAACGGCATCATCATCGCCGACCTGGGCTCGGGCGAAAGCTGGCGCCACCTCGACCTCGCCGGCCCCGTGCGCTCCGAGTACCAGTTCCTGCCCTTCATCTGGGGCCAGCCCATCTACTACGCACTGGGCGGAATGCCCTACACCTCATTCCCGCTCGGCTCGGATGGCATTGCGCTGGCTGCTGACGGAGAGCGGTTGTACTGGGGCCCACTGGGCGGTCGCAAGCTGTACAGCTGCGCGACCTCGCTTCTCCGCGCCCGGGGCCCGACGAGTGAGCTTCTCGCTCAGCAGGGAGTGACCAGTCACGGTGAGAAAGGCGCGAGTGATGGTTTTGAGACGGACAGCAGTGAGTCCCATTCAGCCTTCTGATTCCCTCCCTCTCTGGAAATGAATGCTGACATTATCGCCAGATGGCTACATCTACGTCGGAAACAACGAGAACAATGCAGTAAACCTGTTCAATCCCGCGAACGGCACCACTGTGCCATTTGTGAGAGATCCGCGGATCAACTGGGTCGACACCATGTCGGTGGCGGCGGACGGCAACCTGTACTTTACGGTGAACCAGATCAACCTGTCGCCGGCGTCGTACCCCGGAACGGAGAGGCGCGTCAGGCCGTTTGCGTTGTTCAGCGCGCCGCTGCCGGACGGCGGGAGCAAGGTCGTCTTGACGTAGAAGGGTGCAATCTCCGAGATGAGTAGCGATTCTGTCCAATGTAGTCGTAACATCAGTATGAACACCTGAGAACAAGTAGTAGAAAGTCAACATGGGTAGCAGAAATCCGAAAAATAGAACCTACTACCCTTGACAGCCTGTCAATGCGATGCGCAATGTGACTTGCAATCAAGTCAATACTGCGCATAATTGAAAGAATATCTGCTGCGCCCACGGCTCTGTAAACGTCCAACAATGATATCATCCAGTTCCTTGCAGATTACGGGCCAAGAATGGTCCAGGAACGCCTCGTTTTGATCGAGTATACCGCGGGTAACTAGAGTGTACTAGGATTAGTGACCGTTATACGCTGTGGATCATGGGTTTGCACTAATACGTGTCGTGTCACGCCAGCCATTCCTTGAATTCGAGTGTGAACTACGAGGTCGGGTTCGCGATGGCATTCGTCACAGTAATTGCCAGAAGACGAATGAATTGTATAAATCCAGGATTTCAGTTTTGATATGTGGATGCAGTATGTTTGCCTGTATTGTCTCCTAGTGCCCAAATCCGTTTCCCAGTATGCGTAAAAATCGTACAATCATTTCCCAATTATGTTCCAAATTATCATGCATGTTGTGACATGATTCTTTTTTAGATTCCGTAGCTCTTGAAGCCGCCCGAGCTGCCGCCCTGCTGGCTCTGTTGTCCAGAGGCACCACCGGTGGCACCTCCGACCGCACCACCGACGCCCTGGGTGACGCCGCCGACCGTCCGTCCGAGACCATCGGTGGTCTGGCCGACAGCGGAGCCGAGGCCCTGTGTGGTGTTGCCAACGGCGCTGCCGAGGCCTTGCGTTGTCGAGTTCAGGCCGTTGCCTAGACCCCGGGTGGTGTTGCCGACGGCACCGGTAACGCCTCCGAGGAGACCGCCCTGGCCCTTGGCCTGCTCTCCGCCGGTCAGGACGTTGTCAACGCCACCGAGAACACCGCCGAGAAGACCTCCTCCGTTGTTGGACATGTTGAAGAAGTGTTGGTTTTTTTGAGATGGGTAAAAGGTGTATTTTTTGTGTTGAGTCAAGAGACTTTTGACTTTTGATGGTTCTTGCTATTGCAGGGTTGGTATGATAGTGAAGCGAACTCTATCCTCAACGGTGCGCTGTCAGTCGAGACTTATATGCTCGAACAGCTTCGACAGCATCGAATCGAATCGACCACATGTCAGCCACAGGCTATGACGTTGTACTGGCAAATTGGAATGATATCATGCGGCCCCCCTCTTGCTCTTGGGAAGCGTTTCGTCTCAGGGTCCTGCGCGAGGGGTCAATGATGGGGGGGGGGGCGGTCGTAAGCGAGACTGCCACCGGCCTGTGGATGGTGTTGTGGCTAAGCAGAAAACCTGTTTTCGGGAATATGCCCAGGCTCAGGGTCCTATGATGGCTGGCCAATCACGATGCGAGTCGGCGATTATTTCCAAGGATCGGCACCACACCGTGAGATTGGGGTATGTGGAGCCCATCGAGCGAAAAACCGTTGATCTGCGATCTAGACTACGACTCCCTCCACCAGAGGTCTGATGTGTCCGCCACGACGTCAAGGTCTTATCACGCAAAAAGCAAAAAAAGTCCCGTGTGGCTCGTGTGGGATGCCGTTTCCAAATGGCATCCAGTCCGATGTTACACTAGATGCAGATTGACGAGATGACAGACCGACAGAGCGCCGGCGTCTGTGGCCTAGCCCAAAGATCGATTCGCATCGGGAAAAGTTTCAATGGCGATTATACGCGAGGCACAAGCGGCCGGCGGCATATGGTACCATTCTCGCCATTTGACCAAAGTCATCTGCGAATGAATTCTCCGCGGATCCTTGCTTCTTCAGCTCTATTATCGTCGCGATATTGTATACTCCGCAGTATCTGAAACAACGCGCGGAAGTCTATTTGATTCTGTCGAGTATGTGTTCCTTGGAAGATTAGCTAACTGTTGACTGTACAGATCCGAGACTGCTTCACAACGGGATTACGGGCGACCGAACGAAATATTCGAGTAAGAGGACACCGTACTAGCCAAAAGATATTGTTTAATTTAGTTTTGACTATAATCCAAAGGCAGTCACATGTCGTAATCACTATCGTGAGCCGAGACGGCGCTGTACTTCACTGACGCAAGCAGCCTCTAGGTAGCACCAACGCCTAGCCAGACAGCTGCCAGAAGACCACATTTATGACGTAGATCCTTCGGATCAAACCAATCACGAATTATATGCAAGAGTGTCTGTGGCTTTGGACCAACCTGCCGGGCTTCTCGCATTGCTGGACCCCTTTTCCAGTACCGCGCCAGAACCAGCAGCAGCGCCGTCTCAAACCGGTGTTTCTACTGAGTGTCCGGGGATTGTCTGAACTGTTTGATCGTAGGCAGCGGTGAAGAGTGATCTTGCGGAAAACTACGACCGGGTTCCAGGAACATTGTGCTGTTCTCAACCAGCCTGCCTGGCTCGCTTCTCCACGACAGCTAGTGGTGAGCGGCAGGTGGGTATCAGTTGCCACACTCGGTTCAGCATGGCTACGTTGCCCGTGGGGTCACTGGGCTGCTGGCTCTCGTTTCGGTGGGCCATCTATTTCTATCACCCAGACCCCAGACGCATCTTTGAGCCGCATGTCGATCTCGACATCGACGTGCCGAACATTGCCATACCCACCCACTGGCGAACAACGTAGCGGCCTTACCCCTCGCCCTTTTGTGGCTGAGTCCCACGAGGACGATGTCTTGATTACAATGTTGTAGACGTCATGGCGTAAAGCAATGGAATATGACAGCTATCTGCGCCTCGCTTCATCGATTTGATCTCGGCGGCCTGGGCGGAAAAATTGCGTCGCGATGTCAGAGCTAAGCTATGCCGGTCCGAACATGACTTTATGCGCTGACCAAAATATACTTTATTACAAAATGAGTTATGTATCTGGGAATACTGGCTTGCACTATTACTGATCTCGGGGGTGTTCATTTTTTTCCGTTTGATTTTCAACCTCGGGGTGGTCACCGTCTTGGACGGGCTGATAAGACCCATTCATCGAGTATTCACAATGCCTCCATTCGATCATGGCCATCACGTTATGACATCCCCTTCAACTGGACACTAGGTAGGTAGGTAATCTTGGAGAACAACCTCACCCATCTACTATCGATGTCCCCCTCTTCACACTTGTTACAGATACCACTGTCCTCCTCATAGCACCCATCTTTCCGTCCTGAAAAGCTCCTCACTAGTCTCGTCTCTTGGCCCCTTTGTCAGGTTCTCGAGCAGGAGCTACACATTACACAATTAGCCTCGGCACATTATCATACCGAACGGATGTTGGCTGGTCTGGAGACTTACTGCTGCATGATACTTGACGTGAAAGTCGCCATCGCGAAATTTCCGGTGCTCGTCGTCGGTGGATTGATCACCTTCCAGTAGGAACTCACTCACGTCGTCTATCCAACTTTTCAGCAGCGCATTCCGCTTCTCTTCCGAGCATTCCTCTAGGTAGGTCTTCGCGGCCGCCCTTAGCCCCACACAGCCGGAAACAAAATCTGCCTTGGACCACGGGCTCATCCTGTTGTGTCCCAACTCGGCCGGCTTCAACAACCCCGAGAAGTGCAACGGTAGACGTGCCTGATGGCCTTTGCCGGCCTTCGCGACCCCAAGCGCGTGCGCCCGGCCCTCGACGGCCCACGCGACCACCGTCTGATTGCGCTGCTCCCGCACGTTGAGGATCTTGTCGATGACCTTGCCCATCTGCCCCGCGACCTCGGCGCGCGTAAACGTCACGTTGGCGTACTCGGGCCCGTCGTAGTCCCAGTCGCGCTCGACGACGGCCTCGCCGACGTCCTCGGGGTCCACGAAGGGATTCAAAGAGCGGACCTGCTGCTCGAAGAACATTCGCAGGCCGCGCCGCGCCGCCTGCGCGCCGATGCCGTAGTCGCTCTTGAAATCGGCGGGCAGGAGGCCGGCCATGTGGTCGTAGATGCGCAGCACATCGTCGATGGCTTCGGGGTTTTTGTAGCTAAAGTGTAGAGTGTCCCACTGCACGTATGCGAGAGCATCACCTGGTTTTTCAGACGTTGTGATGTGGTCTGCGAGATGCTTGGCCGCTGTCTCGCAGCCCGCGGGGCCTTGGCTGTGGAACTGTTTGAAAATTGAAAGTGCCATCTTGAGCTTGTCACTGTGGGTAGGTGGACTTTGATAGCCACGGGCAAATAATTGAATCGACCTCTTATAATGTTGCTTGAAACTGTCTTTCCCAAGTTGTGGAATGAGATGCCGTCATATGCAATGAGCTCATGATCAAGTCAAGTTGGTCTCTTGTCTTATCCTGCAGGAACGTCGTGGGTGGGGCTGACCTGACGATCGTTTGCCGTGCGCCTCACCAGGCTGACAATGTCCCGTCGTACGGCGCAAGCAGATGTTGCCGGTTCTACACAATTTTCTTGGCATGATGGATCGTTTTTGTCATTCGATTACAATTGAGTGAGGCTACAAGTCAATTCCAGGATGTGATCATAAATGATAGTAAGAGAGCCAGCTGCTGGTTCGCATCCATATTCTTCGAATGTAGTAAGCAACATTTGCCAAGAAAGGATTCTCATCCAGGTCCATCATGCAAGGAGTTGATAACATCGTTCCAATCCTGTCGGAAAATCTACCTGTGACTGCCCCTGTGAGGCTCTGTTTCTGCAATATGGCAATCCCGTATTTTAAGCTTATTGTCCCTGCGACGCTGACTACGACCGGGCGACATTGACGGTCATGTCAACGGCGCGAATAACATCATATCATGATCCTTTGTAGATCGAGGCTGCCATGTCTCACGAGAATGACCTCATGGCAAGATTTACAGCAAGCTCTAGTAAAGCATTTGAAGAACATAGCTTTCGGTGGCTCTAATCTCGTGCGTGAAGATGGATATAAAGACTTGATGGTTGCCGTGACTAGATGATAGTTTTGTAGCATTTCAAAGCATCAAGTACCCTATCTTACTCAAGGAGTCAATCACAGTATCCTAATTCGCCCGCATTTCCTCATTTGCTTTTCCAAAAATTCCTTTCCCTTACAAGATGAAGGCCAGCAACATTTGCACATTCGCCTTTGCCATTACTCCGGCGCTCTCTGCGGCCATCGGCAACGTCACACCGCGCGACAATCTCCCCAAGCGACTATTCAACGACCTCCACGACTTTCCCGACAAGGTCAAGTGTCCCAAGACGGACGCGGGCGACGACTTCGAGTTCAAGCAGGACCAGATGGAGGACACGGCCAAGGAGTGGAAGGACATCATCAACGACAAGAAGCGCATCAACAACAAAGCGCAGCAGGGAGGGTATCCCGCCCGGTACTCGATCGGCAGCGAGAACGGCAACGCGGACGCGCAGAAGTTCTGGGCCAACACGCAGCGGATGAAGTTCTCGGACGACTGCCTCAACGGCTGGATGTGGGAGGTCCCTCTGCTGGCGAGCGGCAACGTCTGGAGCACTGACGGCAACAATGGCAAGGCGGGGCCGTATCGTCTTTATTTTATGGCCAAGGACGGCGAGCTGACCTTCTGTGGATCTGCTATCCACGCCAGCGATGACGATGACAAGAGCAGCGAGTTCGAGCGTTGCGAGGTGGATGATTGAGGTGCGGCGCCTTGGTGCTTTATTTGGTCATTTATGGTCATAAGAATCAGCAAGCATTTCCTTTGTCATTTCAACAGGTTGGAGTNATTGAGGTGCGGCGCCTTGGTGCTTTATTTGGTCATTTATGGTCATAAGAATCAGCAAGCATTTCCTTTGTCATTTCAACAGGTTGGAGTTGTGGCTCAATTTCATTTTTTGCTATTTGGGTGCGGTCGTGTATCATCAACTAGAGATTATCATTATGTTTGTGCGTCTTGTTTCCAAATTGGAGTTCTTATAACTCGAGCATTCTCCTCCTTTTAGTGGGATAAGCTGTCTCCCAGTCGCTTAAATTCATGACTTGGACACCTGTTCATTGTTAGCTTCAAGCAATTCCAATGGCCAAATTATGATGTGTAACATACCCCATCCCTCGAGTTCTGTGATGGTACTCGCTTTGGCCTCATCCGATGTGGTCTCAGTGGCATCCTCAATCAGTATGACTTCGTATCCCAACTTGATGCCGTCAATCGACGTGCCGCGGACGCAGGCGTTGGTGATCAAGCCGGTGATGACAATGGTCTCGATGCTGTGCAGGGACAGCTCCGAGTCGAGCGTGGTGAACTGGTGATACTGGTTGTCGGCAAAGGCCGAGTACGAGTCGACCGAGTGGTTCTGGGCCTTCTTGATGTAGTTGACGGGCGTGCGGAAGCCCTCGAGGTAGTGCAGGCGCGTCTGGACTCCCGTCTCGATCTGGGCGCCCCAGGTCTCGGGGACGCAGTGGTTCGCGTAGAGGCCCTGTGTCTCGATCTTGGTGGCTGTATCCAAGAAGGTGATGTTGACCGAGTCCCCGGCTTCCTTGCCGGGGTGCGCCGATGCAAAGGAGACGTGGTCGATGGGATGCCAATCTATCATGAATCAACAAATGCTGGAAGTGGAATTGTGGAAAGATACAAACCTTGCGATGCCGCGATAAACGGCCACTCGTGATCGTCGAGAAGCTCATAGATCTTTGGCAGAATGGCAGGCGCTCGCGAGTTATTCAGCGAGCCAGTGATGAAATCATTCTGGACATCGATGATCACAAGGGCTGTATTCTTGTGGATTTTGCTTGAGAACTGAAGATTGACTTAGCCCAGATCCTAGAAAGTCGTGGACGGAGTATATCATACCGGCACTCCTTGGACAAGACCAGCCAAGGCTAGCAGGGATGTAGAGGCTTTACCAAACATTGTAGCGGCACCTGGTGTGGTTGCAACTTGCGGTGGTCAGATACCAAACATGAGAGTGGAATTGTGCGTCGGACAGTATTGTGAGCGTACACTTTATTTATACCTGACCTCTCTTCCAATTGCTATATCTTGCTATCAAGCCAAGGTAATGGAATCTCCGCCGTTGCTGATATGTCAGGGATATGACTTCAATCTTCAGTGCCGTTCACCTATCTCTGGCGGGGTGGATACGGCGGCGATAGCCGAGACCCGTTGTAACCACACTTCTTTTACCAACCACCGGTTTGTTGTCCATTGATTTGCAAACTGTCTGCGACATCGAGTGCTCGCAAGCCGTCTTGCGCTCGAGTTCACGAGTCTTGCGTCTCTTAAACCAATCCGAGACGGCCAAACGATGAATTGCAGAGCACACGTCGGACCATGATGCACACGGTCTTTCCATCCCCACGTCGAGCAGGTACAACAGTGGGGGATCAACAGACGGGACCCAGCTGAACGCAGGAACTGATAAGATGGATCAAGAGTCTACCCAGACTGTCGGGATCATACATGCGACAAAGTGGATCGGATATCAGTCCTGACAGGCCTGGATCACGTTCGCGCTCGGTATATATCTCACGTGCATATGGGGTTTCGGGGACTGCTAACTTGTTCAATACTAAGGTTAGGTAGGCTTCGCGGATAGCGATTGAGCGCAATCGGATCTCGTATGCGTCTCGCCCGCCGATGGGAAACAGCACTGGCGTTGTTTTGATGCCGCACTCATGATAACGACTACGAATATGACACGCCCGCTCTTGTCTCGGGAACATCACTAACCTAACCTAGAGCGTGTCTCGATTCCAGAGCCGTTGCCAGTCGCTGGAGAGCATTTGAGCACACCAGTTGACAAAATGCTCCTGCACGTTCATTTTGGACTTTTCTCATAAAGACATGCTTCTGTTCCCATCTGAAGGCGAATATCAACTTGATACCGTCGACGAAGACCTCATAGCGCTTTCCCCGGGCCCATTTTGCTGTCCAATGCGGTGCGGCCGCTCAGTCACGCGCCATTGAACTGTTGAGCATCCAGCCAATCTCAACCCCAGAACTTGACGCCCTGATCGCCCAGAGACTTCTGTCCTGCAGTATTCGCATGGCAGCCATCCTGAACCTCACTCGGGTGAAAAATGAAAGAGCCAGGGTACGTGACACTGACGAGAGAAGCGTCAGCGGCGACGGTCTTGGCCAGGGTATCCGTCATCTGCGCGCCGCCGGTGCCGGCCAGGAAGCAGTCGTACCCGGCGTCGTAGAGCGGCTGGCCGGTGAGGTAGACGGCGGCGTCGGGGCTCGAGTGCGCGCGCGCGTTGGCGATCGTCTTCTCGACCTCGTCGGCCGTGGCGCCCTGCTGCGCAAAGATGCAGATCTGTACCCAGACCGTGTCGGGTTTGCCGTGCTTGGCGACCTGCTGGTCGTACAGCTTCCACGACGCCGACTTGACGTCCGTCCACGACTGTACCACCTGCCCGCTCGTCCCGTAGTTGGGCCACATGCGCTTGCCGCCCACGGCCACGTAGCCCTGCGCCACGTTCTCCGCCATGGAGCAGCTGATGAAGCCCATGGTGTAGTCGGCGGCCGCTGCCGTGCCGAGAGAAAAGAGGGCCAAGACGGTTTTGATCTGCATTCTAATGTTATGGTGGCAGGTTTGGTGTTCAATATGAGGAATCTGAATATCTTTGTTTACTGAATCTTGTCCCGGCGCCGAGTATTCGCATCTTTTATGTTTCTATAAACGATCGCTCTTTTGCCACATCCGTATCTAGTAGCCGGGCGGCATTACCGTCTCCCCTGAGTGACTGGTATGACTTCTGTCGTTTTATCGCCATTCCGGCACACGCTCTTCTTTTCCTCTGGGCGGCGTAACTATTTCTTCTTGGCAACTCGAAATGCCCAAGCGACAAGTCATGGACATCCGACCAAGAGGATGGGAAACGGACCCTTCTGACGAGTTTCTCAAGCTCGCGCCCCTTGACTATTGCGTCGATCAGGTGTATGTCAACTAGGGACTGTTCTTCAAGCTGTCGGATACTACTGACCACAATGGCATTGTGGAAACAATTCGCAAAGGTCTGGAGGTAAATTTGAGCCAATGTCGCCAGCTATGTGGTCACATCGAAGAGCATCCTGAAGGCGGGCTCTGCTTTCATAAGAAGCGAGAAAGTAGCGTAGAGCTTCACGTCCAGTGGCTTGACGGCCTCGAGGATGAGGGCAAGTATCCGACTTTCGACGACCTGGAAAAGGGTCACTTCACCGGCTCGACGCTGGGAAAACTGGACACTTTGTGTGTTGCACCCATGACCTACGGCGAGAAGCCCGAAGCCCAGCCGACGAGCAAGCCCAAGGCGTCTGCGTTCAAGATCAACTTCATCCGTGGCGGTATGGTTTTCATGATGCATAACCACCATTACTGCAACGATATCAGCGGCTGGGCCGGCGAGATGCACCAGCTGGCTGAGAATTGTGCCGCCGTCTGGAAATCTCCAAAGAATCGCAGCTACCCGCCGTGGGATCCGGCATGCCTGGATTATTCGGGCATCAGTAGGCCAAGTCCAGAGCAGCTGGTGGAAGGTACAACATCACCGCCAAAACACCCGGACCATGTACCCGGGGAGTGGCTCTTGTTCCATTTGCCCAAGAGCAAAGCAGCCGCGTTGAAGAGACTGGCAAGTCCAGACGATGAAAAAGACTGGATCTCGAGCTACGATGCGTATACCGCGTACATGTGGCGGATTCTGTCGAAGCACCGAGCACAGTTGTTCAAGCCAGATCTTTCGAAGACTCTTCTGTGGGGTGAAGCCGTGAACATGCGGACGCGCTGCCACAACCCTCCGGTCGCGGAGCGAATTCAAGGCAACGTTGTCTACGTGCCATTGAGCATGACTACTCCGGTATCACAATTCACTACCGCCGAAGTTATCTCAGATGCACCCTTTTCAAAGCTGGCATGGTCAGTCTATCTATCTTTATTGCCGGCCTGTTGGCGGCCATGCAAATCTTCCAACTCGATCCCAGGTACAATCGTCAACTTACCAAGAGCGCCACGCAGGAGAACCTGAATGCCACTCTAACCCAAATCGCCGCAATCCGCGACAAGACGTCGCTGTTCCTGCGCATGGACAGCTTCCCGCCCATGAGCAGCATCACGACCGACTGGCGTGACTCAAACCCGTACGACGCCGACTTTGGCTTTGCCAAGCCGTACGCCTTTAGCCACCCCTTCGACACCGCCAGCAATGGCTACATCATTATTTACCCGACGCGCCAGATTGGCGCCCCGGCGGGCGAGGACGAGGGGAATGAGATCCTGATTGGTTTCGAGAAAGAGCTGACCAAGGGACTCCTTGAGGATTATGAGTGGAACAAGTACTTTGAGTTCCGAGGGTACGATGGGGTGGAATAAATCCCACCTAAGAAGCTCAGCACGTGCAATCGGCCGTGCGTCGATGCTACGTCTACAGAGAATTGCACAAGGAAAGTTACTTGCTTCTTCACAGTCACAAGTTCGCACAAGGTCTATGTTCATCACGTATGCGATGCACCACTAGTAATCGCGATGTTGACGTCGCCTCGGTATTTGAGGCCCAATATGTAAAGCACAACAAAGACTTGGTGGCTGATCTTCAGACAGAAATGCAGAGAACCGACTGAAGCAATTCATGCGTATTAGCAGCTCGCCCATACCATTAGACAGAGAAAAAGCGGTATCGCGCCGATTGTTTATCAGTGTTCCTCGAGGACACTGTTTACCAATAGATCATCTCATTAATACTGGCTGCTGCAGTTTTGACAATTCTGTCCCGTAAGCTTTCGCTGCGTAGTGGGACATCGGCGTTACCATCCAGACTCGTGGTATTTCAACGTTCGAGTATTCTATCACGTCAACAAATTGTTAAACTCTCTCAATGGTATATTGCTCGCGTGCCAAAAAAGCATACGAGATTTATCAATTGGGCATCTCCCAGAGACAGTGGTTGTGCTGTTCTTGTCTTTCCCGCACGTAGACTCTAGACGATTCTACACGATCATGCCGTACAAACTCAACACTGCAGAGGCGCTCCGAATGCTCCCAGCCTGCCAGCGATACGGCCTCGAGGCAAATCAAATACCTGGCCGTGTTTTCCAGATCAAAACTCTATACCGTACAATTCTCATATCCATCCGATATCGAGGTGCTTTCATCTACACCAAAAGTTGGCGCTCTTTGGATAGAGGCCCGCAGGGGATACAGTACTACCAGCCCACTAAACTCCGCATGGAATGCCGAGTTCAGGGCATGTACTAAGCCCAGGAGTGGTTGCTGGCAAGATCCTCCTTCATTCGAGGACTCTTGGGGATGACCTTCCAGAGGGCTCCTCTGAAGTAGTTCTCCTTGCTCGGATTTCTTCTACAAAACTCCCTCGCTAATGCACAAAGCTTTGTGCGGATGGGAGCTCCCTCAGGAACTTCATTGTAGACCTTCTCCATTACTTTAACGAACTTGTCGATGTCGGCCGGTCGGATGAGGTCCTTTGCGTCGAGCAGGAGAGTCTTCGCCACTTCTCGAATGCGAACGAAGGTGATAGCGATTGCGAGGTCGCATTGGTATCTCTGGCTGAGGATATGGATAGAGACATTGTTCGAAAGCGACCAGTGCAATCGGGTCATGACGCTGGTTTCGTGTCGAGTGATCTTGTCAAAGACGTTGTCCAACACCTTCTGGTCTGTCTCGTCTTTGAGATGCTGGCCGGCGTTTCCGATACCGTCAATTTCGTTTTTGAGGCTCGTTGGTGTGAGCGTTGCCAAAGCGTGAGGTTGCGTCCCATTGCCGAACAAGTGATCGTTGTAATTGCCGTATTACATGACGGCGAAGAGGCTTGTCAAGACCTGGGCATCCTAGGAGGGTAAAGTGAGTCTGTAGGGATGCGTTCTCTGATGATGATTGGTCAGTAGTCTGTCTAATCAAGGTCCAGAGATCGACTAACCATCTTTTGTCGAAAGACTTCCGAGTGCGTGGCAAGGATGACCTTGTGGACTTTCATAACGGTGCCACTGCAATGGACTCTGTAGTCCGTAAACTCTGTGTTCATGAAGAACTTTCTCTGTTGCTCAAAGACAGCCGACATGATTCTTGTCGGTACGGTGCATGTCAAACCGGGTGGTGTGTGTGTCAGGGTGTGGTACGCTGATTAACAAAGAGAAGTTCGAGAACGGGGGTGATCTGCGGCCAGCGTGCGAACAAATGCTGAAGCCGAAGGACACCTAACAGGCCTTTTGCATCACTTGTTGCTTCTCGCAGCCAGTGAGTGAGGATTGAGGGAAGCGGGGCGAGCGATGAGCAGAGGAAAGACGCGACGTGGGCATTTGCATGGCAACCTACACGTGGGGGACAAAAAAGTGTTGGGTGGGCAACGGCGAGGGCAGCCCTTTTGCGGGAGCACCAGAAATCCGGTAGAAATTAGCACAATACCAGGCACCATTTACCTACAGGAGCACGGCACTGCGCGTCAGGAAGTCTATGCCCGTCAAGAGGATATCGTTTCTTGTCAACATCCTTGCAAAGCAGGAAAATTCGAAGGAAAATTCGAAGGAAAAAAAGACCTTCAGTCCGAGCTGAGGATAGAGCTTAACCCGAATATGAATAAATTCGTATTATCCAATACCCTGAGAAACTCCCCGATTTAACCCAAAGCCGATCAACTGTCAGAGCCAGTGCTTATGGCCAGTACCTCTACGTAGAAAAAGGAACAATAAAAATGATCGCAGACGGTAACTGGTGTGTCTTTGCTCTACAAATAAAAATCAATACTGGACGAAGATATGGTTCGCAAATGTCTTTTCTGCCCTTTTAGGCTTTCCTGTAAAATACTGCTCGGGAACGGAGTTATGTCAGGTTATTACTTCATAGGTTTGATTTCTGGGATAAGTCTATAACTCAACTCGAAAAGCACAGATCAGATAGACAAACTAATAATTTGAAAGAGGAGACTGCTACACGTAAAGTTGTTGAATATTAACCACGGAGAGTTTAATTGGGCTTACTGAAACAAATGAGAAACATGGAATCAAATGGACAACGACCACTATGCCAAAGAAACCCATTTTCTAGCGACTGTAGAGGCAATATAAACGCACAAATATTCCACGTGTTCCCGTCGAATACATAGGAAGGTATTGTGACTCAAATTTGTCGCTGTTCATGTCGCTCGTGAAGTCTAGGTGTATCTGCAAGACACCATCCATGATCATTGCCAGACAGAGAACCTTCTTGCGCTGCGCTTCGCTGAACTCCTCCATTGTGCTGCAGAAAATCCAAGCTCTCAGGTACTTCCAGAGAACCATCTTCGCAGAGCTTATCGGTTGAACCGACGACTGTGTCTAGGTCTTTCGGGCGGGTAAGGTCGGCGTCGAGGATGCTGTACGCATGGGTAAGATCGAGGGATTGCCTCGTGTGTCATCAATACGGGCAGTTTGCACATGTTAGTCTAAATTGACATCAAATTGCTCTTGTCAAAAAGAAAATGCCCGGGGAACTGCGTTATTGCGCTAGACATTGTTGCGAAGTCAATCGTGATTGTTTTGAGGGGATTGAGACCTTGGATCTTCAGCGTGGGGGAGCAAAAATCGGCGAAAATGCAGTCATTTATGATGTAAGTACGAGAAAGGAAATTCAGTGTTGCTGTGCACGCTATTACAGAACCATCTCCAAAATCCATTTATTCACCAAGCGGAGAACTATTGCCCTGGCCTTTCCCAGTCGGCTTTCATGGTAACGAGACAGTAATGCACAATACTCTCATCCGGGCTAACCATCCAACTGACCCCAATCTTCAGCGTCTCATACCCTCAAGGAAGGCGGGGTGAGCTCGAATGACGTCTGCCACAGCAGCGCCTAGCTTCTTGGCCTCCTCTGGCTTCTGCTTCGTGAAGTTCTTGATCAAGTTGCAAGTTCCCCAGCGGAGAGGGGCATCGGGAGGCGTGTTCGTGTACAATTCGTCGATGTACTCCGCGATGGCGCGGAACTCGTGAGGTTGAAAGTTGCTCCCAGCATCCAAGTACGTCTCCATGACCTCAAAGTATCGAGCGTCAGAAATCTCGATGACGAGATTGCACTGAAATCGGTGGCCCATTATGTTGATGTAAAGCGAATCTTGTATGCACTGCAGCATACGTTCGACTATCTCTGCAGGTCGATCTTCCTCGTATTCCTGGATGATAGGCCAAGACGCATCAAAGTCCGGCTCATGTCGGCCATAAGATCTACGCCCACCCTCAGCCGACTTGCGCAATTCCTTGGATGTCATGGTCACGGCAGTGTGAGAACTGGCCATCTTTCCATACTATCCGTCGTCGTGATCTCCGCGATACATGATCGAGAGGACTTTCTCAAGAATGTCGGGGTCGTCGTGGGGGAAGTTCATCACTCCGTCCTTGGCCTCCTAGCAGCACGCGTTAGTGATTGAAGAGGACGAAGGTCAGACCTTGACTTGGCGTACCTTGAAGCCAGAGGAGAACGTGCGTCGGAAAAAATCTGAGTGAAGAGCGAGGATCATGCGATGAACGGAGAATTGACGCCCGTTGCAGGTAAACCTGAAGTCCGAAAGCTCGTCCTTCATGAAGAACTCCTTGGACGTGTCGTACAAGGCCATGGCCGCGATGCTGGCAAACGAGGACACGGGCCAATGGTGCAGGTTGATGGAATGACAGTGTTCAATGTCGCGTTGAAGAGTTGAAGGCGATTGATTGTTCGCACACCAGAACTCGAGGCAATGATGGATAGATGGAAGATCCGATGCTTCGGTCACGCGTTGAGGATGAATCTGTGTTGTGGCTCGTCTTGATTGATGGATGACCAGAATGAAGAGAGAGGGAAGTTGGAGGCGGGACAGAAAGTAAGAGCAAAGTACTGTAGGTACATCGCTGGCTACCGATTCAAGCTAGTGAATGGCAGGCGATTTGCGCGGCGTGCCGCGTTTCTCAGTCAACCTGATTGTTCTCACCTCCGCGGCGCGCGGGGCTGACCAATGAGAATGCGGGGCACCACGTCGCGATGGCGACAGAAATTGCCCAGTCCGGCCAAACTAGGCTTAGTGTCAAATTTCTCAGTGTACGCGGCTGACATGCATTTCTGCCAGGTGCTAGGGATTTAATCAGCAGAATGACTAGCTCTATCTGTATGAGTCTCTGCGGCATTGCAAGATGCGGAGTATGATGCCTCCTATGTCCAAGCAGTATGGGGTCTTGGAACATTCTCCACAACTTCAAAAGTCCGTATTTTTATCCGGTAATTCATAGCGGTTATCTTCAATACGATTTTCTCTTCTGTCCCTATCGTGGACGTGTGAATGCCAGACGCATAATGCTTTCGAACGTCTGGGAATCTCCCCACCAGAGTACGAGGCATAACACGTAAAAGGATGTTTCATCTGCTTAAACCAGGCACTCCACCGCGAGGGAGTCCTCGTAGTACAGAGCTAGAGATCTCAACGAGAATGGACATGAGATGGAAGCGCTTGGTACTATACCCGAGCGGCGCTACCAACGGTCTTGGCATAGCAGTCGTACTCTAGATAGCTGTTGGTGTTGCATTAAATGCAGCGCTGGTGGTTGAAACCAGTGCGGATGTCGTGAATGATGCTGCGGCCGCAGGCGCCACGGGCGACAGTGGCCTCGCCGATGAAGACTTCATTTTGCTCTATCTTGGCAGCAGTGGCGGGAACGCTGCTTTCCTCAGAGGCGGAAGGATAACTTAGATTGTGACAATAGTTGGATTGCTTGATGTTGTGAGTTGTGACCAAGCCTCGGGGTCGAGCTGATTACAAGAAGCCTTTGATCAAATCCATTCCTTGAGAATCTTCAGCTACGTCTCTTTGCCCTCGTCAGAGAATACCTCGCAGCAACGAGAGATGTTCATATGCAAAACTTTGACAGTCACGGTTGTCACGAAAGTAATAAGGAGTAAGCCGCAGGAAACGACAAATCTGTGTGCGGCAAGGCCTACTATTTATACGTGTTGTGAGAAATCTCAAGAGAAAGAGAGAAAATCCAAATGTTGAGCACGCCACGGGTCAGAGAAAATTCAGAACAGAAATATATAGTTGCATCTGCCAAAGAGAAATGTGCAATAATACAGCCATCCATCATTACTCGGCCGAGTCTAAAGCATCAGAATCTGAAAGTACCGAGTCCTGCCGCTGAAACATGCGGTTCTTCGTATGCGGGAACCTAGTCATCAAGAGCCCCAAAGCATCACACTATCCTGTCAAAACTCATTCCATAAAACCCTGCCATGAACCATGCTCTCTCCTCCTCCAATCATGCTGGTCATCAATATCTGGCCATGTCGTCGCGAAAGTCCGAGTGAACCTGGAGGACGCCAGCGGCTTCCTTGCGGAACTTGCTGCTCTCAGCGGGGTATCTGCGACAGAACTGCTTGAAATGAAAACAGAACGTCAAGCGCAGCTCGGCCTTGGCAGGTGTGTTTGTGTAGAGCTCGTCGATGAACTCGACGAAAGTGCGAATCTCGACATCCCGGAACTGACCAGCATCGAAGTAGTTGCGAAGCACGAGGGCGAATCTCTCAGCTGCGAGGACCTCGCCAATGGGAAACTCGATCTTGCGAGCCAAGATGTAAATGTACAGCGAATCCTGGAGACACTCGAAGATCTTGTCAACTGCGTCAGTCTCCTGCTCATTGTCGAGGACTTGGGCGACGTCGGAAATGGCGAGTCGATCTCTCGTGTCCCACTCATCCGGGCCGGTGCTCACTGCACCACGGATTTCTCGGCAGATTGTGCTCAGAGGTCTGCGGGTGACAGTGTGAGGATGCTGAGCCTTGCCAAAAATGACATCGTCGTAGTTGCCTCGGTACATGATAGACATGACCTTTTCGAGGATGGCGGGGTCATCCTCTGGGAAGTCCATCAAGCTCTGGCGTGCCTCCTGAAGTGAAAGCCTACGTCAGTTCAAATTCCGATTGCTCTCAGGGCTGACCTTACCTTGAAGTTGCCTCTAAAAGCTGTGCGAAAGAAGGTAGAGTTGGTCGCAAGAACGAAGCGATGAACCGGGATCACTGTTCCGCGGCAGGTGAGCGTAAAGTCGGATAGCTCCTGGCTCTTGAAGAACTTTGCGTTCTGATCGTAGACAGCCATTGTCGCGATTGATCGTAGGGTGGGTGGGCTGCGATGTCTGTCACAGGCGGGAGTGGTATCAAGTGAGAAGTCGTGCAGAGGGCTCCAGAGGTGGAAGCGCGGCCAGAATAGTGATTGACGAACAATGGAGATGTTGCAAGGAGTTTGTCTGGTGGAAAACCGAAGTCTGCGTGAACAAGCAGATACGCGGGTTGCAGGTCGCGATGCGATTAAGTGGGGGGTTGAGTGACCACGTGATGATCCGAGTTCTGGACGATGCGAACAAGTGATCAGACTGCTGGACGATGCGAACAAAGTGACCAGAGTGCTGGGTGATGTGAACAAGTGATTACCAGATTGGATGCACACTGATGGCGCTTGCGACGAGGCGTGAAAATGTGCGGTCTTCAGTACTTGATTGTGGTCGATGAAGAATGGAGGAAATGGTAGGTAGAACTGAATGTTGCAACCTGACAGGAAGGGTCAGAAGCTCGGAAGTGGATGGTGTTGCGTTTGCAGGAGCTTGGTGCGGCTCTGTCAACGCGTGAAGATGTTTGCCTGGGTTGGGCATCAGGGACTCCTGCGCGTCTTGTCTTTTCTCGGGTGACTAAAAGTAGGGCGCGCTCCTTGCTCTAATCACTGTGGTTGCTGGGCCATCGCGACTTCAGGCTTAGCGACGCGACCTCGACCATTGACGCCGAATGCGGTTTAGTGTCCACAGCATCAGGTGCCCAGTGCCAGTCGGCGCAAACATTACTCAGAGATTGTAAGGCGCTGACACTATTCCTTGCTTCCACTTTGCCTGCGCGTTGCTCAACATCGTAATGCCAGATCTGATGCTGTTCCGCATCATAGGGGCCATCGTTTCCGGATGTCCGGTCAGATCAGTTAACTCTAGCAGTATGAGCCACAAGGGTGTAAGATATTGTAACGTGATGATACAACCAACTCTCAAATATCGAGTCTGTACACAATTACGGGATTGAATCAGTATTAGGCATGTTGCCCGATAATCATGCTCTGAACCTGAATTGTGGAAACAAGGACCATTGGATACGTGAAAGTCAACAAGAGATAGACACCAACAAGTTCGTGATTTCCACGTAGTCGACAGCCTTGTTGGAAGTTTACTTAAGCAACCAGTTGCTGTAAAAAAGGGTTCCGAGACTATCTTCGTTGGAGGAATCTATATCGCAAGGCAGTAATTACAACTCCACTAACCGAAGCATAGTAGATATAGAGATGGCTCTATAATTAACACAATCTTCCTAGATTTTGCCGCTTATATGGCGAGTGTCACATCGAATTCGATGGAATACGGTCCAGGCCAAGACATGACCGACGCGTAGGAATTGCCCTGATAGTACAGAGGTTTCCGAGCATATATACATTGAGAAGTTTGGGTTGTAGTCATAGGCGCTGGTTTGCAAGTGGAGTGGTTCCGAGGTGGATCAGATGTATAATGTCTTGTTTTGCGCATTCTTCGTGTTTGATTGGCACAGGATAACATCACTTGAATACCAGCCAACGGTAACCAAAAAAAGATTTATAGGTTAGGTCAAACTCTGTCAAAGGCGGCATCTTCTGGAAAGCTAGACAATGCCTTCTAGACCAATCAGAAGTACACAGCAAACTATAACTTTTCATGCTGTTCATCAATAGGCAATTGTCATGTTTGCTGCTTTGGGGAGACTTCTTTGGTTCAAACACAAACCCACAATCGTTAGTGCGTCGGGATGCGAGCAACAGACATGGACGCACAATTACGTGGTAGAAGAAACAGGATATTGAATCCGTGCGGCCGCCTGCTCCTATCTTCGTGCCAGCAATCAGCCATCTAAATGAAATCATCATTCACTCTTTTCGTTTCCTCTTCCCGGGACACCTTCTGAGCAGCACATGATCAATCTGACAACCCTCGCGGAGCGTGGGAAATTGGATAAATGCAAGCGACTGTGTGAAAGACACGCCGCCATCCATCCAGCTGTACATAATTAATATGTTCGGGGGATCATTTCTCGCGAGTCGTCTGCGAGTGACTGCGGCTCTCGGCAATCAACCACAAGACTTCTCCTCCAAGATGTAGTTGCCTCCCGGTTTTGGAACTATATTGTATTGTGTATCTATTCGTGGCGAAGCTGATGCCAGCCCCCAGAGATGTGAACCATTCAATAGAATCGGCGACAAGATCGATTTTCGAGGGAAATGCCTCTGTAGCGCAAGATTATGTTCACGTATCCACAGCGCGCCTCTTTGAAACTTGCTACAATTTAGTGCCTTGGCTACTTCCGAATGCACTCTGCCGAGAGCCATGCGATATCGAGTGCGCGCGCAGCATTTATCAATTCCGTATCAATTCCGCCACTCTGCTACTGATTCTAATCAGGCCTCCAGTTCGTGAATACCGACTGGACGCTTGGCAGTATTTGCATCTTGCATCACCGCTAGCCAGAGAGCGGCAGGAGTTAAGCCGCCCCTTAACATGACTTACATAAGCGGAGCGAAGATCATGCTCGTCCATGGGCGAGATGCACTGATGCGACATTGAAAAGTCTGTACCTTGGCCAGCTTGGCACGAACATTATATAAACCATTACCAAGGACATGACCCCCTGCCGATTGACGGCACGGCCGTTTACGGTCTTGGATGCCGGGGCGGACGACGACTGACTCGCTCCCGGGGCCCCGTAATAGCGCCTATCGACTTATCACGTCCACGTTTTTGCGTACTAATACGATCGCAGTGATTGAGCGGATTCGCCAGCCCCATTAAAGACTTGGCAAATACCGGGGCTTTCCACGCCTGAGCGTCGATCTCAGGCCCGTCCCTCTCGTCTATCGATCCATTTCCCGTGTGGGCGTTCCGGTGTGGTAGTTTGTGGATACTGGATTCACCATATTCCATGTTTAGACCGACTCTCAGACTTCTGGACCTGTCCCGTACGCAGGAACATCGTGGTGATCGTCATATCGCACACGTCTTCACGGAATTTTCTGTCGTAATCAGGAGTCGGCACTCGGAACTGAGCCGCACTTTTGTCATCGAGTCGACTCCCATTGACACACCAAAGCTCCCGTGTCGATTGCGCGGGAGCAAAGGCGAGACTTGCGAAGCCTGATGGCTGTTGGCCGCCGTAGCATGTGGCGGCGGGCCGAGCCTGTCCTAGCCTCGGCAATGAGGCGCCGGCACTAGATGTTGGAGTTTAATTGTCTAGACGTCACTCCTGTCACTCTTGGCCAGATCCTTCAGCGACAAAATCATAATGACCCCCACGGGCGACCCTGCTCGTCGACTGCCTCGATACGAGATTCCCGTAGGATAGCAACGGGCATGATTTTTTAGTGTATGCTTGGCGATGATGCGTCGTGAAGCTTAGGACCCAGATCTGGAATTCGCTTTCGGCTCGGATTTCGACTCTCTCGGGTCCTGAATGGTTCTTCCTCCAGTTCAATGGGGCTTCTCTTCGTGATGTGGCGGGAGAAAATCCCTAGTTCATCTCTTCGTTCCTCCCTAAGCCTTGCCGTGTGGAGATCGACCGTCTTGCTAGGGCACTAGTATACTGGACAAGAGCCGCACGGGTCGTTTTGTGTTGAAAGTATTGGTGAACGAATAGAGATCTCCTAAAATGGTGTGCTAGAGCCGGTCATCGTGTTGATCGACAGAGTATAAATACCTACGGGAGCTGCTCAGCGATTTGAAACAGATCGTCAACACATCCTGTCCGTGTTTCCTCTCCCTTCCTTTGACCCTCGTTACAGTTCATCCCAAGTCTCTCGTTACCCCTTGAGGTCATCCCCATCATGCAACTCCAGGCTCTCTTCGCCGCCGGGCTTCTGTCGACAGCCCTGGCCCACGGCGATATCCCCTCCGCCAAGGAGATCCAGCGCCGCGGTGCCATCTCGAGAAGATGTGAGTCTGCCGCAGGCAACTTCAACAAGAAGCGTATCGCCAGCCGCATGGCGAAGCGGTGGGCAGGCTCCGGAAACACCACGTACGAGGTCACGGCCGAGGCCCCCTACTACGACTCCATCCAGAACGATACCTGCATTCTCAGCCCCATCGTCACCGAGGGACCCTACATCTGGCCCCGTTCCCAGACTCTCAGACAGGACATGTCCGAAGGCCAGCCGGGCGTTCCCCTGTGGCTGGACATTGGCGTCCTCGACGTCAACACTTGCGAGCCCCTTCCCAACGTTCTTCTGGACTTCTGGAACTGCAACGCCACCGGAAGCTATTCGAGCTTCACTGGCCTGTCGCCCAACACGCCGTTCCTGGACCTCCTCACCGAGCTGAACATCACCGAGTCCGACTTTGTGATCGGTGAGACGGACCTGCACACCGACGACACTACTTGGCTCCGCGGCCAGTGGCCCACAGACGCCCAGGGCATGATGGAGATGAAGACGACGTTCCCCGGCTTCTACGTCCAGCGCGCCGTCCACATCCACATCCAGGCGTACACCGACTGGGCCCTGTCCGAGAACGGCACCGTGTCGACCGGCCACATCGCTTCCACCGGCCAGCTCTACTTTGACGAGTCGGTGCTGGAGCAGATCCTGGCCCTGGAGCCGTACGCCTCCCACACCGAGATCAACAGAACCACCAACGCCGAGGACACCCTCATTCCCCTTGGCGAGGCCAACGGATACAGCCCTATGGTCAGTGTTGTCCCCGCTGATGGCGAGAACATTGAGAACGGAATGATTGGATATATCACCTTTGGAATTGACCCCAGCGCCAATGGTATTGACAACTCCAGGCCATCTGGTTAAATGTCGATTGCGTAACGACGCTACGTTGTTCACCTTTAATGTATATGATGAGTAGAGGATAGAGGATAGACAGCTACCTTTAGTACATAGAGATAGACATAAAGGCATTACCCATCTTACCAAACCTTGTTCTTACTAGAGTGAGCCGCAATATGCCGTGAGTATCATACCACGCCGTGGCTGATGCGGGGTCGATTCGGTCCATTCTCCCTTGTCGGGAAACAAGTTCAGTCCGATACTCCAACCTCATTACCATACTGGCGTTTTGGGGATCTGCAGTATCGAAGCACTTGTTCACTCGAAATGCACGTGAACTGCGAATGACACACTGCATCCGACCTCACATACATGTACCCCAGATTCATGCACCGCAAATGTGGTGTCACTGGCGCAGATCGTAGAAGAACCGAGGATGATTGTACCCGGTAACAAGAAGAGGGGCCGCAGATGATGCCTCCCGCGATACACCTGCACGATCGAGACTGCCGAATGGGTGTTTATTCCAGATGAAATTGATCCTGCATATCGTATAAAGTCCTGATGACCACTGACACGCACAGCCCTCACTCTTGGAGGTCCAAAAGTCCACCATCAGGTGCCCTGGCCAAACTCCAGCAAAAGAAGATCGATTTGAGAATAGCAATACGTTCTAAATATGAGAGCCTTGCGTTACCATGGCCCTGGAGACTTTCGTCTGGTAAGCCACCCAAGCCCCCTCCCAACCTCCACGTACGACTCCGAGAATTCCTAGTTTCCCGTCTTCAAAGTTGACTACTCTAAGCCCACATTCGAGCATAGGAACATGATATTCCGGAGCCACAGTGCCAGCCGCACCAAGTCAAAGTCCGTCCTTCCTACTGCGGCATCTGCGGATCAGACCTACACGCCTACCACTCGCCCAACGCGATACCATTCAAAGACACGCCTCATCCTCTCACGGGAGAGACATGGCCTGTGACTCTTGGCCACGAGTTCTCTGGAGAAGTCGTGGAAGTAGGGTCTGCCACCCCAGACAACACTCTACGGGTGGGTGACAGAGTTGCCATCCAGCCTACCATTCACTGCGGAAAGTGCATCCCGTGCCAGGAGGGAAACACCAATTGCTGCGGCTCTATGGGATTCGTGGGCCTGATGGGCTGGGGAGGTGGGCTGTCGGACTATGTGTGCGTGGACGCCAAGTTCGCGTTTAAGCTCCCCGATTCCATATCAACAGAGGTTGGGGGTGAGTTGATGCCCAATGGTAATATGCAATCATGCTGCGAGAGATGCGCTAATCAAATGTGAGTGATAGCACTCGTCGAGCCGCTCGCGGTAGCATGGCATGCCATCGAGCAGTCGTCCATCAAAGCCAACGACAACCTCCTCATCATGGGTGCCGGTCCCATTGGCTTGGCTGTACTCCAGTGCCTGAAGGCTCGTCAGCCCGGTCGGATAATTGTCGCCGAGGTTGATTCCACTCGAAGACATTATGCGAAGCTGTTTCGGGTAGCGACTGTGATCGATCCTTTGGAACAAGACGTGGTCGCGACATGCAAGCAGTTGTGCAATGGGCAAGGCCCGGAAATCGCCTTCGAATGCGCCGGTGTAGCTGCCAGCCTCAGGTCTGCGTGTTCCGCGGTTCGGAGCAAGGGAACGATTGTTAATGTCTCGGTCTACACTCAAGAGATCGCGTTCGACATGAGCACGCTTTTCCTCGGCGAGAAAAAGCTATTCACATGTAAGCTTGCACGGAACTGAATGGTATCCTTTCTTGAGTAGACTAGCTGACGCCCATCCAGCATTGAGTTACACTACAGCGGACTTCGCAGCGGTCATCGGTGCGCTGGATGACGGGACACTGGAGGTGAAAGACATGATTACCAAGCGAATCGCGATTGATAAAGTGGTCGACGATGGAATTCTCGCGCTGACCCAAAAGGAGAAGAAAGACATTAAGATACTGGTAGATGTCCGGGCGGAGCTGAGTTCAGGCGAAGTTGCATTGAAGAATTAGGGGTTTTCTCTGTATGATATTATACTAACATGATATAAATACGTTGCACAAACTACACGTGGTGCGTCTTCATCAAACATTAATAGTATATCTACTCGTCATCCGACTCGTACAGGATGAAACTGCTGACAGGCCAGCCGTTGGCGGCGTTGTACTCGGTCAGGTTGGTCGTGCCGTGGAGCACCTCATACTTCGTCATGTAGCCTGGGATCGTGGCGCTGCTGTCGCCGTAGGTCTGGTTGGCGCCCAGGACGGAGGCGACGCGCATGCCGACCTCTTGTCCCTCGAACCAGGCGCCCTGCAGGAAACCGTAGTACTCGGCCGACTGGGCCTCTCCGGCGAACCACAGGCGGTCCACGTTGGCTCGCAGGTTCTGGTGCTTCTCCAGAGTGAGACCGGCGGGCCAGTTGCTGTATGATCCGAATGCCCATCTACGAAGTCGCTCGTTAGTCATATCATTACGGTTTGCAGACAGGTTTCATCCACTTACTCCTCTTGACTCCATCTGGGGTACATGAAAGCAATCGGCTCGGGAATGTCGATATCAGGGAACATGGCCTTGAGAACCTCCATGCACTCGGCCTGGGTGGTCGCGTCATCCTGCTGCTCGATTCGGTAGGACTCATCGCCGACGACCGTGGCGAAGATGATGTTGGAACCGGGAAGGAAGCCCTCGGTGGAGAGGGACTGCCACACGGGGTAGTAGCCGCGGGTATCGGGGTCCGCGTACAGGAAGTACTGCGTGTCGGCGTCCCAGAAGGTCTCGTTGAACTGCATAAAGACCTTGGTGTACGTGCCCACCTGGAACTGCTCAATGACCTCCTGCTTCCAGCGGGGCAGGGCGGGCGTGAACTCGACCACGTCGTTCTGCAGGACGCCGAGGGAGAAGGTGGAGATGGCGTGCTCCGCCTCGATGCAGCTGCCGTCGCCGAGCTCGACGACGACGCCGTCCGTCGAGTAGTTGACGCCGGTGACGGTGGTGTTGAGCAGGAGGCGCTCGTCATCGTCGGCGAGGAACGTGCTGGCCTCGCCGATGATGAAGGCGTTGAAACCCCGAGAGTCGATGACGAGGTTGTTGGCGTCGCCGAATTGGTTGAAAGTGACGTTGGAGCCGGCGATGCCAAAGACGAAGCTGCTGGCCTCGGGAGCGTACGACGTCTCCCAGTCCCAGCTCCACCACTCGACCGCCTGTGCGTGCATGTCCTTCTTGGGTTTCCAGTCGGCCAGGCGGAAACCGGTGCGGGCGTCAAAGTCTTGCAGGTTGTTGGTCAGCATGACGCCCGAGTCATCCTCGGCCACATCATAGATGTCATCCCAGAGGTCGAGCAAATCGGTGTAGTCCGTGTAACCAGTCTCATCGTATGTGAGAATTGAGCTGTAATTCGAGTACGTATTTGTGAGGTTGTACTTCTTGCCCAGGAACCAGATCGGATTCTCTGGGCCGTCGGAGCCCAAGCCTTGAATCCAGTTGGCTCCGAGCTCGACGGTATATGGGCTTCCATCCTCCTGATAGCCAAAGCTCGTATGTGATACTCTGCCGCCAATGTGATCCTGACGCTCGATGATCAGGAAGTCTGTGACCGAGGCGTTGGAAAGCGCCTGGGCAGCTGTGATGCCAGCGACACCGGCACCAAGGACGGCGACCTGCGTCTTGCGACATGTGGTTGTGCTATTGGCATCCTGTCGAACCGTCAAAGCGTTGGCGGCGGTAGCCAATACGCCACATGAAACGGCCGCTAGGCGTAATAAACCGTTGGCAGTAAGCATGGTGCCGATTATCTGCTTGCGACAGACTGCAATCTGCGGAGAAAGAGTGTGGCGAGATCCAAAGGAGTGGTTCAAGATCTCAGAAGTCAGCAGTGAGGGATAGATAAAGTGCTTATTAATCACAGCATTCCTCATTCTACTCTGAAAGGCGGTTCCATCGTGGGGATCGTACCTCGTACATGCCAGGGCAAGGAAGCTAAGATTGCCATGATATGGCAGCCTTCACAGTGACATGCGCCGATATCCTGTTTCCTGCTGGTCAGCTCGGGTTCGCCAAGATAACGCCTGCGGGTACTCGCGATGCACCCCGCAAATGCGACGACCTGGTTCTTCAAGTCTGCCGGGTTCAAAGGGGACGGCCCTGTTGATCGGTGGTGATTTCTCGCTATACTCTATTCGGGTACGAGATACGGGCTGGTTCTAACCTAGGACTTTTTCACCCGATGCGGTTTAGTAGCACTACTATAGCAGTTCGTCCGTGCATTTCTTTCCCCGTACTCTCTCGACGTGGGCCGACATCTAGCGCAATTGGCCGCCGTTAATCGAGGATTGGTCGAGGGAATATCCGGGGAACGCTTGTGCATGCCGGATGGGGCAATGACAAGATAAAATGACATACATTTGGTCATACAGGGCAGCCTGGTTTGGTTGTCTCACTATCATGTATAATCTGGATTGTGCTCACTGCGCGTATCTACGACGACGTCTCCGAGCTTGTACAAATTATCAATATGAAGGGTAAGACGAAGAGGACAGAAAGGAACATATTCAACCTTATCTTGCCGATGTTCCCTTATCATGACATGCAAGGATTCTTTACTGGGGGCCGTGTGCTCGTCAGCCGTCAAGTAAGACTTTTGGTGCCTTCCATTGCTCGCTTTCGCTGAACACCATGTTATAACAATGGCGGTAGTGTCGGTGGTATCGGTCCTCGGACTCATTCATGCATGCATCACGACCATGATGGCGCTGCACGTAGGTACCGTGATTTTGACTTGCAGTAGCGGCTTCGACGTTGGATGCGCTATTCATACCAAGTCGCACGTGGAAAGGAAATGCAATGCATCGCTTTAGGCTACTCGTTCCGAGCACGAAACAACGTTGCCATACAGATCGAGCGCCTCGACGAGGAGGTCCAGATGATGGCGGGCGGTGGCCAACCTTCTTCACTGACAGTCACTTTTGGATCGTGCGACTACAGAATGATGTTCTCAAGCCCGAACGTGGGCACTTTGGTTTGAATTTGTAGCATATCATAGATCATTAACGGATAACAATATTTTGTATTATGGGTATATACAGCTTCCGCTTATTCCATGAACGTCGCAAGTACACGTCATTCACTCCCGTAATCAGGCCTCAACCTCAGCTGACCTCACAGTCTCGCCATGAATGGTCACTCTCGGTCCGACAAAGTTCTTGCGCCCATCAAATACCCACTGCAATCCAGAAATGAGAAAGATGATGGCAAACGCAACAATGCAGTAGTTCATCGTGCTACCATCGACGGGGATAGCAGGAGGAAACAAGAACAGAACGGTCGTGACGATGGTGTACACCAGACCGATGATATTTGCGGTCCAGCCAAGCCACTCGGGCAGAGCAAATACTCGCTCGGGTAGCTTACGTCGCATGTACATCACGTTCAGTGCGACGGGCAAACCGTAGCTTACACCGAGCGCGGTGACGGCAGAGGCGATGATGGCGTTGAATGCGACAGTCGATCCCAAGTAGATCAGACCAAAGACGACCACGACTGCCACATTCAAGTACATCGCATTCATGGGCACGTTCAAGCGCTTGTGGACCTTCCACCACAGAGGAGATGCGGGGAGGCCGCCGTCTCTGGCAAAAGCAAACACCATGCGCGACGATGTGGTCATGCAGGCCGTGCCAGCAAAGACGAGGCACAAGAACGGGAACATGAGCAGGCACACGGCTCCAGCCTTGTTGTTGGTGGCGGTGTAGAAGATTTCCAACAGGGGCCCCGCGGTGGATGAAATGACGTCCGAGGCATTGTCTGCTCCGCCAGAAGCAAAGAGTAGCACTACCAGAAAGAGAAAGCCCGTTGTGATGCCAATGTACTGACACTCAATCATGACCTTGGGGCCTTCGAGCGCGGCGTCGGGGATCTCCTCGATCATGTGGGCCACGGCGTCGAAACCTGTGAGGCCGAGGCCTCCTTGCAAGAGGCCCAGAAGCCACGCGATTCCGTCAGGCCACCCGGTTGTGTTGATGAATGTCGCGAAGACGTATCCAGGAGTGGCATAATCCGGTGCAGCGCAAGCCAAGACAGTGATGGAAATCGTAAGGAATCCGGTAATGCTGAAGAACAAGACGAATTGGTTGAGCTTGGGCAACAATGGCGTCAGGAACGCGTTGATGCAGAATGCCAAAAACGTGATGCCCAAGTAGATGAGGAATTGGTGCCAGCTCTTGGAGACATAATCGGGATGGAGAAGGGAGATCATGTTGATGATGAGCCCACTAGCCAGAGAACTATTGACGGCAACCAAGGCCACCCATCCGGAAACGCTAATCCATCCCGTCGTCCACGACAGCCCTCTCCGTAACGACTTCGGCGCGATCATGGCAACCCAGTGATACTGTCCTCCGGCGGTGGGATACGCGGACAGGAATTCGGCCAAGCTGGCGGCGAGCGACAAGTTGCAAATGCCGGCCGTGACCAAACCCCATACTACGGCGATCGGACCGCCGGACGGCAGCGCCAGCGACAACGAGGCGGACAAGGCGGTCCACGAGTTCAGAATGGCAAAGGCCAGGCCGAGCATGGTCCATCGACTGAATCTGCGCTCAAAGCTCTGGGCATGGCCCATCTGCTCTAGCTGCACCTCATCGTTGAGAGGCTGCTCCGTCTTTTCCTTTTCCATCTTGGCGTTGTAAACCCGTACGAGTCTGTGACAGCAGGAAGCGATGGAGATGCGTGGTGATATTCCCCTTCGCCTCAGACAGACTGATCCAAGTATGAACCCAAGATCATCGAGTACTATAAATCAACAACTCGCCCGTGCGGGTCCGAGTGAGTATAAAAGCTTGCTGAGCTTTCTATGTGATCACAGGTATCCATGCGGGGACCAGAGCCACTATCTACAGAACCCCACTGTAAGCAGTTCAGACTAAGCCGTGGCTGCGCTAGCCTGAATGATATTTCGTGAGGTTCTGAGGAGGCGTTTGAACCCTGAGGCTCACCAGATACAGAAAGGCATCGGACACTTATTCCCATGACACATCCTCGTTGGTCAGATTGGGATTCTCTTGGCTTAGCAGAGGCTCCCTTGACTGTCTTCACAGCATGAGCATGCAGGAAACAAATGCCGGATAGGCCTTTACGACGAAGCCAATCAGTACAAGAGGCGCTATCTGTGGACGACACAGCGGAGATTGGAGCGGAGGAGATGCCCTGGCCGAACCGCACTGCTGTACCCTGCTCTCGCTACAAGGCCTCCCGTCCACCTAGCCGAGATGGACAAAGTGCACTTCCCCGTAGATACCCGGACAGATTGGCATGATAAGCACTTCACAGGCAATAGACAGCGGACATGGCCGGGAAGGAAGAGTGTGCATTCAAACCAGCAAAGCATGTTTATTTGTCGCCGGGACTTTGTCTCGCCTTTGGGTTTAGCGCCCGAAGGCGTCGCAACTTGGCAAGTCTCGCTGCGGCTGGCTATACTAACAAAATACAGGCAGAGTGATACCTTTGCCATGACCTGGTACTGATTTGGCGATCTCTATCACTCACACGGCTATACATGGAGGCAGTATGAATTATCGAACCTTGAAAGACCCTCGACAGAGTCCACTGGACGTGAAAATGCCGTCTGGGTCAATCTCCAACCTGGATTTTTTCGAGCCTGGCTTCGTCGACATCTCCATATTCCGAAAACGGATTTTGATTGCCTTTGGCGTAGTTTATATACAGCCACGGATGCAGTAGTCCTGCGTCGGTAGCAGCACTCTTGCTTCTCTCGATCCAGGTATCGGCGTAAGAGTCTATAGCAGCATCGTCCGTTGCGTTCGACCAGCCAACGGTCAGAAGAGCGACTACGTTCTGGTCAGCTTCACGGGACACATGTCTTAGGAGGGAGAAGAGGAACAGAAACGACTTACTATCCAACGGACCGTCTGACTCTACTCCAAGATCGTTGCCGCCGCGCGACTTCATGGTCTCAATTGCATTTACGTGTAAAGCGGAGACAATGACCGAAGAAGTAAATCCGGGAGCATCTTTTACCGCGCAGATTTCCTCTTCGAGGATGGCAATGATGGCCTTGTGAAGGTCTTGTGAAGGGTGGAAAGTGACCGTGGCGAAAAGTTGGCTATTTTATATGAGTTAGTCGTCCTAAAAAATTGTTGATCACAACGTGGAACACTGACCGTAATCCTGGGGCCTGAACGGACTCAGCGGCGAAATTGCTCATCCAGTCGACCCGCACGTTACTGCTTTCGTACAGGATTTCGTTGAGAGTGTCGAAGACTGGTGGAGTAAGAACAGGCTGCGTGTAGGCCTGAGTGACTCGATGGTGAACTCGTCTGATGTTTGATTGTATGCATAACGGCTGGAGAAGCACATGCTTGTGTCGTTGGCCAGCGTAGTCGTCAACTGGTAGACCTGGTCCACTATCGCGTCGGTGTAGTTGACATTGTACACCTTGGAGCCGCTGAGCAGTTGCCCCTGTTGGATGAGGCGGGCGCGGAAATTTGTGACGATGCCAAAGTTGTTTCCGCCTCCGCGAAGGGCAAAATACAAGTCCGGCTGAGAGTCTTCCGTGACATTGACAATCGTGGCGTTTGGAAAAACAAGCTGGCAATCATGTTAGAGTTGAACGAGTAGAATGCAGATTATCGTTCGGTGAATACATGCCTCATACTGGAACATATTGTCTACGGCGAGACCGTATTGTGGCGAGAGGTTGGAAATGCCGCCACCAATGGCGTAGCCGGGGAGTCCAACGTCTGCTACCCTACCCCCAATCTTGGTCGATTTGTAGGGTTCCAAATAGCTGTATGCATCGCCGAGGACAAGTCCTGGACCAAGATCAGCCCAAGAGCCGTTGGGGCCGATTTCAATATGTTTCATCTGGCTCAGGTCAATGGTGACACCTCCGTCAGAGACTGATGCATCGATGTGTGTGGAGTGACCGCCGCCCTTGACCGCAAATCGGCACCAGTGAGAAGAAACGATCTCGACTATTTTCGCAACATCCTCAGAGTTAAGCGGCGTCACGCGACATGCGGGGATGATATTTTGTTGCTTGAGATCCCATATGACAAATGTGGGATCATTGGTACCAAAGTAGACGTCCGAATTGAACTCTGTCGCAGGCACTTGACACTGTAATGATGTTATTTCAGAGCTATCCGAACCAAGAAACCTTGGGCGAATCGACTTACAGTAGTTTCACAATTGGCAGTTACAGAGTCATTCTTTTGGACCGACGAGTGAAAGACAGTTTGAGTGGAGAACGCAGCGGACACACCCAACAGGAGTGTGTGGGCGATCATGAAAGACGACTTCATTGTGGAAACCGGCGATGAAACGTGTGCTGTGTTACGAAATTTCTTGGGCAAACCAGATATCATATGGTCACTTCATGAAACCAATGAGAATCATTGTCTCGCCGTGACTGTTTTGTATGTGTTCTGACTCCCCCCTGTCTATCATGATCACAGCACCAAGACACGGTGACTACGTATAGTCACAGCCATGCGACACCATGCTACGTGCTTATGCTACGTCATATAGCATGACTTTTTTCTTGGCCAGTACGCTCAGACTTTCACGGCACTTCAAGAACTGATATAATGCATGTGCTTACTTATAATCCCTACGGATCCATAATCTCAGTTCTTGGTTGTTTGCATCTAGATATCCTATGCCGCGCAATAATCTCCATTCTACCACTTCAACAGCATTTTTCCCCGTTGCGATCGCCAGTGATTTGTCGAAGTCAGAAGCTCCGTACATCCCTTGATAGCCCACGCCCAGTCGTTGATGAACGACTCGCTTGCTTCCCACGACATGGGATCCCATGGCTCGCCCCATACCACCAAGCCAGACTTTTCATTAGGGATATCTTCAAACTCCAGCAAAGCATTACACAGCTTGTCCTCGTCGAAAAGCCCGTCCGCGAGCAAAAGGTTATCCCGCATCCTGGGTATTGGCCAGAGATCTATCCAAGGGTGATGAGGAACCGCTTGTTGAATGCATGTGGGAAGCAGGCTATCAGGGCATACCAGCTCGGCCAAATCTTTCTTCGAGCCAGTCCATGGAGATTCGGAATCCTCACACTCCAGCCATTGGAAATCCCAACCGAGACTTTTTGTGTTACTCAAAAGAGCTCTGAAGACATTGAACTGAGTCAAGGTGAGGAGTAGGTCGATTCTTGGGGAGCCAAGAAGAATGCATCTCCTCATAAGCTGCTCAAAGTGGGTAAATAAAGTCCCAAGGTCCGTGTCTCGGATCCGTAAATGGCGGATCTGCGCGGCAAGGGCTTCCGAGGCGATACTGCGACTAGTGCTTTCGGTACATTGAGATCGAGAAGCATGGGCATTGACGGCAAGTAGAAGGCCTCTGAACTTGTGCTCCAGTTCCTTTCGGCCACTCGGGCTTTCTGTTGCCACGGTCACTGGCTTTGGCCTTGGGTGGTATCCTCGAATTGGATTCGCCCGTGCACGTCCTACATGGAAATATCAGCTACCAAAAGGATTGCTATAAACATCATTGGGTACTCACTGTATCGTCTCTGGTTCAGGCGATTCTGCAATTTCCTCCTTTCGGCAGCGCTTGTGACGCCCGTCCAATCATCTTCTGCTCCACGCGCCTCGGTACGCTTGCTCATCTGAGCAAACTCGATGCCGGCTGGGGAAGCACTACTTGATGAAGATCCTGGCTCCATATCGATGGGTTGTCACAGGATTGTAACGGTAACGTCCCGTCCAGAAGTACCGTACCGACTCGATCCCGATGGGCAAGGGTGTTGTCCTTTTTCGCGGTCGACAAATACACAAGTCTCACTACATGCCATACAATACTGCTAGTGTGGACAGCAGAGCCTCGACAAATCGAAAAGAGAAGTATCGACGAACGAAAACCACCATGGGAAGCTGAAGATTTGCGAAGTTGTGTTGACTCTTTCGACAGAATTCCCGACCCCAGTGTCCCCACTCTCCTTGACTGAATTGGGAAAGATCTAGTATATGCAGTCTGCTTACGATACGTCATCGCCAGAGTTTCGACTAATCACATGGCGAGGCGGCTAGCATTTCGAGGCTTGGCGTGGTGGATCATCATATGTAAGTATATTCGAAAACAAACGCCGCCATATATTCATCATGAATCGACAGCTTTTTATATGCAACAGTTGATACCAATCCACTCAGGAGAAGTCGCCCGGATTTAGTGGTAACAGTCGATTCATACCAACAGAGCGACTGCCGAAGCATTTGCATAACGCGACAGGAAATGGCTTCAAGCTTATCGCCGAGGACAGGACCACAGTGTAAGGACATACAGCAGCAGCCACGAAGGGGAATGGGAAGTTTGCGGGAAAAGCATGTACTTTGCTTACGATATGTCATCACTGTATCCAATCAGGTTTACTATAAAAGACTCACTGTTCGCCGTCGTGGTGTCAGGTAGGTATGGGCAGTAGAGTGATGGGCACAGAGGTAGGCAAGTATAGGGTGTAGATGACAGAAGACTGAACTCTGCCCTGCTTGTATTCGGGAGGCAGAACCCCCTATTTATACCCAACAAGGCCGCATAGACACTAATAATAGTGAGACTGACTAGTGTTCCCTTAGCCTCTGACACGTGGTTAGCTGTTCTCGTTCATTGCTACTACCGCCAAGACACAAAACACACCTCGTCTGCAACAGACGTATACTTACTACAGCTCCCAAACATGGCACCACCTCATCCTTATCCCGAGCCTCCGGAGTCTCGTCTCCACAGACATCGCCAGCTGGCGCCCAATGCCAACGTTCGCGTGTCGCCGATCTGCCTCGGCACCATGGGTTTTGGCGAGGCCGACAAGCATCGCATGGGCGAGTGTACCAAGGAGACGGCCTTCGAGATCCTCGACAACTTCTGGGAACTCGGCGGAAACTTCTTGGATACCGCCTGCGGATACCAATCGCAGCAGTCGGAGCAGTGGCTCGGGGAGTGGTTCGAGGCCCGGGGCAATCGCGACGAGTTCGTCATTGCCACCAAGTACTCGAGCGCGTACCGCATGCACCAGGAGGACATCAAGATCCAGTCCAACTATGGCGGGAACGGCACCAAGAATCTCCGCCTGACCCTGGAGAACTCGCTCAAGAACTTGCGGACGAACTACATCGACCTCTTCTACGTCCACTGGTGGGATTACAACACTTCAATCCCTGAACTGATGATCGCTTTGAACGACCTTGTCAGCGCGGGTAAAGTGAATTATCTGGGCATATCCGACTGGTGAGTTGGCCACCACAAGCTATGTGATCGCAACGAAAGATCAGTCGCTAATCGAGGTCCATAGTCCCGCATGGGTTGTCTCCAAAGCGAACGAATACGCCCGCTGCCACGGCCTGCGTCAGTTTGTCGCCTACCAAGGCTTGTGGAATGCGGCCGTCCGCGACTTCGAGCGCGACATCATCCCAATGTGCAGAGACGAAGGCATGGCCATCGTCCCGTATGCCGTCGTCGGCGGAGGCAAGTTCCAGACGGCCGCGGCCCTCAAGGAGCGCGAGTCGATCAACCCCGGCAGAAAAGGCGTGCCGAGCGAAACGTACAAGGCGGTTTCGGCCCAGCTCGAGGCCGTGGGCGAGGCCAAGAGGGCTACCCTTCACAATGTCGCCATTGCCTACGTGATGCAAAAGGCCCCTTACGTATTTCCCCTGGTAGGCACGCGCACCCTGAAGCATTTGAAGGACGCGGTAGAGGCTCTGAAGGTCAATCTCTCGGCGGAGGACATTCACCAGATAGACCAAGCCAGTGGTTTTGATCCTGGTTTCCCCCACACTTTTCTTTCTGGATCTCAATGGGGCGGAGATCACTTTGTGCCACAGGGAGGAAAGGACGTCTGGTTGACGAACACCATCGGTACATTTGATTACGTTGAGCTGCCGGGTCCCATCACGCCGAAGGTCTAGATATCTGCAGCATCACACGACTCAGCACAGACGAGCAATGCAATTGTGACGACGAACATCGGGTTAAGTATGATCAAATACTATGAGCCTTCAAACACGCGATCGCTGTCCAAAATCTGACGCACACTTCTGTCTATTGGTTCGATCTGAGTGGCTGCCAGAAACCTACGTATAATACCCGGACTCAGACCGATGACTGAAAAGTCAAGACATGAACATCAACTTAGTCGCACTCAATCCTCACGTACTATGCGCATCCTAACTGTTGAAACTCGGATTTGCCATCATGGCAGCTCTCCACGATTTTTGCGTCTTTTGCGAAGATTGTGGCGCCTTGGGTCGTATTGGCGAGGTTGATCGCGTCTCTGGTATGGTATGCAAATGGCACGACTTTATTTGAGATTGTCAACATGTCTATAACTATTGCATGATACTGATTGATCGCTTGTCATGGATCACTCGCCTAGCTTCAGGAGTGCTTTCGCATTCTCGCAAGCAATCATCTTCAGCCCCTCATTGCTCGTCATACCGCTCTCACCTAGGAGGTCCAAAAAGTCACGCCCCTGCTCAGTGGCCGAGTACGGATAATCGACACTGTAAAGGATCTTCTCGAAGGCGGTGGTCTTGAGCAGACAAGCCATCGGCGCCATGCTGAACATGCCGATCGTCGTAACCCAGATGTTCTTGGCCCAGACGTTGCTGAAACTCTGCGTTTGGCCGGCCATCTGCGAGACCTTCTCGTCGATACGATCTGGCAAGTACGGCAGCATCTCCCCCATGTGGCCGACCACGATCTTCAGGTTGGGGTGCCCCCGGAAGAGCCCGGCACCGTACATGCGTAGGACCGACAGCGCCGTGTCGCAGTGCCATCCCCAGCCGGCGATGCCGAGGATATTGGCGAACTTGGCGTCGTAGTTGCCGTCATACAGAGTTGTCTGGACTTCCTGCAACGGGATGGTGGGATGGACGTAGATCGGCACGTCTAGCTCTTCGGCCTTGGCGAAGACGGGCCAGAACGCGCGGTCGTCGTAGTAGTGGCCGTCATCCTGATGGCTGTCGATGAGGGCTCCCACGAACGCCGATTCCTTGACGCTACGCTCCAACTCTGCAGCCGCCTGTTGGGTATGGTTCATGGGTAGCGACGCGAATCCCTTGTAGCGTGACTGCGCTCTTGTGGCGGCAGCAAGCTCATCGTTGGCAGCGGTGACGAAATCAGGGCGGCATGAAGACAAGCCATAGCTGTTGGATAGTACTTGTATCCCAATGCGACCGGCATTCATGGCCTGAATGCGGGAGCCATCCCAGCTGATGTCCTTGAGCTTGTTCAGCCAAGTTGGATGAGCCCGGATCTGCTCCCAAGACTTTGATGCCGAGGCCGGGAGAGCTCGCCCTTCAGTTGCGTTTGCAGAGATGAAGTGTTCCTCGAGAGTGATGGTAGGGAATTCCATATTGTATGTGTGAATTCGCGATATGTGAGTGGTGGTGTGCGAATGTAAGATGGTAAAACAAACTGCTTGAGACAGAAACCGGGAAGATATATATATATACTCGATGTTTGAAGAGACGTCACTTCGCGAGTCCCAGGAACTTCCACTAGTATACAGGCCGCTAGCGGTCTGGTGTCTCACATGGCGATTGGCAGGTGAGTCGAAGTCATACCTTGAACGCTAAAGGCAGCACTCAGGTTGTGGATGGGGGTGCATAAGAAACCATGGTGACACTCGAATGACAGTTTACGACTATAGTGTTCATCAACAGAAACAGCTGTCCAATTGCATAGTCTCATTTTGCGAAGCCTGCATGAAGTAGGCTCCTCACTGGGGCGTGTATGACCCATTCACAGTAGCCGTAGCCGAAGTGCGAGCCGCGCTCGGAGCCGGTCGCTCTTAACATCGACGTCAAGTACAGACAATTGGACGCAATTGAAATGTGCGAAAGGTAAATGCTTGACAGAACCAATATAGATGATAGTATTGCCGATGTTGTTGCGGACGCCGCGAACGACTCGCGACTATAGAATATCAGGTAGATGGTAGTAGCTTGACAGTGACTGACACATCTCCGTAGTGTAAATATGTAAACTACTGCCCATAGACAGAACGCTGACCTCAAAATGGCTCCAAGAACACTACCCTAAACAACAACAGTCCTTGGCAGGATGGACAGTAATTGCATAGGCATAATTTCTCGCTCCCCAATCGCGTCCTACAAGGCATGTTGAAAGTGCACATCGCCTTTTGCTAGTCTTCGCGATCCAACTCCATCCGTCTACGTCTGATTTCGTGGCGCAACCCGTCTAGAGCTTGCCTAAACCGTTTCATTTCAGCGATCGTCATGTCAGTATCATCCTCCATGACATGGGCGTGGGCTTCAGGCGACCCTGCATCGTACCAGGTAGAGCTCCGAAAGAGCCTGACGAACTCGGCCACGAGGAGGAAGGCAAGGGAGATGTTGGCGCACATGATTCCGCGGATGATTTGGGTATTGATAGGCGGTCCGAGTGTAACAAGAAGATGGCAGGCCACACACAAAAGCATGTGCATGACAACTGAGCCTATGGCAGCTGTCCAGCATGTACAACATGCCGCGGGGGCTGCTGCAGCGGCTTTCGTTGATTTGGCGTCGTCGGACATCTGGCGGTCGTGGTAATTCTCCATATCCAGTCGGTCAATGCAGGATCTCGTTCTCGCGAGCATGCAGGTGGTGAAAGGTGTTCTCTGATTCTGGGCCCGCGAGAAATGCGATTTACTGTGATTGATTTTATTCGTGCATCAGTCATATTCAAAGAAGAGGTTTGCTTAAATAGGTGCGTGTGTTGCTGGATGGGCTTGCTGGGCAGCCAAGGCGCCCCCGAACGGCGCCTCTCACGCCCGAGTGCCGAAACCTTGTAATATTATTTTGGCAGAAAACCCATTCAGCTGCACAGGTCATACGAATTCAAAAGTTATCCAATTCAAGGTTCTTGCTGGCGGTCTTCTCGAATGATTTGAGATTATGCCTCTTGTACCTCGTGCAGACATTGCACCTTTTCGGTGAAGACTCGTATACTTCGGCTGACACCCCGTACGCTAATGCTGTATTCCGGGGCAATGATGGACCTGCAGGGCTGGCAGTTGATAGTATACTGGGCACGGAGTACAAATTTGGTGCTGATCAGCTTGACAGCAAAAGTTCAATAAGAAATACAGATAGCGGCGATGATAGCAGTTGCTGCCACGATTGTACTTAGGCCAGTTGCCCATATCCGAAAAATTCGCCTCGTGATATCCGCAGCTACTTTGTTGGCGGATTCGGTGTCATTCGCCCTTGGGAGAGGTCCTTCCGGGATTGGCATGTCCAGAAACTCGCACAACGGCTTCCAGCCCTCTTCGACGTCCATGATTAAAAGCTTCTCGGCGGGTACCATATCCACTACCATGGCATTCCAGTTCAACAAGAGCCCTGAAGGTATTCAGCAGCATCTTCTGTGTTCAGTCGGGAAACTTACTAGTGCTCGGTTTTGGGTTTGCCTCTTTTGTACCATCGTCGAGGATAATCCGGGTGCTCCTCCCGAACTCCAAGCTGAGCGCCGGGAACCATCGCCACCCCGGAACCGGCCACATCAGATATAGTAGCCATGCCTGGCTAAAGTTCGCAGCGACCGGCTTGATACTGTCTAGCCACCGATCGGGATCTCGCGTGGTCAGAACGACCTTGGCCTCTGCGTATATTTCCATGAGCTCGGGTAAAAAAATCAAGAGGCGGCATGTCCGCCACGGCGACAAAGCCGGCAGTGACCTCTTGCAATAGCCTGATCAAGGCTGGTTTGTCGCCTCGCCGCTTCGCACGGTATGCGAGCACCCATTTTTTACAATATGCTTTGATGGGTCAGCAGCCTGCGTATCAATTATAATGTTCGCGAATATGCTGACCGTCTTTGCGTGACAAGATCTGAGTTCCGCCGCGTAGCACCGGTCCATCCAGGAGCTTCTCCAACGCGAGCTGCATCGTCACGGTGCCGGTACGTCGAGTATCCCGCTCCAATGACCTGCAGCCTCCGCGTGGGGTCGGTCGGAATCGATGGAACACCCCCCATGCCGACGATGTATTTGGATTTGATCGAGTACCACTGAGGAGATGAGTGATAGGACCGAAAGGAAAAATTTGCGGTTTTTATACTCTCGCAGAGAAAAATGATTCATTCTGATGCTTGAGAGTGTGGGGTAGTATCGCGGGTGTTAGTGAATGCCACTGGTATTTGTATTTGGAAGCCATAGTGTGCCCCAACGAACACAGCTGGAACAAAAAGACTGCGTGGCAGCGTACATGACCTCGCCCTGCTTCTCGTTCCTTTTTTCCAGGGCATTATTCTTTCATGATGGTTCTGAAGCCAGGCACTCGCAGCGCTCGACTACACGTCTCAACCAATCCACGCCATCCAGTCGGCCGGATCCTCAATTCCCAGTGACCTCCTAAGCTCCGTCGTCGTCGCGTTTCCGTAAATCTCGGCATCCGTGATAGGCCTTGACATCTGCTCAATGTCCGCCAGCGACGCATTCCGCTGGTCCCAGGGCCCATACTCCGCGCCGCTGTCGAGATACCGCGTCCCGCCCTCCCCTTCCGATGTGTAGTAGTCGACCTTTTCGCGGTATGCTTGGCCCAGCCCGCTGCCATCCGCCGGTGGCGGAGGCAGGAAGGGCTGTTCATTCGCAATCGACTGCACTTGCAGGCACTCTTTGAAGGCGAAGCGAGGAAAAGACTGAAAGAAGTCGTCGTATCTTGGATCCATGGCCTGTCGTAGTGACAGGATCCCCAGCGTCCCGTTCGTGGTCGCATTGTTCGGCTGTAGGAACCGCCACGGCTGGCGACACGTGCCGCCCTCGCAGGACTTGGCGACCAGCAGCAGCCCATTGAGCCGATCTATCAACTTTTCCGTGGCATCGGTCGGGTCAAAGGCCAGATTGTCGAGCTCGTACGGATCCTCGGCAGTGTTGTAGAGCTCCGTCTCGCCGGTGCACCACACCGAGAAGAGCCAGGACTCGTGTTCGCCGACGATGCGGATCATCTTGTAGCTTTTGTTGAGAAAGGGCCGCCGAGCTCGGCGCTGTTGGGCGCCTCGACCACACAGAGCCCCCAGAACTCAATGTTGATGGTCTCTTTTGCATTTCCGCCGCCGGCGCATGATCCGGTCGATGCGTCGGGTTTCTTCCACTGCTGGACGAGACTTCGGCCGTCCAACATGGGTGGCCAGCTTGCCTCGGGAACTCCGGCCAGCTCGAGGAAAGTAGGGGACCAAGTCGAGATGAGCGCTGGGTATCTTGGATGTCACGCCGGAAGGGATGCCCTGCCCGCGAACTGCAAATGGAAGATTGGTGTCTTCGGCAAAGAACGAAACTTTTCCCGCAGGCATGCGGTGAGTCCCAACGTGGTAGCCATTGTCGGTCGTGTAGATGAAGTACGTGTTGTTCATAGCGCCCTTCTGCTCCAACAAGGCGATTACATCTTCCATGATCTCGTCTACGCCCTGCAGACCACGGATGCGCATGCGATACTCTAGATCAGCGTAATCCTGCACTGACGAATTCATCAGGGGAAGATTGCGGATCCAACTGCTTTTCTGAGATTGGTACTCATCTGCGGGATTCCAATCTGGGTTTCTTGGTGCTGTCACGTTTTCGAAGTCGCCCGCATGTCGGGAGAGTGGGATTGTCTGGTACTTGTCGTTCTGGATATGTGGTGAAGATGGCGCCAACATCAGGAAGAACGGATCATCCTGGGCTGTCAGCTTCCCAATTCGATCCAAAAACTTTGTCCTATTAGCCACGGATACAGCGAGGAGTCTCGTGCCATCTTACGCTTTTGCTCTTATGACATCGGACTGGTGATAGCCTTGATACCAGATGGGCCTCTCCCCATTGGCTGACATGACCGGTGTGTTGAAGACATACGTGTATGGATCAATCTTGTCATCATTAAAGAGGATCCTGATTTTCTATTGGACCTCATCCCTAATGATGATCGGCTTACCAGTGCATCAACGTGATCCCAGCCTTTTGGCGTGATGTTGTAGTTCTTCTGGCTATAGCCATTGAGAAACTTGCCGATATCTGCAGTAGTGTTACTATACAACTCGTTTGAGATCATTCACTGCTAACACTTGCATTCAACTCGATACCCAGCATCCTTGAGCCAGAAGGGCAAATAATCCGTGTCTTGGCCGCTGAGCACGAATTTGTCGTAGTTCCCACCAGGCGCATTGACATGGGGGACATTTGTATTGTGAACCATTTGGCCGCGGAAGAAGGACGTGCGGCTCGGGCAGCAGTTGGCCGTGGTCGCATAGTGGTTCTTGAACTCGATGCCCTTGGCGTGAACGTCTCGGTGTAAAACATGTTGATAATCTGTCGATCCCAAGCGAAGGTCTTGGTCGTCGGACATGAGAATCTCAATGTTGGGCTTCTTGGGCTGCGACAAGGCGCCTGCCGTCGCTACGGCGCCTCCAAAGACCGCGCCGAGAGAAGATTGCTTGTACGCATTATTGATCAACAAAACTCCTTGAACATTGCTTATGCGGGACGTGACTTCTGTGCTCCTGAGTGTCTTGCCGGCTTATCTATTCGCACATGGCCTTCTCCGAGAAATTGCCCGTGCTTCCGAAGAAAACACGAACAGTGGGATCTCGCGTCATGGTGTATGCACGATCCTGGGCATATAGATACTTGACACATTACCTGGGTATAGACGCCTAACCTTCTTTGAGCAGATGTTCCAATTGAAATAACATGGGATGCTGTCACCGAAGAACTGCCATGTAAAATCCGACTTCTACCCCACGATTCAATGTGGTATGCATTTCCCCCGGGCAGGGGCAACAATATGCTTGTGTCGTGGTACAGAACTTTGCCGTCATCTATGATCTCAACATTACAGAGCCCATAAGTGCAGAAGACCTCACTCGCCAGCTTCAAGTTGGACTTTGCGACCTCCAAGACAACTCCAAAAGTGTTGTCTGTTGGATAGTTCATAAGCTCAATCCGAGCATGGTTGCCGGGAACTGCATTGGATACAGCAGTCTTCAAAAGGTACAGTGGACACAGGGGGGCGCTAGTGCCCTGGCTTGGCCCTAGGGTCTCCCCTAGGATCTCCCCCAGGCTTCCGCCTCGGGATTCCTTTTCCTTCGAGACAAAGGGACACTTACATGCACCGTGATCAAGGTATATGGACGCGCCAGAACCGAAAGTTCTGATTCATGTGTCGGGTCATAGTCACAGGCTTAGTCAGGAGTCAGGATCCGTTAGCGCTCCCTTTTCTAGAAGCAAATGTCCAGCAAAACGCCACCCTGGCTCACGGTAAAAGGTCTTCAAGCATTGCGGTAGTAATCATGGGGTTTGGGGAATCGAAGGATTATGATGATTGATCGCGTTAAGCCGATATGAGCATCATTTATTAGTATTAATATTACGGTATGCTAAGGTAGTGCGGGACAAGACGACTCCCTATATTCCAGAGTCCTCCTGGTCAAACGCCTCGCTGGTCTGGTATGTACTCCAAGCGTCGCAGGTATCTTGCAGAAGATCGGTGTCGACGGTCGAGATGATCTCGCTCTGGCGCTCAATGAACTGAAGCGCGAAACCCTCGCTCGTGTGCCAGCCCTGGGAGTTGTATTAGCTTTCGACCTCATTATGGATTGACGGCCGGGCATATCAATAGAAAATAAATTGACTTACAATGTGGCAGTGCATCAACCAGGCACCGGGGTTATCGGTATAGAAAGCAAGAGCGAGGTAACCTCCGGAAGGGAGCATGGCGACGTCTCTCCGGGGAGGGTTGTCGGTGTTCAGTGTGACGGTGTCGTCAAAGGTACCGCTACCCTGAGCAAGAACGACGAAGTCATGGCCGTGGAGATGGATTGGATGGCTCTGGATTCGTACATCAGCATTCTATGCCTTGTGGCAACAATCACAGGCAGAACAACTTACCACTGGCATCTGGGTCTCGATCACGAGATAGGTCCAAACATTGGCTTCATCCAGAACAATGACGGCGTTGGATTCCTCAAAGTCGGTCACGTTGTTGTAGAGCTGGAGGAGCGACGGGTCCTTCCAGTCGGTAATCATAGTGGTCGAGTTCAAGAACCAACGGAGGCCGCCGCCGCTGTAGGGACCGACCGAGGCGACCTCAACCGTCTCGGTGCTGGCGATGCCAACAGTCTGGGGAACCACGGGCACGAGGTTGTCCGTCTCGTCGTCGCAGCCATCGACATAGTCATAGCCGGTGGTGGTGGGAATAGTGTTGGATCCCTCGTAGTAGACGACGGCCTTGATGTTGGTCTGTTGAGTGTTGTCTGAGCAAGCTGCCTGCGGGATGGCGCGCATCCAGAAGCTGTCAGCGACGTCTTCCTGGTCGGCAGTGACAATAACATTGTAGCGCTGGCCTATAAGATTCGAAAGTTAGCATTGTCAAGAAGTTGAATGTTTAATGTGCGTCATGCGTAAATGTGAGAATGCAGTGTCCGTTGAGACTCTACGGGGAGTGCTTCTTACCCATTCCGACAGTGATGATCTTGGCAGTGTACGGCTCGATGGCGACGAAATCGCTGGAAATAACAGTAAGAGTGTGGTTGTCAATGCTGAACTTGAAGTTGGAGTCAATGGCGCCGTTCACGATCCTCAACAGGTACGAAGTACCGGGGGTAAAAGTCGTGTTCCATCGTTCGCCAGTCTGATCAGTGTCATCATCATCTCCCCAGACGTTCATGCCGTTGATCAAGCCATTGTCCTGGGTGGGCGGTCCATGGTTCTCGGCGGATTCGAACAGCTCGTCCGGAGTCTGGTGAGTCCAGTCGTTCAGGAAGATGGTACCTGCGTCAACATCGTAGTTGGCAGATGCTGGGCCCTCAATGACAATGGGTCCGAACACGCCTTGCCACGCCTGGAGCGCAAAGTGGGAGTGGTACCAGGAGGTTCCGTACTGTGTTGCTCGCCATTTGTAGGTCACGCTGTTTCCGGGTGCGACGGGACACTGGGTGATGGATGAAACTCCATCCTGGTCGTTGGTGTAGTTCTGACGAATACCGTGGAAGTGCAGGGAAGTTCCATTGTGGCACTCGGACAGAGCATTGTTAAGATGCACAATCACATTGTCACCTAGAAGTATCGTTAGTGGATAGTTGACAAGAAATCATGAATTTTCATTACCCCACGAAGCATGAATGGTCGGTCCTGGAATGGTGCCATTGATGGTCTGTCCATAGCGCGTAACTCCATCCGGAGCGACATAGCCGTCGGTGAGCTCGAACCAGTATTCACGCGTAACGCCGGTTTCCGGAACCTCGAAGTAGTAGTCGGTGTCGATATCGAAGCCGTTGCCCCATTCCGATCGAGTTGAGGCAGTGTTGCCAAAGGTAGCCGTCGCGCTCGCGGATGAGGTACTCGCAGACGAGGTGCTTGCGGATGAGGTGCTTGCCGACGAGGTGATTGCGGAAGAATCACTGGCAGACGAAGTGCTCGCAGATGTAGAGGCGGTGGATGAGGCCGCTGCGGATGAAGAAGCTCCAGATGCTGAACTTCCAGATGTGGAGACACTCGATGAAGAGATGCCGGAAGAAGTAGCACCGGACGAAGAGGCACCAGATGCACCGGTAGAAGAGGCATCAGATGAAGAGACACCCGAGGAAGAGGCGCCCGACGAAGAAGCTCCAGAAGAGGAGGAAGATCCAGACGAAGAGGCACCCGATGAAGACACACCAGATGAGGAGGCGCCAGAAGAAGAGGCACCGGAGGCACCCGAGGACGAGGCACCAGATGAAGAAGCCCCAGATGAGGAGCCTCCAGTTGAAGAAATTGCCACAGACGCGCTTGCAGTGTAGCTGTTTGGGTACGATGAGGACAAGACTGAACTGAAAGTCGAAGAGCTCGCCGATACAGTAGACCCATGGCCTGCATACGATGAAGCGGCAGCAGAAGCATGACTTCGGTCATCGGAGTATGATACAGTAGCTACCGAAGAGTGACTGGCCAAGGTAGCGTCTGCCGAGTACCCACTGTAAGTCGACGCAAAGGAGCTGGCGGAAGCATAGTGAATGGTGTTTGATACATAGTCGACTGAAGAAGAGGACCCTGATCCAGAACCACTGGCCAGAGTTCCTGAAGGAGAGTGTTTACAACGAGAGGCTGTGACAAGGGAGGGTAGCGAGAGCAAAGCTCCGGCGGAAACGAGTGAAAACAACATGATGCTAAACGAAGGACAACCTGAACGTGATGGTTCGAGGTAAAGAAATCAATGAGTGAATGCCTTGGGATTGTTCGCGGTCAACCACTGGCCAAGCCTGGAATTCTTATAGCCATACCTTTTTTTCATCGCGACTTAATTCGTCGACTCGGCGATAGTGGCCCAGACTCTACGACTACCTCCGGGCATAGCGACCTCTATCCGAGCCCCCTGGCTCAAAGCGGCTGAGTTCTCAGGTCGTGTGCACATAACATGAGCTTACGTATATCTTGCGAGCTATATGGTGAGCTAGACATGATAGCTTCAGTCCATAGTCGGTGCAGGCCAGTCTGCAGAGGTGAATACGAGCTAGACTTTTTCCAACATGTGCGCCACCGACGTTAGTTTCAGGGTGAGAAAATTCAGCTCAGCGGTGACAGTCGTATAAGAAAGTCATAAGATAACCTCTGTGAAAGTTTCAGTTGAAAAATAATGGGCATCACGGATACAATGGATACCAGCCAGTGGGTCCCCCGAAGCCGAAGCCCCACGGGGTGGCCTGTGCGACCCACTGAGATCGACAGACTCGATGCTGGGATTTAGCGATTCCGTTCTCCATCGATCGTCGCTCTGAAAGGATACCCTGACGATATCTCCAATGTTTCATCGTTGCCTTTCATGATGCTTCCCTATCGTGACATTTCCCTTTTCAGTTCTTGTCGTATTCTGAACGTTGACTCTGGGTCGCCGTTTATGAGCCCCTAACGCTCTACCGCTTGGACATGAACTCTACGCGTCCCGGTCCACTTGGTTCCCGAAACCAGTCGTTAGTTTTCCGCTTCCACAACGAAGCCAGCCATAGGAACCCCCCGATGAGATCTGGCTAAGGAGAGGCATCCCGTGTCCATGCGCTAAAGTAATCAACAGCCTCGTATACGAATAGGGACATGCCTTACTAGATCCAGTTTACCCCTGGGCCCGTGCTGTTCGATAGACTAGAACAGGACTGCCAAGATCTACTTTCAGAGCCGGGGTATTTGATTCGGCTTTTTCTCCCGAACTGCTTGTCGCGTGCCAAGCTGCCGGATCTCAGAATTAAGATCCATTCTGGGCTCTTCTTGAGCACGATCAAAATGTGCTGCCCTAGCTCCAATATGCTGCTTAGTTCCCTGGACGCGTCATCCAGCGAAATCATCCTCACATCGGCTGGTGACCGGCTGAAGATATCACATTAGTCCTAAGTGAACCCATACATAGCCTTTGATGGCGCCTCTTATCCCTTACGGCTGTTGCAGTATCTACAATTTCGTTCTTCTCGTTCTTCAAGTCATCTAACTTCACATTCATTTGCTGATTCATTTCACCCTTTTGTCGCTCATTATGTTTGCCAAAACTTTCATCAACCTGGCATTTGCCCTCGGTGCTGCGGCGGGCACCATCACCAACCGTGCTGCAGTCCCTGCCGAGTTTGGACTTTATGCCTACGGCTCGTCTTCAGCTTCGGGAATCGGCGGCCTTCCCGTGCAGTATGTTGATGGTATGATCTTGACTGACATGACCATGTTTGGGGACGCCATGACTGACTTGAGCAAGGCTTGGCATACATCGTTGACACTTCAGTCGTCACTACTGCTGAGAACGTGACTTGTAAGTATCTCTTACTCACATCTGAACAAGCATTGTTGCTAAAGGTACCCAGTCTCACTCGTGTCTACGACCTTTGCCGCAACTACTGCGAACGGCGCCGAGAGTCTCCTCTACATCCCTTCGACTTCGGGTCCTATCGGCTTCACCACCGCTGTCACCGGCTCGGAGATCACCACCAAGTTCGGATTTTACGGTGGTGTGGCTTACAACTACAACAGTGGCAGTATCAGCGCTCACTGGTATGCTGAGCCTACTGAGCAGACTGGTCTCTGGCAGCTCACCTGGGCCAGCGAGAACACGGACGCAGTCGTCGTAGCCATCCGAGACAATGCTCCGGCATCTTAGATTGATATCCCTATGCGAATGGATCCATCACAATCAGATCAATAATTCTTTGACCTGCTCCTAGTCTCGGTTCATCAGACACGTCGCATTTAAGTGGAATACCGTCTGTACCCTTAAACCAGTGTACAACTTGTATAAAAATGCTATCACATCAGGCTGTCGTTTTTTTCACACAAGAGATTCCTCTCGCCGGCGAAGACTCTTTGTTGTGGTTTACATTTTTCACAATCCAATACATAGCTCATAGTGATAATATTTGAGTTTACTACTTGTCTTGAGTCTCGAAAATAACGTGAAGCAATTTGCTCAGGTCTATGATATTTAATCGAAACAGACCTCTGATGGGACCATAATAGCAGTTGGAAGATTGGAGAACTGTGAAAGGATTGAAACGAAGCTATGTCGGAGCTCACGCAAGCAATCCTGTCTCGCTCCACACTTTGTTAGGTTTCCCCACTGCGAGACCACCTTCTCTCACGTCAGCATACTCCAACATGTCCATTCAACGTACCATTCTTCAGAAAATACCCATACCGGAACTTCCCGGCTACGAATCACGTCTTGCCCGCCTCGAGTACCCTCCCGGTGTGGCCGCGCCATTACACACACATCCTGTCGCTGCTACCGGCATCATCATAGTAGGCGATGTAGTCTCGCAGTGGGAAGGCGGCGACGTCGAGACATACACTCAGGAAGACAGTTTCGTGGAACACGGCACCAAGCTTCACCTGCGCTCCGAGAATATCAAGAGGACAGGCACTTGGTCATGGTATGGAGCTATGTTATCAAGGTGGATGGACCAAACGTCAAAATGGCTTGATAAAACGGCAGTCTCAATGTCTAGCTACGGGAACACGGGATATTGGGCGAGGGTGATCATTCAGGCACACCATAAAGCACACAGTGACTTGCACATGGGCCAAGCCAACAGTGGCTTAATCGTATCATATTCGCTATGTACAATGAATGGACACGGACGCTTGTCTAATAATATGCCAACTGCAATCTAGGGAAATGCTGCCACTCACCAGCAATTCATTATCAAGCCGCTATACAGAACTTGTCATTCTGTGCGGATCCGAGCCTCTAATGAAAAAATCATCTGCGATGTGACCCTCGATCAACAGCGCATCCAGGCCCGCGGGGACATTTTAAGCATCGCCAAGCTCAGCGGTCTTGGGTTTATTGCTGGCCGAGACTGATCTGTCAGCCCGTAGCATTGCCTCATTCAGGATTAGCGTTAGGCTCTTCCGAGCTCCATTATAAACTCTCGGGACACAGAATAGCCGGGAATTATCCTAGAGAGGTTTAGCCGCGAGGAGTATTGACAGTCTGGCCCGTATTCATTTTCCCTTGGCCACCGCATCGTGAGGTCAACTGACCTTCATATTCCCAAGGCCATGAACAGAATGTGATATTGACAACTCCGTCGACTCGGTTCCCTAGGTAGAATTTCCGTTATCATTGCGCATATCCTGGGGCAATATAACCAAGACTGAACCCGGGTAAGTTTCGCAACTATGGATTTATCCGAAGGAGGTATCGCCACTACAACTATATATCGCACACAAAGTACAAGAGGAAATCCCATGATTTCGCAGGAGAGCAATCCAGACTTATGTCCAACATGTCCAACGTGTCCAGTATTCAGTAACTCGCATCTGTGGCCAGGACTACCGCAGAGTATCAACCGAAGCACTCCACCCACACCCCAAACCCAAAGGCATTCGTGTGAGTATGTCCGACCGGCACTTGGGCATGACTTGCAGAAATATTCGAAAACAGAACTCCGAATGGCGTCATATGTACATGATAGGGAATGGTGGTTGCCCCTGGCTCGAGATAGACCGGCAGAATTGTCGCTCGTCTTCTTCCGGTGTCACCAGAGACTACAATAGCCGCATACAATGAGCAGTGTCGTTTCCCTCTCCCCTAAGCTTTCTGAGCCCGTATTTCCAGTCAGAGTGAAGCTCTTCTCCAACCTCAACTAACATGTCCCAATCGAGTAACAAAATTGTTGGACAAGTTTCGCCAAAAGTTATCATCGGCACAGGATACATCTGTGCGCACAGCGAAAGAACCGCCCATGATCCTACTCCGACCATTGATGACAACAGTCGGTTTCTATTTATCACATCACTTCCATGACAATGCTCGCCATCGATCATCGGGTGAGACGGTTGGTGCATATTTTAAGAAAGTTCGCCAACCAGATCCCGAGAAACCCATGTAGATTGCATGGTGGCACACCACCTGAGGCTCCTTATTGAAAAAGTCGTCAATAAGCACAAGGGTTCGTTGGATTCTCAGCCCAAGTGCATCCATTAAAATGCCGCCGCGATGTCATCACGCGTAAAAAACGGACACTACACACGCCTACGCTAGCTTGGGTTACTGGTCATTATTTCCGTTACTCTTACGGCCATAATACCACTTCTACACGCGGCAGTCGTTCAATAAAGCAACAGAAGCAGATACCTACCACTCTATCGGGTGCCTCATTCTTGCAGTCCTATCAGGACGACTGCAATCTCGCCTCCTGACAGCGGTCACTTGGCTTTTGTTGCGGCTTAGCGGAATGCGACTGATCCATGCACCGTCATAGTAAGTAGACGAGTTCTTGCCGCAGCCATGATGCCCCAGCCATGCAAGTCGCATGTAACCTTGGGGCATGCGGAAGTATTGGGTCGAACAGCCAAGCAGGCAATATTGCATAGGACCTGCGTGGTGCTGGTCTTAGAAGCCCGCAGTTCCGGAGCTGCTCTGGCGCAACTCTATTGATTAAACTGCATGACAAACATCGTGAGATGGCTGACGAAATTTGGGTCTCTGATTGCACAATGTAGACCGGCGCCCCCAATCCTATGGCGTCTTGCTCGTTCCTTTGGCACACGATTTCCACGGGGCGATGCCTATGGGTGCGGATGAGAAGCAATCCCACGGCGTCCAATCTGCACGCGACTGTGATTGCGCTCGTACTTGGCATGCTGATCGCCAACTAACAGGCTCGCCTGTGTAGACTTCTCACGGGTGGGCGGGCTCGTGGCCCTATCGTCGCAACTGCGGGACGGCGCAACGATAATGCCTCCATTCAGAGCCGCGATGTGCCAAGCCGTGGTAGCAATTGCAAGTCTCGCAGCCACCCTTGTAAACTGTCGCTTACGCGATAATGCTGGACCTGAACTTCGTGGTGTGGCGGTGGATGACCCGCAGTTGACCCAGGCCTGTGCGGCGAAGCAGGTCTTGCGAGGACGAAGGATGAGTTTTCGGGATGACGATAAAAGGTTCGTTCGCCGTCTCGTCGTCGTTTCCTCGAGAAGTAGTATACCAAGTCATTGCACACACGAACCTCTAGCTCTCCGTAATCATATCGCATCTCATCTTTTGCGTCGTACTTTACCTCCCTTCTCTTTTTTTATTGCCAAATGAAGCTCTCCAACTCAGTCTTGTCATTGTTCTTTGCGTCTGGCATTGTTGCCAGTCCCATCGTCACCGACTCGGTTCGTGTCGATCGTGGCATCGGCGGCGAGTCTTCGAGTGATGGCTTGCAGGCGAGGCAGTCTACCAGTCTCACTGCGAACGAGTTCACCAACGGCGGTTGCAAGGATGTCGTCTTGGTTTTCGCTCGTGGCACAGCTCAGCTCGGAAACCTAGTAAGTCTCGTCTTCCACGTTGTGAAATAGTGCGCAATACTAAGTTGCTTCAAGGGTGCCACTCCTGGTCTGCCACTGTACAACCAGATCAAGTCTGCCCTCGGCTCTTCCAACGTGGCCGTCCAAGGCGTCAACTACGACGCCGTGGCCCACGGAACGCTGCCCGAGGGAGTTGACGCCACGGCCGCCAACAACATGGCCACTCTGATCACCAAGGTCGCGAACACTTGTCCGGACGCTTCGATCATCGTGTCGGGCTACAGCCAGGGCGCCGCCATGGTCCACGCAAGCATCAAGCGGGTGACGGCGACGGTGAAGGCGCGCATCAACGCCGCCGTCACCTTTGGCGACACTCGCAACGAGCAGGACGGAGGTACTATCCCTGGTATCTCGGCCGACAGGACCTTGATCATTTGCAACGACGGAGATGAAGTATGTGACGGCACACTAGTGATCACTGCTGCTCACTTGCAGTACACACCGAGGGTTCCAGAGGCAGTGTCCTTTATGCAGTCGAAGGTCTGAACGGCGGGGCAGAGATCAAGGTGCCTCATGTGATGAGCCCACCCCATCGATGGATCGGCCGGCGGTGGATGCGAGGATTCTCCAGTTGATGGATTTAATGGGACGGACTTTGTTTATTATCGCTCGTTAACAGTCGCGCTGGAGTCGTATGTTGCAAACAAGTTTGTGGTCTTCGTCATAGTTCTTGTTGAGTTTGTAATTGAAATTCAATCGTTTTTTTCGACTGTAATGGCCGCTGAAGAGGGCAGACAGGTGCCCAATCGTGCTATCTTCGCTTATGGTCGACATTGGCGATCAATGGGGAAGGTGCTACTACAACCACAGAGCCAACTATATGTGCCACTATTGACGACCTTCCCAAGTAGGTAGTCGCTGCCAAACAGGACGGAAGATGATAAGCACAACATTCCGTTTGGATATGTTTCCTCTTGCACTGTCATGGCCATAGTAGTGTCACTGTCCGAGCTGATTCTACGACTTTGCGTAGATACAGGTGTGCGTATGACAGAAGCACAACGACCATGATGTCTGCGGCATACCATTTCAGTGTAGCTTGCACTAGCATGAGCCTCCTGGTGAATTGTTCAAGAATATTTTTGAGGCGCAAATGCCATTTGCAAATTCAAGATTCTGTTGAATGCTGGCATCCTCAAAACCATCAACGCGTCGCCTCGAGTGCCCGATGCAAGACTGAAGCTACCTTTCGCTTTGATGGATCCCCATTCAATCCATTTAGCGAGTCGCCCAGCCATTTCGCTCACATTTGGCGCATCTGATGCCAGCATATGCATAATAGCAGATGTTTGCGCTGTCCCGAAAATGCGTCGTGCACAACCAGATGCGTTCAGGCCTTGGCTTCTATACGCCTTCAGACTCTTTGGGAGGGAAACAAATGCCAGTTCAAGGCTTGAATAAACACGAATTTTCTCGATATTCTTTTGTCAGTAAGATAAGCTAGATCTTTGATTTGTTCATGGGTGTCCTTGACCTGTACCCTTCTGCAATGACAAGATTGTATTTTTTAATACAAACCGTTACTTGCGACAGGTCTTGTAAAGATCTGATGTTGCCTCAAGCAAATGATCATTTTCGATCAAAATATGACTTTGAAAACTGTCTTACAGGCGTTGCGTCGATCTTTGGATGTTGCAAGATGTTTATATAGCAGTATGATGTCTTTGAGCACAAGTCACCAAGCTTTCGAAAACTTAGTATAGCTAGAAAACGGGGCAAGAAACCACACTTTACAAAGCTGCGAAAACACCAATCCATGTTTTGTTGCATCAAATATAAACAGTCCTAGTATATATTATTCTTCTTTGCCTTTTTTCCAAGTGCATTCAGAATCAAACCTAAGTCGACAATATAAGAAGCCATCAAACATTAAGACAAGCAACATAAAGACCCAGTTTTGCTCGAATAAACGCTTTTAGTTAGACAGGCACGCCATAGACAGATCCACAAATCGGGCATAAATGACCAATCACGTCGCTTTTAAACTCCACTCCCTCGCTTCATCGCTTCACTTTATCGCTTCATCGCTTCACTTTATCGCTTCATCGCTTCACTTTATCGCTTCATCGCTTCACTTTAACGCTTCATCGCTTCACTTCATCGCTTCAAAAGCTCCACGCCAAGTCTTCAAGCCCTCACCCAAAGCCCTTGAGACTTCACCCAAAGTCTTCAAGCCTTTACCTTAAGCATTCAAAGACTTTATCCCATCGCTTCAATATCTTCACTTGTCGCCCCACTTTCTTCACCATTTCGCTTTATTCGCTTCACTAATCTCTTTACTTCTCCTTTGCTACTCTTTACATTTCTCCTTACCCTCTAAGAGTCTTCTACCTCCTCTTCGACCCCTTCCTCGCCATTGCCCCATTTCTCCCACCGTGCCTTGTTGTTCTTTGGTGTTTTCCTTTCCCATTTTTCCCACGTCGCGCTGACACAGATAATATCTACCGAACATTACCTGCTTGGGTCTATCAGGCTGCTCTCCAGCTCCCATTGTTATAGCTTATCAAGATAAACTCAGACTTTCTTCCAAGCCTTTTGTTCCTGTTTCCACCTTCCCATACTAGCTCAGCCTCTCAGGTGAGATTTCCTTACCACCTTCACATTACCCGCATTGTGGATAAACACACCAAAACTCATACAAAAAAGCTTTGTCAGTCCTATCAGCACCAGATGGCAGGACAGTGCATTGGAAGACAAATTTGAACCAACTGCATTCCTTTTCTTCCGCTGGATTGCTGAGCAGTCCATAGTTCAGGGATCTGTAACTTTCCCATTACCTTAACCTACCTGGCACACCAGTCTAGCATAGGTACAGCGACTGTAGTCACACGCACTACAATGTCTGGTTTGTATATAAGTTCTAGTTCTTCATGGTTTCCTAACAATTGCAAGTATGCTCTCTACCTTGCATAATTATTTTATATAGCATGAATATTTTTGCCCGCATATTTCAGAGCTCTTGCGTTCGATCCCTTCCCGGACTTGACCTGCTCGCAGATGATCTCCGAGGCTAAGCTATATACTCAGCTGTTACATCGTATGATGTTTTGTATTATCTTGGTTATTTTGGAACATATCCAACTTGCGCCGGTCAAAGGACCGTAAAAAGACCAGACTTTATAAGAAATACCATTCACTTATATTATATTTTCTTTAGTTACTATTAATTATTAAATATCAATAGTTTATCTACGAAAAGCGTGATTATTTATTTTAATAATTGAAAATCTTTCAAAAAACATTTTTATTTAATAAATATTACTATATAACTTAATAATAAAGTTCTATAAATAAAATCAATGTATCTTTTACATTTATTATATTTTTATCTAAGAAGAAACTAAATATATTATGATTTGTCTTAAATTCCTAGCTTAAATAGGTATAAAATATAATATTTATACACGCGGGATGTATTTAAATACCTAAAATACGTAAAAGTAAAAAAAAAACGTTAAGCTTTATTTTCTTTTGTATATACGGTACTTTTGTTCAAAATACGACAGGAAGAAAAATTTATTTTTGCAGCTAATCAGGAAATCTATATACGCGACGTTACTTTGGAAACCGCATAGCTTTTGCATTAGCTTCCTGCAGCAACGTATCACAATACTACCTGAGCACTAAAAGAAAAAGCGAATTATAAATAACTATGCAGCGGTGTGATTTGTGCTGTAAGTTTGTTTTGCGTATACGATATTTCTTGAGAAAGTAACAAAATACGGCAACAAGAACAGTTATTTTGGCCTAGTGTAGACCTCATGAGTGATTGTATTTATGTGAATGCCCTTGCTATACTGACCTTGCCAGATGAGTCACAGTCACTGAGCATGTCCCTTATAAAGCAAGAACAACCCAAGCTGGGTCATCTCTCTGACCACTGCCTTCCCTCTGGACATTCATACGCAAGGAGACACCATCAGCGTACTCCAGTCCCGGCCAGTGCATTCGAAAATGGCTGTCGTTCCAATAAAGTGGTTGGTAGCATCTTGCTGTTCTTCTGATCAAGAGGAATGCTAATCAAGTAGTGTCTGTGGCATCGACATCGGGTCGACTACCTCGCAGGTTTCCCTGGCCTTTGTTCAACCTGACGGTCAAAAGCAGATCTTCCGAGTGTGGGCGGACTTCCAGGGCCCCAACCGACCGAATCCCCTTAGCAGCGCCCTTGACTCACGCGACTTCCCTGCGGACGTTGCCCTCGATCTTGACCATGGAAGGCTCATTCAAGGCCGCCAGGCTCAGGAAAGTGTCGACCGGTTCGCCATCAAGACCATTATTTCCGTCCGCGCTGGACTGCGGAGACGGGAAACCTTGGAAAAGATGCCGAGGGGTGCCGAGTTTTGGGCGCTTTGCAGAAAGAATATAGTTACGGAAAGGATGATCGATGCTGTCGTGAGGGAGAACTTTAGCAGCTTGCGCGACGAGGCCATCAGAAAGGTAGAGCAGAGCGCCCAGAGCATGGTCATCAACAAGGTCATCTTCACATATCCCAACTACCTGCCCGAGGAGAAACATGGCGACTTCGAAAAGTGGTGGAACTATGTCTGCTCCCGCTGGATGGACGTGTGGCGCCCACAATATCCGAATATCGCGATACACGGGGCCAGTGAAGGGCAGGCCATTGGATGCTACATCACAGCAACATTTCAAGATCAGGCAAATTGCATCACTCGTGGGCAGCTCAAGACAAAACTTGGGGTCTCCCGTCGATATTCTCTTCAACCTGTTTTGGTCGTCGATGCAGGAGGTAGCAGTGTCGTAAGTATCCTACGAAAACTCTGTTCTGGACCATGCTGATATAAAGCAGAACGTCCAGAACGTCGTCCTGAAGTTCGAAGAATCTGGAGAGCTAGAGTGTATTCAGTCCAGCTATGTGTACGGCGCGAAATCTGGTACGGCCTCTATTATCCACCGAGACAGCATGCTAATATAATCTAGGGGTGCAAGGGGGCAGCGAGTTGTCTAATTGTAAAATTCGCGAGCTTATTCTCCAGAGTTACACGGGAGCTGAGGCCAACAAGGCGGCACTCTTGGCTGACTGGGAGTATCAAAAACATGGAATTGATTACACCAAAGACCGAGCCATCGTGGTGTCGGATAGCAGCGGCGGCGGCATCCGTCTCAGGCCCGAGCTCGTACGCGAGATCTTCCACCAAACTCAGCGACCATTGCTGGATGCCGTGAAACGTGAAGTTCGAATTCTTCTGGGTTTCGAGCAGCGCTTTGGCGTGCTCTTCTGCGACGGCAGCTTCCGCAACTTATGCCTTCGCCAGGAGGTCGATCATTACATGCACACGGAAGTGGCCGAAAGTGCCCAGAAGAATAGCCAGACAGTGAACTACTGTTTCCTTGGCGACTGCGAGACCACATGGTCTTCTGCGGTGTCAGCAGGGGCGGCAGTATCGCTTCTACAATTGCCGCACCCAGTGTCGCTGTTAAGCAGAACGGCACTTGGAATACAGAGAAAGAATCTGATCGATGATGGTGATGATTCAGAATCGGAATGGGAGCCTGAGACCGAGGCGACAGTCCTGTTACTAATGGTGAATTCTTCCCCGAGCCAAAGGTACTGGCGTTACGCTAACCAGGAAAAGCCCCAGTCTCAAGAACACGACAATGGTACATACACTGAAGGTATATCTTCTGTAGATATGGATAACCATACCAAGCCCAGGGCACAATACGAATTCGTGTGCGATCCGAACTATGCTCAGCATCTGTCCAACCTTCGCGGCCAAAGTCGGTCCTCGGATCGCCGCCGCGAAGGCTTACGCAGACCCAATGCGAGAACATCGGGTATCCAAAGACCTTCAATCGAGATCCCTTTTGTTAACCAGTCTATTGGCACTGATAGCAACTTGGGGCCGTACGATATCGGCTTCTCCGTCGACGGGCTTGATCTTCCCCGCGGTGAAATTCGATGGCAGCTGGACATTGAAGATTTCGGGTTTCCTGCGCATAGTTCTGTCGCCGATGAGAACCTGTCTGAGGATGACAGAATACAAGCCACGTTGCGCTGTTGGCATGTCGACGAGGGGGACCGAGATGCTTATGACCCATTGAACAAGGAATGGAGGCTGGTCATCGAAACAGATCCAGCTTCACGCCTGCTCAAGATAGCTGAGGACATCCTCACTGAATAGATCGTTCAGGATTTTTTATATTTTTTTTGATACGATGGCTAGGTACTTAAGAGGGGGACGAGGATCTCGATATTATCCATTTCAAATTCACTGGCAGTTCTTTGCTAGTTTTTTAGACTCGAGATTTGTTCCTTACGATGAATATCCGCACTAGCCTGAGCTGAGCGCGAGGCTCCCACTTTCTCGATATGGTACAGCCGTATATATCGTACAAGATTTGACGTCCACTGATTTGCATTTCATGCGCAAAATACATTCTACGTATTTGACATCTGGATTCAAGACGTTGGCTACTGAGCAATGGCAAACAGTTGTGTGCTTCTCATGCTCGATAATTTAATATCATACATTTCTCAACCACTTGGTCAATCTAAAAGTGAATTACAGGCGGTGCTGGACCTCCATTCTAGCCTGGCAGAGCCCTCGCAATGCTCTCTGTGCGCTCAGCGTCAGCTTGTACAGCTGCCTCCTTTTTGCGGCTTCTAGGAGTGAACAGGACCTCAGGCCGGACGGGCTGACTCACCGTTCCGTCTTTATATCCTGTTTCGATACTATAGTCTACGCCCCCACTTGGCGGGGTAATATCACACGCCTATATAATTTTGGAGGCGGCTGACAATACAGCTGTAACTGCGAAATCATCCCCGGGACATTGACGACGCCCGGAACCAAAGGCGTAGAAGGCTCTGCGACCGCTGCCGGCCTTATACCCTGGCCGCAGGCCAAACTCGTTGTCCATGAAGCGCTCAGGTATGAATTCGTCAGGGAGGTCGTACTCCTCTTCGTTGCGGTGAATGGTCCAGGCGTTGGCGATGAACATGGTGCCTGCAGGGAACGCATATTCGCCAACGCGCTCATCCTTGGTAATGACGTGAGGAAGAGCTTGTGGTGTCGTGGGACGCCACCGAAGTACCTGATTCCGTCAATACTTAATTCGCCATGACTAATCAGGTATAGGGCGAACTGTACCTCTGATATACAAGCCCTCAGATATCGTGATTCACCGATGCGGCTTCCACTCAATGGCCCGTCCGACGCAACACGATCGATTTCTTCTTGTGCTTTGGCTAGCTTCTCTGGGAAAGCGGCGAATGCAATCATGAGACTCTTGAAGGTGGCCAGAGTTGTGACAACTGCCGCGCCCACAGCAACCTGTCCAATATACGCCAACTCGGTATCCGTAAAAGGCTCTTTCGTGTTTCCGTTCGCCTGCTCTTCCATGATTTTAGGCAGCAAACTGTCGAACCTACCGAGGCAGGGTTCTCGGTGATCTGCTTACAGGTCTTCTTGGCACCAATGAGGTACTCGCTGGCATCATCGACCATGTACTTGCGGACAGCACGCGCGCGACTCTTCCAGCTGGCCAGCACCTCAGGAATGTACTTAAAAAATGGCAAGACATCGACAGGAGGTGCAGCACCGGGAAGAATCAGACGAAGCAATTCTTCCTGCGCGTGTAATACATTGTCGGCGTAGTTTGATGGTTTGTCATCTAGACGCCCACCGGTCGTAGCAACCAAGGTCACGGCCAAAGCCCAGTGCCGACAGCACTGTTCATAGTCCTTGATGCCATCAAGAAACTTTTGACAGAGGCTCGAGGCTTCAGCTTCGAGCAGGGGTAGAAGCCGCTTGATGCCTGCTGCGCCCAGAATGGACTGAAACGATTTGCGCCAGCGTCTGTAGTAGTCATCGTATTGGAGGATTGCAATGCCCTTCTCTTCAGGCGCCGAGTGCACATACTTGGTCAAGATGTGATTGACAGGGCGATTGGAGCATATTGCGCCGCGTTTGTCGAAGAGTTCGCGGACCAGGTCCGGGGTGTTGAGAAGCACCAGATTGCCTGTCCCGATCTTGAGACCGACGACTTCGCCGTACTGCTTCGACCATTCGTGATACCGAAGATAGGGCTTTGCAATTGGCATCTGGTGCAGATTCCCAAGACCTGGAATGATGGGCGGACCGGGAGGAAAGTCCCGAGGTCTCAGGGTAGCGAACACCCATTTGGCGAGCACCAAGGCAAAGAGGACGGCTGCGCCAAACGCAACCGTATGCAACGGTTGATCGAGTAGCAACAAGGCCATGGCTGAAGAGCGTCTAAAAGTATCTGGTACTCTGCTTGATGTTTGAGAGCACACGAAAAGAAAATTCGATGTTGCAATGCATGGTGAAAGGTTTTCTTGCCTTTCCAGGGTGGGGGTTTTATGAGTGATGATATGATATATTTCCTATAAAGGGAAACCCACCGTTGAGGACCTCGTTGAGAAGTGAACGTAAGCACAATGGCATATCCGCGATTGGTGCAGACTGGCCGTTTTCCCGGAAGTTCCACCAGGTATACTCTCTGAATCCGCACGGGGCTGATCTGTTGTGATACAATACTGGCGGACCCCCTTGTATCTGTATGATGCAGAAAACAACCGGGAAACAGGCCCACTTGACTGCACACACGCCATGCATACTACCTCGTACATCTACCGCGACAATCGATTTGCAACGCCGTCCTGCAATGTGGCATTCTAATGACGGCTCAAGTTGGCCTCTTGAATACGGAGGTGGACCTGATCAAAGCAGACACTGCATTTCGAACTCGTGCGTCCGATGAGGAAGCCTGGGAGGACACCACCAACTCACCCCGAACCACATTACGCGAAGGTAGCAGGTCTCAGAGCTCCTTGCGTTCGATCGTCACCGCTGGCCCAGGTATTCGGAGCCACATTATGTGGTTATGTGGATGATAGAGCGACCGTAAGCCGTTATGGCCAAGCCGTTATGGTCATTTATCTTCGAGTTGCCCCATTTTTGAACTGCAGTAGGACATGAGCGGAACAGCAGCACCTGCAAGAAGGGTCCTCGTCCTCACCAGCAATTAGCACTCGGGACACAGAAGTTAAAAAAAAAAAACCAGATAAAATGAGTACAAATAGAATGTTTTTGATTCAGACCTCGACAGTCGAGGCTTTTGTGATAGTATGTATGCCGCTGACTGACAATCATCAGTGGGCCCAAGGCGATGGGTGATAATGCAGGACGCTGTATTGGCGCTACCCCGCTTCCGTCGGGGCATCCGCTCTGCTTCAGTGCATGGAACATTGAGACTTGTGCGGTAATTAGATGAGGCTGTACCTTTCCGGGCCCGTCGTTTTTGATAGCGGTTCTCACAAGTATCAAATGGCAAGATATCGGCAGATAAAAGCATACATATCGCACGGATTTCAGCTCATTCGCGCCCTGGGACAATGGCGCTTACGGCGCCGCATCATCGGTACGGAGCGTCTCGTAGAGAGACGCATTAGCACATCGGATGGAGTAAACCTGCCGCCAATCTGTCCGGCGTCGCTCTGCGGCGGCGGCGATGGGAACGAGAAAATGCACACGAGTTCCGTTCCGATGATCTTGAGAAGCAAAAGAAATATTAATACACTTGGATGAGATATCATCAATTTCAGGTATACGCAAGAACGGAGTCATTCACTTGAAGCCATGGCCGAGAAAAAGAATGTGCTGCTGGTCGGAGCAGGCGGCGTGGGCACTATGGCCGCTGTGAGTCTGGAGGCTAGCGGCCGAGCCAGCGTAACCGCCGTTCTGCGTTCCAACTTTGCCAGTGTCAACGAGCACGGCTTCAACATCGAGTCTGTCGATTATGGAACCTTGAAGCCGTGGAAGCCCGCGAAGAGTTCGTTTCCCTCGCTCCTTGACATACGGATCATGTAGCTCACCCGTGTTCAGTCGCCAATGCTGTTCCCAATGTGGCGCATGACAACGTGCCGCCGTTCGACTATATAGTGGTAGCCACCAAGAATTGCCCAGACGTTGGCCCGACTGTGGAAGAGATCATTGCACCAGCGGTGACCGACAGTCACACCGTCATCGTGCCGGTGCAGAACGGTCTTAACATTGAGAAGCCCCTGATGAAGGCATTCCCGCGAAATGTAGTTTTGTCTGGCATTTCTTTAATCGGGGTCGCCGAGAAGGGACACGGCAACATTGTCCACAACTATCATGACGAGCTGATCGTGGGCGCGTTCAAGAATTCAAACGTCACAGCTGACACCGCCAGCGCCGCCGCTGCGGAGTTTGTGGGCCTTTACAGCGCCTCTGGCAAAGTCACCTGTGAGCTCAACGAGAACGTGGATTTCGTGAGATGGAGAAAACTCATATACAATGCATCTTTCAATCCCATCTCCACCATTACGGGTATGGATACCACGCGATTGAGACTGGCAAAGGCACCAATCGAGGCCCTCGTCAAACCAGCAATGTGGGAGATATGGACCGCAGCCGAAGCGGCAGGACATGATATTCCCGAGACGCACATTGAGAGCACAGTCAATATTGATCCCATGGAGGTTTACTGCAAGCCGAGCATGCTCCAAGATATAGAAAAGGTGAGAGAACTTTCTCTGTTTGAACCTACTTACTAGGCCACGGGAAACATTGCTCACAGCTCCTAGGGTAATTACATCGAGTTCGAGAACATTCTCGGAGAACCCATTAGAGAAGCAGAAAAGCTGGGAGTGCCGACGCCTACACTCAAGATCCTGTATGGGATGTGTGCAGCATTGCAATGGAAGACCAAAGAGGCGAGGGGCTTGGTCGCGCTGCCAGCAGGAGCGCCTCCACCCTGATCTTCACGTCGCATTCGTCAACTGGTGCAGATATCGGGAGTAAATGGTTGTAGTGCATTATAGATTGATCCCAAACCATAATCGCCATTCCCATGCTGTAATGAAGGCACCCAGATCATGGACTTCAACATATACTGCATCTCGCTCCATGATTTGATCCACACAATTCGGCATATGTAGACAACAACAGCTTGAGCTAAACATTGTGTTGGATCGCGTCGGTGCCCGATCTTTGCTCGTATTCCATGGCCAGTAGACAATACATAACAGCAGTCATTTTGTCCAGGAACACGTCTACAGGGTATCTGCTCCTGGAGAGCAGTGCAAAATTCACCATCCGGCAGAACTTGTGTAGCGCTCTCTAGACGTGGCGCAGGTCCTCTGGCCAATCGTTAGGCGGCCCGATCGCGGTCATGTCGGGGTTGTGTTCGGCCGCGAATCCCGCGCTTGCGATGCTGATAGAGCCTTTGTATCAGGACACGGGGTGAAGGGCTCACTGGCCGTGGTGTTGGAGAGTTGCATCGTGTCGTCCTTGCCGGCTAGTCGTTCCCGAAGAGGTCGTAGAGCCTCCAATAAATGGTGCAGAGCTCCAGGTGCTTTGTTCTGGTGTTTACAACATCCTATGGCCCCGAAATGGTGCCACGATGTAAAATACCATGCGTAGAGATAGGCGGGATCAAGTGTCAAAGGCTCCAGCCAGTCCTGAGTCAGTTTCTCGAAGAAGAGGCAGGGTTTCAGCGGGAAGATAAGATCTTCGGAGACGTAGGAAACTAGTAACCACGTTCAGCTGTGCAGAGGCATACGCAGAACAGAATGCACGACTCTCAGTCTTCGTGCCGTCGTCGCACTTTGGTACATTGTGGTGCATAGGTTCATCAACATAACTTCGTATTTCATGACTGGTCCCTTATGGGAACGAAAATTTGCCTCGTAAAAGTGGACGAGAGGTCGGCCTCAAGTCTCATAAGCAGTGCCCTCCCAGCCCCAATATGTTGTCCTTCGGCACTGGATGACAACTACCCGTGGTCGCTTCCTCCTCCCATTTGCTCCCTCCCTAATTTAAATGTCAGGATTTGGATCGATGTGTGAACCACCAGTTTAGTCAGATCTACGCACCTAACACCGTCTTCTTCTGCCGCCCCCGCCATACCCGGGTCTTCCTCCGAACCCAGGTCCTCCTCCGAACCCGGGTCCTCCGCCAAATCCAGGTCTGCCTCCGTAGCTGGGTCTTCCGTACCCGGGGCCGCAGTGCATCGGCCGGGACTGCATCATCGGTACGGGACGTGCCATCATAGGAGGACCGAATCCTCTCCTGCGTCGGCTGAATCCAAAGCACATTGTGTAGTTTTTGGTCTTGGATAATGGTAGATGCTGGGTGCTTGTATGTCGGTTCAGAGTTGTGATTATATTTTTGTTCTGTTAGAAACTCATTTGTTGTGATTTTCGTTTGTAGTATGTGCTTTCCGTTGTCCTCAACGATGAAGAAAGCTTCGCAATATATACACATGTAGTTGAGCACTCTCATGCTCATCATTCCGCGCGGGAATGCGTCTGTCATGCTGTGCGTCATGCCATGATGTCGGCCTAGTCGGTTGGCGGCAAGTAAGGTTGGGCGGAGAGACGACCATGAAAACTTACAGCACACAGCCCTTGAGTCATGATTTTTTCCGCGACCACCCAATCTGGGGGAGGGGAATAGAAGGGAATAGTCACCAAGCGCCAATCTTGTTTCGCAGCTGGCGCCATACTTTGCACTGTCGTCTATCTAGCTGCTCAGCCTCTCGTAGAAGCTATTGCATTTCCTATGCGGTGACGTGATTATACATCTGAAGCCTGATCTTCCCTTGAACTGGATTGGAGAACCTCGTTCACTCAGCTGCGCAGCACAAAGATTAGTGTCGCCGATATCCAAATTTCGTGGCAATCGTCTCCTCACATCGACTATAATTCACTAGGGCATTGGCACTGCCGAGATGGGTCGGAAGAGCCGTTAGACTAAGGCCGAGTCATGCCTTGCGAGCTCGTATCGCTGCTGATAGTATAGATCCCCGCATATGAGATCGCCAACAAGATCAGACAATATAGAGCGCGGAAGATATTGACTTGAGATCAGGCCATTGGCATGCATGGAACTTTGGATCAGTTGTCACAGCCTCGGTGCCAGTCGACACAGCGTGTGATTATGACCTTGGCACGAATTCTTTGATGAACTCATGCAGCTCTAATGCGGTGTAGGACGGAACTCGCTGCAGATATCGCGAAGAGCCAGCTTCGGGTCCTACTGAGACCTCGATGATCCGTTTGCAAAGATACGCGATACCGGGTACGTGCTTTGCTACTCCGATATATTTCCGATGATTCTCTGAGAGTTGGTCGGTCGCACTGTTGCTAAGGCGTCGCCACGTTTCGAGCGCCTTGAGCAGATTGGCTGATTGCAATGCCAGGGACAGAGTAACATGGTGGTTGAAGATAACATGTTGAATAGCTTCTCCGCCCATCGTATTAGCACCCTCTACGAGTCATGCCTTGGTAAAACACCTGGGTTTGCAGGGAGGCTTACCACACATGACGGCCTGGAGATGGAACAGGGGTATGCTATCCCACTCGCCATCGACATTTACAGTGCCCCTCAGTAATTGCGAGGTGAGGTCCTTAATGCAGCGCGATGTAACGGGTTGGGACGACTTCATCGCCTCCAGGGCCATATTTGGATCACCGTCCCAAAGGGTCGGATCACATGGCAGATCTCCAGTCATCTCCAGAAGGGAGAATATGGGTGGTTTATTGTACGTCAAGGTCGCCAGGCAATCGGCGCAATACGTCCAAGAGACGAGCCGAATGATGTGCTCACGCTGAAGGAAGAGCGGCCAATCCTCCAACGGATCGTGACGACAATCGATAAAATGAAGCCTTCTCATGCCGGCAGCGAGTGCAGGTAGCCGTTCAGAATTGGTTGTAAAGTGAACGGCCGAGTTGCCTCTCTGAAGTTCGTTTATGCCGTACATAAGTAAGCCAGCCTGACAGGCTTCCACTGCTTCTGTCATGACGACCGAAGCCGGGTCATTGTCCGCATACGTCTTCAGTCGATGAAAGACATAGGAATCAGCGAGCTGATAGAACCTTCGGGCAATACCGATGTGCTGTGACCCATTCTCTGAATGAAATGAGTACGTAGCCCCGGTGAGGGCAACAGCTATCAACAAGGGCAGCGAAGCATCCTCGAGAGAGAATGTGGGCCAATGGATGAGGGTGAATTGGTAGTGCCGCTTGCGACAGAATGTCATGGCAAACGCGTTCACATTCGACAGACTAAAGAAATGACGAAACAAGTCATGGTCGAACGACATTCTCCGAGTACCAGCGTGTGCGGCGAGCTGCGATCCCAAGAGTTCTAGTCGAGCTGAAAGCAGGTCTGGTGATGGCAGAGGCGACAAGAAGGCGCCGAGCAGACCTTGTTCTTCAGTGCTGTCTAGATTGTCCAGCCATATATCCGAGTCACATGGAAATAGGAGTGTGGGATCGATATAGTCAAGACTCGGGTCATTGGGTGCTTCATCTTGCTGTGGCGAATGGCCCACCGGTCCAAGCAGATCGCCGTCTGGCTCTTCGCCCACGGCCCTTTCGGTGATAAAGTCCTGTTCGTTATCGGTGAAATTGAGTATGAATTCCAGGGGAATTTTCCCATGAGTATCGTGGCTTGATAGGCCTTTATGACTCGACTGTCGATGGGTGACGTCCGTGCAGCAGCGGCTGGTGAATGTGCAGCTCAACTTTCGAGAGAGGCAACGCTGACACGGTCCGTGATCTGGCGCACTGCAGTAGACCCTGACCCGAGAGCACTGAGTGCAGGACTTGGCTCTTCGGCCGCGTCTCCCATTCGGCAGTTCACGGCCTCCCCTTCGAGGGCAGCTTTTTGCATGTCGTTTGGCGCCATCAACACGAGAGAAGATGGCGCTGCAAAACGGGCACTCCCGGCTGCTCCGAGTCGGGGCGTCGAGCTGAGCAGGCCTGGCCATGGGCAGCTGGCAAATTGGGCAGGTCATCGTGGCTCATAATTGGTCGTAGCTTTCGGTAATGATTTCGCTGGGACTTCGAATCAGCCATTTTGTGTACACGCATAGACGGCGGATAGGTGTGTTGAAATGAGCTGACGCTGGTCGAAGAGTGTTTTTTCCGAGGCCAGAATTCTAGCTCTGTCCTACACACAGTTCGCGCCTGTCATATCTACTGTGTATAGGTCCGAGTCAGCACCCTGGCACAGTGCGCACTGGGGTCAGACTGACTAGGGCGTGGAGATCCCGCTACCAGTGGATCCCGAATGTGTTAATATCCCGATGCCTTTGGGGCATCACAGAATTATAAGGCCCCTATGTGCCGAATGATGGAGCGAGTCTGCTTTTGTAGTAAACAGGGAACTTTTTTACTCAAGAAAAGATCAATATTGGAGTCTCGATCATAAAATCACCAATGACGGCCTTCCGATTGAACAACGGTAAGCTCTTCTCATTGCTCCTACATGGCAATCAAGGTTCTGACTTACAAGCCGGTCCGGCAGTCCGCCTTCTATTGAGGAATACACACAGTACCACGAGCCGATCTCTATTTAGTGAACATGTGAAGACCATTGCGAACTCTGCTCGACTTATGCAAGAGAAGCAAAAACATACCCTGCCGAGAAGATCTCCAGACTTGGCTCTCTCCTTGGAATCCAAGCCGACAAGTTTAGTTGACTATGCGTTGTAAGCCAACGATAATTCCAGACCCGAATCTATGCCAACAAACATCACACGAGCTGACACAGTTCTTGCTGAAACAGAACAAGTTTGGATTCACTCGTGGCTTGGGCACGGAACGGGTCCATGTGGCCATTGTCATTCGGTCTCGCCTGCTGCAGTATCGAGATGATGCACGCGTCGATGCCGCGATACGACCAAGACCGGCTGGGCATCATATTCCGCGCTTCACCACGCCAGGCCGATGTCATGATCGTCGCCGGTACGGTCACCAACAAGATGGCGCCCGCTCTCCGTCAATGTTACGACCAGATGCCGGATCCAAAATGGGTGATTAGCATGGGCAGCTGTGCGAATGGTGGTGGCTACTACCACTACAGCTATAGTGTTGTTCGTGGAGTTGACCGTCTTGTCCCGGTGGACATCTACGTTCCGGGATGCCCTCCAACGGCTGAGGCATTGCTGCAAGGCGTATTCCAATTGCAGAAAAAGATACGGAGGACCAAGGTTACGAGAATGTGGTATCGCAAGTAAGATTGCACAAAGTTTGTTAGATTACTGCAGGGAATCTAAAACGAGGAAAGAAAAAGAAAAGCAAACACCATAGTCACTTCGAACCGTCAAGGGACCTCAGATAAGGTCTTCCCCATATTTGATACTAAGACCACCTATAAGTGATGATAGCGACCGCTGATCAGTGGTTTTAGCGTGTTGATGTCGCGTGGGTTAGCGTGGGCAACCGCTGCCAATCGACCACAACGACGTTGACACGGGGCAGGCAGCGCATTCCAGGGGTCCACTGAACAACTTGGGGGCAGGCGCGTCTGGGCTTGAACTTAACGCTTCTCGCTGGGCAGACCGTCCTTTGATGCAGTCTTGCAAGTTTTGCAACGACCTTCTCCTCAACAACTTATAGCCTCTTCTAAATCTGTTAAACAGACTGGTACACTACCAATTCACCATGGCTCCAAAGCGCAGGACCAATGCTCCAGCCGAAGCGGCCGAAGAGCCGAGCAACAAGCGCCAGGCTACTGAGTCTCCCGAGGCCGAGAGCACTGCAGGGGAGGGCAGCGAAATAACGCTCCATTGCTCACTTACTGTCACATTGACAACCAGCTGATGAATTCAATTTTCAGGCCGGCGATGGCGAGGATCTTGCTAACCGCCCTCCATACGAGTACTACTGCATCAACCGCCACTTTTTCGACTTCGAAAACGAGAACGAGGACAAGGAGGAAGATGATCAACTTGACGAGGATCAGATCGACGAGGCCTACGACAAACTGGTCAACGAAGACAATGCTGCTCTGAAGCCGGCGGCAGACTTCCCGGATCACAAGTGGAAGGCCCTTTGGGCAACCTGGACCATGATCTGCGAATATCGTCGCCGTGCCATGTACACGTGCCCTGACGCATTCAGCATGTACATCTACAATGACTTCAATGGCTACGGTCTCCAGGAGCTCATCGAGAACGCCGTAAGAGTCCTCAAGGATACAGTTGACTTGGCCGCTAATACACTGCGTAGCTGTCAACTCTCAACGACGAGCTCAAGAAGAAGGAGAAGGGCGAAGAGACTTACAAGAAGATGTGGGCAACATCCGCCGGTATAGTTCACTGGCTGCTCGTCGAGCAATTAGGTCCTTGGAGGAGTAAGTATCTCCGCAGTCCGTAAATTGGCATCCTACTAATCAGCGGGTAGTGTGTGATGACGGAGAGCGAGTCACGCAAACCATTGAGCTGATCGGTCGATCTTTTTTGGCCACGCGCAATGAACTTGACCGGGTCAAGCAGTTGACAAAAGACAGCCCCATCCAGGGTCGGTCTAGTCATGTCCTTGTACCTCTACTGGGGCGACGGCCTTGGTGAATATGGTGTTGATGAAGGGGACGTCAACTGGCGCGAGCAAGTCCTTACGTATGCCAAGCAGGCAGAAATCGACCTGGTTGCGACTGGTTGCTACGGCATAGGGGAGAAATTGGAGGCTCTAGAGGAAGATGAGGACGACGAGGAGAAGCCCCGAAGGAAGGCTGATCGATGGGACTGGAAGAAGAGCGTAAGATTATACCCCGATCATTAAACTACGTACCACTGACACACGGCCTAGTTCACTGCTTTCGCCAAGAGATATGGTAGTGGCGGCAAGATTGGCGGTGAGAAATTCAACATCTGCAAGTTCTCGCGCAAGCAACGCGCCCAGCATGCTTTTGACAAGAAGGATCCGCTGGCGAAGATTTCCGAAAAGGATCTTAGAGAGGGCAACCTTATGATCGGTTGATCTGGAATTCTGTATTGATGCCGACAAATACGCAGGTTGCTGTAACTACTTTCTGAAAGGTGTTTGTGCACATCTTTATAATCTGTCATAGCTACTCATCATGCCTCCGACGTCACTGCAGTATATGACGAGACATTCGATTAACAGTTGTCTAGATGCATGAACGTGCAGCCCAGGTACTTGTGTCGACACACAAATACGTTCCAATAAGAACAATCTGTCCAGCACTACATAGAGATCGGGCTACCCCTGACTCCCTCTCTTGCGATGTCGGCTTAATACACTGGACGGCATTTCTAACCTTACCAACATTCATCTCCTCAATCAGATTGGGCACCCTCCCATGTAAGGTATGCCGCCTTGAACTCGTAGGTATGTGGTGGTGCATCATCGTCGCGATCCGAAACATGACGTTGAAAAACCGCAGGACTGTTGATCCGCGTAGGTCTCATACGCGATACTGGTATCTCGCCAAGAGGCTAGCCCAAATGTATCACAATGCTGCGCAGCCTAGATGGCGTCACCGTCGACTTCGATAGCACGTAATCGAAGATATGCCGGGCAGCAGAGGCCGTCACGTATGGCTTGACTGGATTTCTAAGGTCGCCCAACCCGATCTCGAAACGAAGCCCAAGACGGCGCAGGCGTGGGAAACTGGCGATGATGTCGAGCATGGTATACGGCCAATCGTCTCCACCCCGTCCAACGTCGACGTCTAGATCCTCGAGTACTACGCACGCATCACGGATTCGCGTAATCGCGGTCTCTTGGACAGCATTCTGTGACCATCTATCCGACCCGTAGTTCTCGAATTGGCTCATCCGCAGTTTACGGAGAGTGGAGCCGTGACGGAGCAGAGCATCGATGCCTATGTCGTTCATGCTCGAAACCCTGATCGTCTCCAGTCCATCGGGCAATTGGCTGAAAAACTCTTTGACGTGACCGCGCAATGGTGCTACCATGGCTACGTGGCGCAGAAACTTGAGGTAGGGTAGCATCTTGCGTGCGAGATACGGGCTACTAACCTCGAGCCGTTCCAGGCACGACCAGTCAGACGTATCAGCCCAGTAGCTCTCCTGTCCTTTCGTAGTAAGGCGTTCCAGGCAGCAACAGGTGCTGGGAAATGATAGCTGTTTCGTGTCGAAATGGATAGCTGATCAGCTCGAGATCCCGGAGCGCCGCTGCAGGGCGCTCCCCGTTGATGAAATCAAAGCCCGTGCATTCGTTACTGTCAAAATGCCAACAACGCATATAAAGCTTCAGCCTGCGCAGGTTTGTGCACGAGAGCAGCACATCCTTGACAGGCTGCATAATGTCCTGGCATTGCCGCGAAGTCGTGTAGTTGGCGTTGATACTCAGCGACTTCAGATTCGCGAGTCCCAACAGCCGTGACAGCGGTTTCTCGTGAGGGTTCTCGCCGGAGTCGTCTGGTAGACGATTTTCCCTTTCGTAAGAGACGTGCAAACGTAGCCCGGGTCGATCTGACATGACTTGGATGATCTGGTCAGGGAGTGTCTCGTTTCCTCTCCAGTAGAGATCAACCAGTCCGGACATATGTGTCAAGTGCCCTGCCAGCGTGTTCCTGGCCTGTTTTCCCATGTTGTCTTCTCCTCCGCCCTGATTCCTGTTCATTTTCACACTCAGAGACCGAATCGCCGGTAATAGCCCTCTAACGATGGCCTGGTCCAGCCATTTCAAGAGGTCGGTGGATTGTTCTGCGCGGTCTCCATCGTCGCGAGGGTCGACACTCTTGGACTGTCCGTTCCGAAGACGAAGTGTGACCGTTCGGAGTCGGCTGTATCTTGCCAGCTCGTAGTAGTACGAACTGACTAGAGCGACAGAAAGTAAAGTGCGGCGGCTGCTGATCCACAGCTCATCTATGACCAACGGTGTGATGTCATATCCGAGAGCAACCAAAGAGGGGCTATCAGGCCTGGCTGGTTGAGGCGGTTTGGTCTTGATTGGAGGGAGCGTGTGTATGGCATCGTTCGTCATGTCGAGTTGATTCGGGCTTGCTGATGAGCCACCAGCAGCCGGTGTTGGCGTGACCGTATTCCGAATGAGTGATCCCGCTTTTGGTTTCCTATCTCTCGGTCAGGACTGTGACAATTTGGTGAAGCAAGCAATTATTTCCGGGAACTTACCACCTATCGGATATAGGGCGCGGGAAGCAATCGTGTTGGCCGACAGATGTAGGGGGAATGTATGCTAACTACATTGATCGCCCATATAAGCCAAATTCCTTTGTCGCGGTCCAGTAGGCACCGGTAGGCACCTGCGCTTCTCTCAGGCAGCTTCGGTCTATAGCCTGATCTCCTTTTCCAACATCACAGTGAAGTGACAACAATTCATTCGTGTCGAAAGAAGAAGAAAATTGGCATTGGTGATGCAGTGCGCATTGTTCTTGGGTTTCTGCCTCACTACCATAGCCAGACCAGCCTCACCGCACCTCCGGGACTGGCACTCAGCGTCGGAGCCCTTTCAGTGCTCAGTATCTTGAACATTCAGGCCTATGCAGCACGCGCCTTGAAGACTTGAGCTTCTTTGCCTAACCTTCCGCGGCAACTCAGTTTTATATTATAGATATTACAAGAGACACTTACTGCTGTATTTCATTGCCGCGTAATACTCAATCGACCTTCAGCAGTCCCTTGGCGCGATATTTGTTCAAGAAATCGAACCCGGCCATTTCTCGCGCAGTCAGCGGATACGGGAACTGGCGGTCGCGACAGCTCAGAATGGGCAGAGCTATTGTGACCAGCGAAGCGAGTATGAAAGCGCCGAGCCCATAGATCCAGTCGACAGCCTTTATCAGCTGATGGTCCTGGACAAAGGCGATGTAGTATACACCAATAGGCAAGTGCAGCAAAAGAGCATTCGCGACGCCCGGGTTATAAGCAGTGTTCGCCTTGATGTTCATGACCAGCCCTTGGCCAATGACTTGGAAGAAGCCGAAGATGCACTGCGCTAGACCGAGCCAGATCTGATCCGAGAAGACGACGGCACTGATGTAGAACGGGTAGGCCAGCGTGTTGACCCAGGCCATGCTCAGCTTGTTGCCGGGGTATCGATCGTAGTCCTTTCTCTCTCCATAGAATGCCACGTTGACGAGGGGTCCGCCTCCAGGCAGGATGTATTCTTCGACCTGATGCACAAAGAGTGCCATCAGACTGTAGACCAGAATGGTTTGGAGCGCGTAAAGCAGTCGCCGAAGAATCCCATGATGAACGTGCTGATGACAAAGGCGGCCGCAGTGAAGTAGTACCAGTTGTCTCGGTAAAAAGCCAGCCAGATAGAAGGCGCCCAGAGCGAGGGGTTGCATCGGTCCATTTCTTCTTTGGTGAAGGCGTACGGGGTAGTTTTGCTGCCCATATAGCTGATACCAATCTTGTAGAAAACGATGTAATAATTTGCCATGGTAAAGACAATCGCCCACACCCAATCCACACCAGCGATGAGGTGGTCAAAGGTTTGCATAGGCGTACTTGAGATAGATGATCCCAACCGGCAGAAAGCCAAAAACAGAGGTTGCAAGACCAGGATTATACGGGCGACGAACCAGAGCGTTCATCAAGACACCGTGTACGAACACCTCCAGCAGACCAAAGGCCATGGGGCAAAGGGTCAGAAAGGTGATATTGGGCAGAAATAGTGGTGATAAGTAAACAAAGTAGTTGAACCAATTATTACCAAATGCGGCGATGAGTTGATTCAGCGGGTAATGGGCGGGCCGATCGCTTCCGTGGCGGGCGCTGTTGCATAGTCCTGCGAAGCCGCCTGGGAACCCGAATTTCTCCCAATGGTGCAGATTCATGACGGCGAAATTGGCCATGATGCATCGCTGTACTAGATTAAAGTGGTTCCAATAAGCGGCAAGAATGCTGAAGGCTAATACAGCCACGCCAGCGTTGACGTGGTACCAGTTGGCCCAGAACCAGCTCATCTTGGCCGTCTGGCGTGTTATAAAAGCCGTGAAAAGAGAGGCGGTATTGAATTGGGGCTGGCACAATCTTGCCCAAGGCAAGTGTAATTTTTGGCGGGAATAGTGAGAACGACAACTCTGTACAGGGAAGAATTACATGGTTTTAAAGATGGAGGCATGGAACCAAGAAATTGAGTAACGCCGGTATGTGGACATTATTCGGTGGTCGCCATGTCCGCGGACATATTTCGTCCGGATTGGGGCGGGAACCAGAGAGCCAGGTACGACGCGCCAGGTTGGCCGCGAATCAACTTCTGCGCGTCCGCCCGACATCTTTGGTTTGGGAATGCGGCCAGCACGTATTTATACCAAAGAAGTGGTCAGAGTCACATTGGTACAAGGAATTTCAGCAATGAAATAAAATCTGAATAGGCCATCATGAAAAACTGTGTCGCTTGACAGACATTGCAAAATTGCGCCTGTTCTCGGCCAAAATATTTATACAAATTATCGATTACACAGCATCTTAAGCTTGACATCACTCCTGGTCTCCATGAAAATCACCCTAGAGCTTTAAATATACTTGACATCTTATTGTGACGTTGAAATCTAGTAAAGTCAAAGCTACTCCCCAGCTATCCCACCACATCGTGATGTTTCGTGTGACACATCTTCTTAGACCTTTCCGATGATTTGATTCCCCTGTTGACGGAGACGAGTATAGTCTCCTGGCCCTTTGCATGCATCTGGAACATGGAAAATATTATCGACACGAGATATTAAGAAAGTTGCAAGAATAAAGATTTCGAGCATAAAGTCGAAGCAGTAAAATGCGGCCTTGGAATCGAACCAAGCTGGGTTGATCGCCGAGCGGGGCGTCTCCCAAGCAGTGCCGGTCTTGAAGCCAGCAATGATGATGGCGAGAGAGCATGAAATGAGAAGGACCACCAACTTGCTAGCCTGGCGTCCCGTGCCGAAAGATTCCTCTACCGGCGAATCGGGCAAGAGATATGCTACGGCGAGCATACACGATGGGAAGACCGCAATCACCAATGAATAGGTTGAACTTGCGAAGTTGATGTCCCGGATGGAATGCAAGGTCTGGAGGCTTGTCGTATTGATGGATATGACCAGGCCAGTAATGCCCATGATCAATGCTCCGACTACCAAGCCGCACAGTACTTTGAACACGACACCGAACGGTCTGTTCCATCCGAGCCTCGGTTGCTTGCATCGGAGCATTCGTTGAGCAAGAACCATGTTGACAATGTAAATGATGATAATGCCGGCGTTGTTAAAGACCTGAGCTGCAATGGCAAGCTTGGAGTTTGTGGAGTTGGCTGCCCATGCGATGCGTGTAGAGCAAGTGACCAAGCGTATAACACAGAAGACGAACAGGGCCCATGTTATGAGAAACTTGTGAGATCGCCGACGGTTCTGAACAAAGATTCGAAGATGGAGGACGGCAGCTGATAGATACAGAGCCAAGAAGACGGCGCAGATTGGAGAGTCAATGGATGATGCTGGCACACCTCCGATTATAGCATTCTAGCAAAGCCATTGTTAGTGTTTGGGTTTGTCTTTGATTGTATAAGGGTTAAGGAATTACCGATGTGGAGCCAAATGAGGACATGATGGTATAAGTCGATCGGTCAACAATGTGAATAAATGAGAGAAAGACTGAAAAGACGTGCGGATCTGGAGAGAAAGCAAATAAATCACATGCATGATACTTCTCTTCTTCGATCAATTCCATGGGCTCATTGCTGCATTATCATTCCTTCTCGCGGACGAAAAAGATGTCCGTGGACGAAGCAACGCGAGTAAATACGCCGATGGTCCCGCCTGTCTGCTAGTCAGCATGGGTGCTAGATTCAGGTTAGGCTAGTTCATCCACCCACTAATCGAACGTGGCGTACTTTGTAGATGAGCTCGTTCTCGTTCTCTCATTATTCAACCCATCCAAATTTGATGAGTGCTTCTTGTGTAACTCGATTTGATGGTATCGCACTCAATAGTGCTAATACGCATTCTTGCCACAACCCCAGGCTCAAGTCTCTCTTCAGATTGCTGCTCCTCTGCGATCAGCATCTTGCAAAGACTCCAGATCAAGCGAATCGACAATCAATTCCCATGGCGAGCTATTCCGCCATGCGCAACGTACGGAAAGGTGCACATTCATGCGTTGAATGTCGCAAACGCAAGCTGCGCTGCTCGCGCTCATCAGAAACTGCCCAGTCGTGCCGCAGGTGCGAAGAACGGTTTCTGGAGTGCATCCCTCAGACCGTGTCGTCCCCTTCAACATCAAAGCCAGTGAGAAAGACACGAGATCGGGTCACATGGCTTGAGGACAAGGTCCAGCATCTTACCGAAGCTGTGCGAGCTTTGCAAGACCCAGGTTGCATTACAGACTCGGATCTGCTGTCACAATACTCAGCCTCCCACTCAGAGGCCGGGGAAACCGATACATGTTCTGAATTTGCCATACCTAATCAACCTTCATACCTCAATGCTCTCTTCAACAATAGCATTATAGACTCTTGGAGCGGTGATTCCACGAATGCATCCGGCTCGGTGTCTTTACAGCTTTCCCGCTCGACCAGAGCTGTACTGCAGTCCCTTGTCCCCAGCAAGGAAACTGTTATTCTACTAGCCGAGACGTCTTCTGGGTGGCTCTCGTTACTGCATGACATCTTTCCCATCATGACCGACATCAAGTCAGGCGCCGATATCATTGCATGCTACGAAGAAGTTTCGCATCCTTTATCCAATCCGTTGACTGTCGCATCGTGGCTCTTGGTCGTTGCTGTCACCGCACAGCATAACGCAGGACCTCAACACCAAATAATTGTGCGGAACAGGAATCTGTTGACTGGCCCTGGGTACTCTCGACTAGTGGCCGAGTCCGTGGGGACGACCATCGTCACCCGCGACCAACTAATGACCTCGGTTGAAGGGATAGCCACCATGACCCTTCTGGTTCGATTGTAGGTACTGTCCAATGCTTGACCGACGACAAAAGCTGAACAACAACAACAACAACAGGCACCTCACGCACGGAAACTTTGTGCAAGCCTTTCTGCTACTTCGCCGGACTATTTCCATTGCGGAGCTACTCGGCCTGCCTTCGTCAAGCCCTCGTTCCCTTTTGTGGCAACACATTTGCACTGCGGAACGAATTCAGAATATGCTACTAGGCTTCCCCTCGATAACACAGCACTATGATCTGGGAAAGTCAGAACCCGTATGTATTGATGGCAACATTATTCCTTGCAACTTTCTTGTTCGGCTGTCCAACCTGGCTCTCGACATGAACGGCCCGGGCGACTTGAAAAACGATTCCATATCTCTGCCGGAGCTCCAAGACGGCGTTGCAGAGCGAGACGGTAATTTGCGCAACTTGGCTAGCCAGATCCCAGGCACCTGGTGGTCGAATGATTCGAACTCTACTCTTTCGGGCCGGTTGATTAAGTATTTCTATCACTATCTGACCCTACGACTTCACCTGCCCTTATTTCTTCGACGGGATGTCTCGGAGCGAGGGTTGGAAAGTCGAAGTTCCTGTATAAATGCTTGCAGGGTGCTTCTACAAGGATACATCGATGTGTATCCATTGATACTGGAAGGATACTTCATACAGCGAGCTATGGACCTCCAACTCTTCACCGCGGCTGTGGTGTTGTTACTCGCAGATCATTCTTGCGCTGTCTCGGACCAAGACGAAGAAGTATATGAGACCGATAGTTCAAGTGTCAGCATAAAGCTCATTGCGGATGTCATTCAAGCCTTGGAACAGCACTCGCCAAACTCCAGATCCGACATTGCCGACCAAACGATCAAAGCTATACATACGCTCAAGGTACTCCTGGGAGCCGATACGAGCAACGACGGCCCAGTCGATGCAGTTCTCCATGTGCCACTTCTCGGTAAACTTTACGCCCGACGCAGAACTGAGCCAGAAGCCGGGATTGAGGCTCGCCCTCGCGTCCCGTCTCTTCCTTCTCTACGAGGCGACCCGATTTTTGGAATGGCAGACATGGACATAGACCAAGTTGCGGGCAGTCACTTTGATTGGTCCGTTGATGAGGCCTTTACTTTCCTGTACTATTCTGCGCCGCAGTATTAGACACCTCACGAGGCAGTGGCATGTTAATTCATTCGTCAATCTGAGCTTCTGCACGTTTTGTTTATGATCCCTGGAAATACTTTCTGGGTAAAGCTTTCTTCTTGACAAACGATTTGTGACGGGCTGTTGGGTCAATCAAAAACAAAAGTGCTCCATTCAGTGATTGGTGTTGCCTGAGAGTTCGACAGGCACTTTCGTGCTTATAGTGGAGGGTAAGCATGCCATGAAACGATTCTCTTCAAAACTGTATCACTGGAACTGACAAGCCCGGCATCACCTGCCCGTCCCCGGTTTGCAAATCAAAATGGTCTGTTGAATCTGACAGCACTCTTCCAACACTATCCTTGCGACGTTGCGGCGTGATATAGCTCGTATGCTTTCCGTCGCGGGTTGGAGGTGGCTGTTTATGCAATCTCCAATGCACAACATGCAGGGGTTTGATTGCATCAATCTGTGCCGTCGCATTGTAGGATTTGGAACTCCATCTTTCGGATGAATGACTTTCTCTATCGATGTGCTTTAGGCACTGGACTTGACCTCCATTGTTCACCACCACTCCGCTGTAAGATCGCAACCGCAAAGAAACATCTCGGCCCACAACGCACGAAGACGCACCATGGGCAGCAAAGAGATGTGAGAGACCGCTGCGCCCTTCTACGGCTGCTGGGTGAACTGACCGAAGAGCAGTACGGTGGACATTTTAGTCATCGGGGCCCGCCAGACGACTTCAGCAACTGATAATCGCGCTATACACTCCCTTGAAAGTCGTCGCACACTCTGACAATGGCAGAACTCAGCATCCTGGCTCATCGTCGACTCCAACATAACGCCCGGCGGTCTCGCATCGACCGACGTGACGCCCGAAGGCTTTGTGAGAAAGGCTTCCTCCTCCACTGTATCGAGCGTGCAAAGCTGATCGTGCCCAGCTATACGACGTTGGAGGCCATGTGATATATTCTCGCACTACAAGTACTTCGACGACTGCCTCAATGAGGCGCTGCCGGCGTCCGACGACTGGTACACGCACCAGCCCATCTCTTATGTGCGCTACAAGGACCAGTGGGTGCCTGACCCCTTCCAGAACAACATCGCCGTCCTGCCCAAGGAGGAGCAGCCCAGGTGTCTCGAGAGCCTGATCGACGCCGCCCTGGACGCCCGGGCGCGGTCTCCGATGGACAAGCCCAAGAATTTCGGCGAGTGGAACGTCCGCAACGTCGGGGAGCGCCTGACGGAGATCTTCATGCGGCCGTATAATTTCAAGGTTAGGGCTGTTCCTACGACCAAGGTATGTCATTGGCGATTGTTGTCTCCGGAGCTGATTTTCGGAACTGATCGAAACGATCCTAGATGAACGCCACTTGGCTTGGAGAACGTGGCGCCGCCCCCAATGTGAAGTTGTTGACCAAGAACATCATTCTCAACAAGGTCGCAGGAAACTGGGGACCGAACTCGACCTTTCGCTTTCCGGCCAGGGGAGGCACCGGCGGTATCTGGATCACGCTGGCTGACACTCTCGACGAGGAAAATACTCGATTTGGAAAGCATGGCGAGGTCGCGAAAGTCGATGCAGATGCCAAGAAGGCCCTGTTAGCAGATGGTGAGTGTTTGCTCTGACCACGAGAGAGACTGGTCCCTGTTCTAACACTGTCAGGCACCGTGGTCAACTATGGATCCTTGGTGTCTACCATGGCCGTCGATCATCTCGCCAAGTCTGTGAATGATACTAAGCTCCACCGGTTGTGCAAGCCGCTGTTCAACTCTTCCACCAATGTGATTGGTGTCGGCATCCGCGGCGAACGGCCTGAGCGTATCGGAGACAAATGTTGGGTAGGGGTCGTCAAACCTCGTTCTGGGTGGTCCTCAAAACTGATTGAACTTAACAGCTGTATTTCGTCGAAGACGACTGTCCCTTTTACCGCGCAACCATCTTCTCCAACGACTCACCGCACAAGCAGCCCCAGGCCGAGAAGCTCCTCGCAACCGAGCAGCTCGCCAACGGGTCGAAACCCACCTCCTCCCAGCCGCAGCCCGGTCCGTACTGATCCATCATGCTCGAGGTGTCCGAGTCCTCGTACAAGCCCGTGAACTACGACACCCTGCTCGAGGACAGCATCCAGGGGCTGATAAACACGGAGATGCTCCGGGCCGACGACGAGATCGTCAGCACGTACGTCCGCCGCTTCGACCACGGTTGCCCGACGCCCAGCGTGGAGCGTAACGACGCGCTGGACCGGATCCTGCCGTACCTCAAGAGCAAGGACATTCTGTCGAGCGGACGCTTCGGGTCTTGGAAGTCCGAGGTGGGAAATCAGGATCACAGGTAAGTGATTGTCGCGGTTTTGTGCACAGCTTTCGGAGACAAGAAGGAATTGACTGATCTCTCACTAGCTTCATGCTGGGCGTCGAAGCTGTGGATAACATCATCTTAGGCGACGTGGAACTCACGTTGCAGTACCCAGATTTCGTCAATACGCGCGCCAACACAGAACGCCGTCTTGGAAGCACACGAAACTTGCCCAACTGAGGTTTCCTTAGGTTCTTGCTTGATGAGCAGCGAGCACACGCAGAAGCTGTGAGGATGGAATGCAAACATATGAAACGTATAGGATTTAGTCCGAGTTGGAGGTCACGGTGGGCGCACTGGATGCGCTGGCTCCTGGGCTTTCAAGTTTTGGCCTACTCCAAGTTATAATCATTTGCTCTGTTGCAGTTTCATTCCTGTTCTAGAGCACAAGAATAATTATGCTCTTGGCTATCCACTCAGCGGAATGATGTTTTCAGATTTCCTCGGTAAATATGTTTAAACCCCGTCTGCATGCCGACTTCTTTTCTTTGATTCCTTTGACTTCTGTATGACTGTGTCTAGGCGCATCATTTGGTAGCCAACACGACGTAAAATGCGAATCTTATGCCCCCGAATAACTTTATCTCTTCCTCGACGCACTCTTTGATAGTCTCAGGCCATCTGGTTTCTTCTTCAATCGTGTATTCCTGGCGAGCTCTGAGCATCAAGGGGCCCGACATGAGACCAGTAAGCCCAGCTATGTTTTGGTCATCGCTGACCAGTAATTCTCTTTGGAACGACCGCACATTGTCTTTCGGAAAGCCGTTGTCTATGACCACTTTCTCCAAAACGCCCTCTTCGGAGTATTCAGGTCTCGGTGTAGGCATTAGCGGCAAATCCGGGCGAATCCTTGTTTGTGCGGCGTGTATGATGAGTCTAGGCGCGAAGCGGCGCCAGCAAGTGACCACAGCAAGACCGCCGGGGCGAAGTGTACGGTACATCTCCCAAATAGCGTCGCTGGGGCGACCCATGGCGAAGATACTGCAATTGTTGATGGAGTGGGTGAAGTAATCATTAGGTATAGACTCCAGGTCCTGCGAATCGAGTTGTTGACATACGACGTAGGGGAGCAGAGAACTGGTAAGGGATGCTCGTGCAGCCTTGACCATATCGCCAACGGTGTCGGAAACTAGGATCTCTTTAGGCAGCTCTTCCCGGGGGAGGCAAGTGACTATCGCTGCAGCGCCAATTCCGGGCCCAGCAGCTGTATCGTGAACAACCGAATCCGATTTGATCGGATGGGTAGATGTTTGGATATGATCGGTAATGACGGCGGTAAGAACATCGAATGTCGTTCGACCAGTGTCATGGAGGTAGGACGTGGCGAGCTTGCAGTAGTATTCAGGGACGGGGAGACTCGCGTGATTGGCCCGAGAGTCCAAGGTTGATGGATGAGGGGCGGTCGGGCCCATGATTGACTTGATCGTATGCGGGATAGGATACGATGAATTGTGAAGAATGCGATAGAATGCAAGTGAGCAAAACAGAGAGAACTACAAGAATGCCGTGACAGTGATTCGATGCGGCGATTGCATTTCTTTCTGCGGAGAGTTTGTTTTTGGAGGATGAGTTGATGGACAAATCTTTGCAAGTAGAAAATAGTCAGAACGTCAAATCGTGCTGCAGACTAGGTCGTGCCAGGTCTGTATCAAACCAGCCAACAGTCCAGCACATCATTCGACCACTGGACACGGCAAGAACCAAGCGCGAACTGGAGCGTCGAAGGCAAAACGTGGCAGTGGTGCTGCCTTGGCGCGCAGAAAACTAGGGCAGGTTTCGACTCTGAATTCTGTCGCGACTTCCCAGCGTCTGAGTGTGGATGATCATTTCTGTGCCGCGACTCACAGCTGCAATGTGAAGCTCACGGATGGCGGCTTCATAGGCGGCAACATGGCGCTATAATTCCTGATGTAATCGCACCAAGAGGGTCTCTGTATCAAATTCCCATCTGCGCCGCTCAAAACAACATCGTACATGCATACCTAAACTTCAAACGTCATCAACTTCATACTGCATATAGTCTGCTGTAGAAGCCACTTCATCTCGCAAAGTCTACTGACAACAGCAGCGAACAACCAGGTTTCGAGTCTTCGAATCAATAGGCACAGTTTCGCAAGGAAGCTGGTAGCTCGTCATAAGTTGAATATTATTAATTAACATTATTCGTGATATATAATCTCATCTGTGACCTGACCGTCAACAGTCACAGTTCGTGACCGCAGAGTCTTGTCTCTAAGAGCCCAGCGAGTCGTTGATACCACCGTCGACCACCTGTCCACAGTAACCGTTCGATAGGTAGAGCGGGTTATATTCGTTCTGAGCGTTGGTCTCGTACACCGTGCCGGCCTGGTACGTGGGGCTGCACTGCGACCCCACGGCCAGGATGCACTGCGATCCGCCGTAGAAGACGGAGTACTGGCACGTGGACGAGGTGATGCACCTGACGCAACAGTCGTAGCTTGTGCTGGCCGAGGACGACTGGTAGCTGCCGCTGTCACTCCGGTACACGTCGCCCAGGTATCCGCCGTTGGGGCCCATGGGTCCGATAATGTTGTCGTCGCCGCAAGCCGCGTAGTACGTCGCCGTGGCCGTGGCGACCTCGGTCGCCGTCGACGTCGCGGTGGACGTCGTGGTGACGGTGGAAGCGACGGTCGACGTCGACGTCTCCGAGAATGTCAGGGTTGTTGACGCGGGAACTGCCTGGACCGTCGAGGTCGAGGTCAAGGTCGACGTGACCATGACCGTGGTCACGCGAGGCGGCAGGGTCACCGTGATGGTGCTACCAACGACGATGATCTCCTTGATGTACTTGACTTGGACAGTTTTGGTACCTGGGAACAGTCAGTAATGTTCATATTCCAGAGTTCTTATGCATGATAGCGGTGGACTGTTTGACTCGGGTTAAAAGAACAAGGAAACTATACGTACATGATACAGAGGCGGCGAACTTGTCGTTTGAGAGCGCGCAATCATTCTTCGATGCAGACTTCTGGGCCCGCGACATGGGCAATGAGCGACCCGGAACCTTGATCAGGTCCCTCTTGGAGTTGGAAGCGACGACCGATTGATCTACTGGGACGATCGAAGCAGTTGCGGCAACAGTGGATGTCGAGGTAGACGTGGTGGAGACAGTTGTCGCGGTTGTAGTAGTGTATACCGAAGACGAGGTCACGGTGGTTGTGACCACGGAAGTTGTCGTGGTCGAGAATGTGTCGGTTTCCTCAGAGGCCGTTGTCGTAACCGTGCTGGTGACATACTTTGTGCTCGTCTTGGTGATGGCCGCCGGTGTAGCTGTCTTGATCGGGTGAGAAACCACCGACGCCTGCGACATATTATTAGTACCTGGCTGCTGTGTTTCGCAGGAAGTGGGAAGAGATGGATGGGGTACTTACAAGAACAACTTGGGCCGCCAACTGCACCGTGTTTGTCGAGGTGGGAACGTTTTTGACCGAGACGCTCGTCTTCTTGGTCGTGCACTGAATGGCTGTTGATGTCTTGAGATTCAGTGTGTTTGTAAGTCCGGCCAATGCGACGGAAGCGGACAGGGCGAAGCCCCAGAGACTGCGAGCAAGCATCTTGGCTGTCTTGGAAGGACTGAGCTGCAAAGGCGCTGTCGGGTCTATTGCTAGGAATGTGAGAGCTTAGAACCAGAAGTCGAGTAGGAATCATGAAGTAGCGACATCTGTATTTTATACTTGATTGTGTACTATAATTATTTTTCTTTTCCCCCCTCTCCCAAACCAAGACTAGGTAACCAGTAGTGGTGTTCCTATCGCCGTTGCTGGCAGCAGGTCTGGACCCAAGTCGAGCGACTTGCCGGAGAATGAGCGCCGGCTTGCTGGGCTCCGCATTGCAATGCTGTCGGCATACGATAGGCGACTTTGGTGGACTTTGGAAATCTTTGATCGGAGCTGAACCCCAGATCCACATCTCAGCTGGCAGGCCGGGGTGCAGTTGTACGATTTCCCCATGTCTAAACTTCTAAAGGGCCCATGTCTAGATCGAATAGTTCAGAGTAGCATATGGCAAGGGTTAGTTGCCGGGGCCTTATTCGCGTCGCAGTGGCCATTCAGAGCGGATTTGTCTACTGCCGAGGGCTCGGATCTACAAGACTTTTGCCTTTTTGTAGCATCGCGCAGTCTTCGTCTACCAGATTCTCGGGTGCGGCGCCTCGTCAACGACGACGTTCTAGGCGCCTCTCGGCCTCCAGGGTCGACACTACCAGACACTATTGCACTTGTTAGTGTACCCTAGCGCCGAATGCACGATCTCGACCGAAGGATTGATCCTCATACTACGACTCCCCGTGAATAGCAATAGCTCTGATATCCATCGGCTGTGCTTTCTGACAGACAGGCAATTGAGCAGTGTGCCCATCTTCCTTTGGGACTGGATGCCGCGCAACGCGATAGTCGCCGTATCAGAAGCCTAGGCGCCATACAATCGACTGGGGCATTTAGGCGGTGGACGTGAATCGCTTCAAACGCCTGTTGATGGTAAGAAGAGCCGTGCACGGCGCAGGTATATCCTTGTTTAAAAAAAATTGAAAAGGCGCGAGTAAGGAACGCTCAATCGAGTACTAGGTAAGTAACCCATAATTGCCAAAAAAAAAAAAAAAAAAAAAAAAAAACAAAATGTAAAATTTTTTTTTTTAAATTATTAACCCAAAAAAAAAAAAAAAAACAAAAAAAAACAAATTGGAATATTTTTGTTTTACAGGTAGCACCCAGAATTTCATTAGACCATTATATCTATTACTATCTAGCATACAGCAGACAACATGTGTAAGCTAAGCTTTTCTGGATTCCCCCAACATCAAGACCAACAGTACTAGGCGGCCTTCAAACATTGTGGTGACAGGAATCTCCTATATCTTGGGTCACTACCTACCTGCTTAAGCGGTGTCTCCTGCATACTTCCGAATGAGACCAATGACCTCCTCATCTGTCGTCTCCTTCAAACCAAGCAACTCATTGTCAGTCTTCTCGAAAGGCATACCAAATCCGTCTCCCCAGATGGAAGCTTGTATGAAGCCATAGATGAAGACCATGTGATTGGGGTTCTCCTTCTTCAGCTCTGCCCAGGCAGCACTCAGACGGTCGTTGACTGACGCGTAAATCGTCTTCCAAGATGTCCCTGTAGCCTTCTCGGCGAGCTTCAGGATTCGGTTCGAGGTGAGAGCAGCACCTTGGACGTATACAGCTCGGTTCTTGGTCTCGTCGAGGTGTCTGAGTGTGCTCGCAACAGCCTTGCCGATAGTGGAAAGCGCAGTGGTGCTGAAGACTTGGTTGCCACCATCGAAAATGGTAATAGTTTGGTCTTTGGGGCTTGCGAGCAAGTTATTCTCCAGGCCCCAGTCCAGGAATGGTCCGGTAGTGATCAGAGAGTAGGTCAACCGACCAGCTTCGGCTTCTTTCTTCAACGCGCTCTGGACGGAAATTTTGTCGGCAAAGATTGGAAGCAGGGCCACCTTTGGGTTCGACGTGTCGGAACCGAATTCGGACGGGATGAATCGCAGTACTCCCGCTTTGGCAGCAGCCTCGACTAGAAGTAGCTGCTTTCCAAGAGCAGCGCCACCGATCGTGGAGATAACGACCTGCTGGCCCTGGAGGGCCTCAGTCACGGAGTCCAAAGAATCGTAGTCGACCGCCTTGACCATCACATTGTCGGCAAACTTTTGATCCGCCGATCGTGTAAGAACAGTGACATCGAAACCGGCCTGTAAGAGCTCATCTAGCATGACCTTTCCAAGCGATCCTGTGGCCTGTTGGTGATTAGTTGTGGTTTACAATTCGTGGATGTGTTCGACTTACACCTGTCAGAGCGACCTTGGTAATTTGGACCATTCTGACAGTTTTTGTTTGTTGATTTATTTGATAGTTTAGTTCGATTGGTGATGAGAGCGTGGACCAATGGTGAATGCAGAGTAACTGTTGTATTAGGCGAGAGTTGATGTCTCCTGGAAAGGAGTCGGGGATGACTTCAATAAATATACATATTGACAACACGACATCATGACAAAATCTCTCTGTAGAGACACCTGGTTGAGCCTCATTTTGTGTCAACGTGAGCTTATACAATCATAATACGGCAAAAACTAGATGTTGTAAGCAAGGGAAATCAATGATTCCATCACTTAGCAACAGACTATCCCACATGGATCTTGCTATTTGAAGCCCATCCCACAATTGCTAAGCGTCGGCATCCCACTGCGTCTACCATTTCCTCCTAGCTCGACGCTAAAATGTGGGATGTCGAGCACGAGTACCCCGATTTATCCCACCAAGGTGATGATTCATCCCACTTTCTCCATCCCACCTGATTACATGAGACAACTTCTTCTCAGCCAATCTCTGTTATTCCCAAGGACCAAAAAGTTCCGGTATTGACATTCCCATAATAACTTGGATCCCATAATACTCTTTGAAACCAGGAGGCATCCCACACGAACTGCTGCGGGACTGAGCAAGTGGGATATCCCGTGAGGACAGGCTGGCACCGACTGTCGAGACTAAGCAATCATTTCTCTATAGTCGACGCCGGTAGAATGGAGAGTTCACCCGATGCGGGCTTTGTTTGTACGGCTGGCAATTGTTCAAAGCGATTTCGCCGCAAGGAGCATCTGACTCGGCATCTCAAATCACATGACCCAGCCGCTCAATATCGATGTCGTATTTGTGGACGGACCTATGCACGCAGGTATGTAATGATTCTGCTTGCAATAGCTATTGGAAATTGACTAACTAGCATTGGACTGCTTCGCTTGCATCATTACATAGTTCCACTGACAATATTTCAGCGATGTCCTGCGGCGCCATGCTCAGACACACCACCAAGCCGCCAATACCTCGGAATCTCCTTCTACACTGTCGCCAGCTAGCCAAGACAACCCGTCATTCTTGACTGTAACGGATCAGAATACTTCTATTGAGCCAGGACTCCTAGAAGCCGATACCTCCCGCGAGATCCAATCGCCGGCCGCGGAGCTGCTGACCACAACGCCATTGCGGACTGGCACTCAACCTACACAGTCCTCGAGAGGTCAAGATGTCCATTGGAACAATCGTACAGAAACGCCGCCACAGCGCAGAGATGAACCCACTCTGTCAGAGACTGATTCCCTGCTGGATCGAAAAGGCAACATTGTCAGAAACTCGGCAACCGCGAAACGTTTATTTGACTCGTGGTTCCTCCGCATTGGGTCTGACTGGCCTATAATGCCCACTCTCGATTACGATGCCGCCCCGGATCTCCTCATTGCTGCAATAGTTCTGATCCCAAGCTGGTTTGAACAGAACAAGGACCATGCAAGATTGGTAACATTGGTTATAAATCACGTGGCCGAAGCAGCTCTGGTACGTACTTACTTCCACACGGGGAAAGATATCGACTCTTAACAAATGCTAGGACTTGAATATGGAATTGGAAATACTGCAGGTCATATGCTACTATGATATGTATGCCATTTGTCGATTGGCAAGTTCAATTCTGACAGTTTCTTGGCTCAGTTCTACCGTCTAACCATCTCGTAGGACACATTCGAATCAATGGCAACAGCAACCAATTTCCACAGCATGCTAATCACTGCATGCCGTCGCGCTGGAATCTTCAATGGCCATACGATGTGGTCCGACTTCTCGCATGGTGTGGAAGATGATCTGGCTGCTCGATAGTATGAAAAAGAAGAATTGCTCATGTGACTAGTCATGACTGACCTTGGACACAGCCTCGCATTCGCAGTCATGAGAATAGACTCATATTTGAGCCTGTTCTTTGGGACACAGCCACTTCTTAGCTGCCCCGAGATCACTTTGCCTCCCGTGGGCATCGCACGAGAACATGCATTCGGCCTCCTTGTTCGCCGGTCCATCGATCCCGACTTTCAGTATCCCAACGGTCAGCATCTGAACGACGATGATATCCACCTCAGCCTTTGCGCTATACAGTCAAATATATGGACAGTCTCTGCAAACTTCATCGGTGGCTTGCCGGCACAGCCCGACGCAATGTTGGATCCGGAACAAGCCATTGCTACGAGCTGCCAGCGCCTTTTGATGTCTTGGTGGGCAAACAACAAAACTCAAGTCCGGGTATGAAGAAGTTCCTCGCGCTCTTTTAGACTGGGCCCTCGTTTCTAGACTGTCACTTTCTAACGTTGATTAGTATGTTCCACATTGGTCAAACAATATTTCTTCTCTGTAACGGCCGCGAGGGAAATCGAGTTTGCCTAGGCTTGTACTAACACACCATAGGCTCAATGCGCACACAGCATCGTCGACTGCTACACTGATACTTTACCACGCGTCTTCAATAAGAGCCTATGTGCCACCGTCGCTGATCTCCGTCCAACGGTTCTCATCTTCACGGAAGGCGGCTGGGTCCCCACCAGCCATGAGCAGCGATTTGGACCTCACCTGCTGGATGACCACAAACGCGCCGAGGACAGCGGTCTGGCACGCCGGGCAGATCGCGCGCATCGCCGAGAAGGAAGCTGCAAAACCAGACGCCATGCTGAACCCGCTTCTGATTCCTTCCCTGGTCAAGAGCGCCGTCGTCGTATGCGCATTCGCATCTCGCTCACGCGCATGTCCCTTCTGCACCGGGAATCCCGAGCCCGTGGACCTGGTGGACTTGTTCGGGGCAGACGAAACCTGCGAGCGTCTGAGCACATGGACGAGCGGTGGACATGGACTGGGCACTTGGGGCGGCAACGTCTTCATCCAGATGCCCATCTGCCGGTGCGGGATTCCCATCATCAGCGCGTGGTACCGGAAGGTGTTCAAGAAGATTGCGCACGCGGATTCAGACCTCGTGTCGTCGTTTACAGGTCTAGTAAGCCACTAATAAATTATTTCGCACGGCGCCGGGTGTTCGTCGTTCTCTTCCACCAAATGTCTGTTCATGCAGGCAAGAGATCTGGAGATCAGGTCTCATTTCGTCAATCCAAATACTATATTCGATCAGCCTTCCGCCGCATCTTTGCATGGCCCCTCATGGTATGATGATCTAGAAAAAGGGCACATAAAAAAGTCCTGGATCACCAAAACCGCAGGCCGCCGGACCAGCCTCCCGCAAAAGTGCAAACGGAAGCTCCTGTGACCCGACCCGACCCAACTACTCGAATCCCAAGAACCAAGGAATCCTCGACCACCAGTCTCAGGATTGGTGGGCAACTGCATCCTTTGTGAATGTCGTGCGCAGATGTAGGGTGCTGGCATAAGTCAGTATCCCGAACCGTTTTGCAGTACCTCTTGCCAGTTAATTATTCTAATTCATCTATTTGGCACGATCCAAAGACAGGCCCATAATCCATTACTTTTGTAATTAGAGCAAACCCCCAAAAAGAAACAAAAAGAAGAAAAGAAAATACCGTCCGAATAAATCAATTATAGTCAGTCCATCAGCTTGATATTTGATGGTAAATCATACTGCGACCTGCATGAGGACGGCATGTATTGATAAGGCGCAGCGTGCTGACCGGGATGATTGACTGCTGCCTGGCGGAGGAGGCCGCCGTCACTGGTCACTGGTCCTCCCATCTCACCCAAGACCAGTATTCCCTGGAATGCGAACAAAACTAGTGGAATCCCCTGTTTCTGAAACTGCAGCTATATTCTCCTATAATCCAATTTGGCTTCCCTCGAATGATTGACTAGGTATACTCAGCGCTGGCATAATGCCCCCGTCTCGGACCCCCCGAGCGCCGGCGGCGCCCGCAATGGGCCGCGCTCAATTCACCGCAGGACAGTCGGGACCAGCAGCCCAGCAATGGCCGTATCCATATTTTCATGGACCGATGTATCCCCAGGGCTTACCGTACCAACAGCCAGATATCAACACCCATAATATCGTCTTGGATGGCACCGATCCTGCTGGAGCGCCGTTCCAGTTTCAAGATCTGGACGCCGTCTCCGCGACACACCGTTGGACACCGCTGCCGGTGCCGAGAGCTGCAGCTAAAGAGGTGCCTGGTGAACCATATTTCTTAGCCCAATGCACCAGCAAGGAGTACAAAAATGATACCGAATTGCTCTACTTGTATGGGCCCAGCTCCGTGCCGGCGCCTAGTATAATATCGTCGCATTCGTCGACGACATCGCCAGGCTCGTCCGCGAGCTCGACCTTGTCCTCCATTCGTACCGAATTGCCACAGAATCAGGTTCAGCAGCATCACAATGTCGAGTCTGTCTCAGTGGGCCACGAGTATGATTCATACCCGATAGCCGCCACCAGGCTACCGTCCTCAACCGATGGGTCAGAGGGGACCGTTGAACCTTTGCACAACGAGACTACATTCCAAGCTGAAGTTATTGAAAATCCTGCCAGGTTTCCTTCTTATGCTACAGCGATTCATCAGCCAGACTCCGCACATGTCTGTCTATGGGGCTCGGAGGGCGCCTGCAAGGACGGCCCCTTTTCGACCCGGGAAGCGCTGAACTGGCATGTCAAAGCCGCCCATCTGCTGATCTGTCCGGTGCTCGGTTGTACGGAGGGTGCTTTTGCGGCCAAGGAGCTGGTCGACGTCCACTTGAGATGCCAACACAAGCACGGCAGTCCAATTGAGCAACAGGGTCTATGCCAATCCAACGACTTGTTGACCAAGACACCCGTTCAGCGTTCGACGCCCAAAGGGAAGGATACTACGGCACCTGCACAGGCCAGTCAATGGGAGCGTGATGAAACGAGAATCAAATTGGAACTGACCATTGCCACTTCAAAGAAGAGGTGCCGTGGTCAGCTCAAGACCGTGGTCGAGAAGAGGTCCAGAAAGCAGACAGGTAAGCACCCTAGTCTCTTGCATTCCGACAAAACCCTCAAGTTGACCGCCTTGAAGGGACCACGCCAAAATCAATGGACAGCCCGGTCGTGGTGAGGAGCAGCGCACCGAGACATGCCGCCCCCATTCCCTTCCCAATTATCTGGGAACACGGCGTGCTGCCGTTTCTGATAGAGTTGATGCCCAAGTGGTGCGGTCTGGGCCACGCCATCAGCGTCACCCGCGGCAAGAAGCGCGAGGCGCGACGAATCTGCATCATGACGGCAAAGCCGATCTCCAGGGCCCGCAAGGTGGTGATTGCGGTACACGTACAGGATCTACTCCCGGAAAGGTACAGGGGCCTCGTGAGTTTTGTGTTTTCCGTCGGCGAGGTCGAACGCCTTACCTGGGCCAGGGGCCTAGGCAAAGACATGCCCGACGAGATCTGCTACCCGCGCAACCCATTCTGCTACGTCAGCCCCCAGATGGGGGACAGTATCGGAATGACGCTTCCGGACGGGGACGACACGAGCGCCACATTGGGGCCATGCCTCAAGATCGGAGGCGCATGGTTCTGGCTGGCGAATTTCCATCCGTTCGAAGAGGCCGACCTTACGAGGCAGCCAGCCATCGTGCAACACCCCTCCCCGGAGGATCGCGACCGGTGTCAGCAAGAAAATCACGACGCCCTCGAAGGTCCCGGCCTCGACCTGCAGCTGGGTCAACTGACTGCAACTTCTGGGTATGACCTGAAGACGACGAGGGTCAGCCATGATCCTTACTGGGAGGATTGTGACCAGGAGCCGCCGCTCGTCGTCACGGATTGGGCATTGATATCCTCCCAGAAGCAGCAGGCCAACATGCTGCGCAAGTTCCCCAGTACGGCGACGCCACAGCGAGAGGAGCCCATTACGCGCATGTGCAGCATCGAGCCGGGCGCAGAGGTTTGCACAACCGGTCGGACGTCGGGTTTCCAGTACGGGCAGGTATGCGAGATCCCAGCATACATCGATGGACGCAAGAATGGTACTGGTAAAGCGACTAGAGAATGGTTCATCGAAGAGCCGTTCGAGTGTGACGAAGACTCTTGGATCCGTGGTGGTATCGGCGTCCCGGGTGACAGCGGCGCGGGGGTCGTGGATTGCGAGACCAACGCTCTCGTCGGCCAGCTCTGGGGACGTAACAAGTACTTTGGGCCCGGTCCGCGAATTGCATTTTTCACGCCGATATTTGACGTATTTGACGACATCCAGGAACGATGCGGTGAGCAGACGCGACCTCAGCTTCCGCAGATTATCCAAGAGGCGGACCACTGGCCAGCCTATCCGGTCTGTAGGCCATGTTTCGAAGTCCAGGAATCCATGCCCACTCGTCCAAGCTCACGGGCTTCGTTGCTCTCCATGATCCCAGCAGTGGAGGTCTCGGGTGATGGAGATCACGAGTTGAGAACCATATCCGAGCTAGCTACACCAAAGGATGCAGGCGATCATGGAAATTGGACGCGGCATGCTGCAACGATGGAGGCAGGCACTTCTTTCGGAAGTGTAGTCTCGCCTACCCCGATAATGAGCACCTTCTTCTACCAATCCCACAATCCATCGCCGAGACCGTACGTCTTCGACATCAAGAGTCCGTACGCCATGGATATACGAGATGAAGACCTTGAAGACGCTATCGGTGATGCGCAATGCAATGGCCCCAACAAAGGCCATGCTGGCTCCACGGCTATGGTGAGAGTTAGCAGTCAGCATTCTGGAAAGAGAAGAAGGATTATGTAGTTGATTAATCGCGCAGTCTTCGGAGATTTGGGACCGTAGAGACCAGGACAATGCATAATGATATTTTATTGACGCTTTGCTGCTGCCACATGTTGCGTGGATTGTTACCGGCATGGCCCAGTTTCACGATGGACAACGAGGCGTTGATGCTATCCGGGGAAACCAGCGCGCGCCATCTTTCTGGCTCTACCTTCGCGCCGGTTATGATTCGCTCGAGAGGATTTGTTGGCCTCCTTGTTGCGCCGGGCATTCTCGGTGCCCTTTTCACCGCTAGGTCCGGCAACGTTGCCGCCACGGCCACCGCCTCTTCCTCTGCCTCTGCCACGACCGCGGCCTCCTCCTCGCGCGTTCGGGCCACCCGACTCCTGGCCGAATTCCTCAGCCCCAGAGCCCCCTGGGCTTGCCTTCCATGATGTAGAAGCAAGAGCCGTCTGCTGACTGGTGAAAGCATTGGCTGCACTGTACTTCATCTCCAGAGATCTGAGTTGTGAGGCATTGCGACCCAACATCACCGCCCAGCCCTCAATGGCCTCGTCGGTCATGCCCGTATCATTCTTCAACTTCATCCGGTAATTGCTTCGTCGGGTATCGGAGTCTCGGTTGAAAAGCTTCGGGTCTGACTTGTATGCGTTGAACAATATCTCCTCCGCCACATCCTTGCGCTTCTGATCATCAGCATCATCAGCCAATGCATCGTTGACTGTGAAGCCGGCATCCGCTGCATCATAAGTATCGTCTCGCTCGTCATCATCTGCATCGAATGCAGATAGCGCCGATAGAATCGCCGCTTTATTGGGTGCAGTTGAGCGATCCTTTAGCATATCGTCGGCTGTCTTCCCCTGGTCCCGCTTGCCAAAGTGTAGATTCGATACACCAACTGACAGGTTGTCGAGATCATCGTCGTCGAACACATTATGGCGAGTAGGCAGTTGTGGTGGCGTGGATCGAGGTGCCAGGCTGCTTCGCCGCCTTCGTGTTCTCTCGGGTGACCTACAGCGATATTAGTAAAGCGGAAGAATGTGTGGTGTTGGATAGTACTTACAGATCTCTGGTACGGTCGGCTGATGCTAGGTGTGGTGGGAGATTGTCCTCAAGCAGGTGCGCCACGACTTGCTCGGTGTCGTTGTGGTATTCGTCCAGGAGCTTCGCGATGAATGCAGAGCCGAGATCTGGGAATAGATCTTGTATCTGCGATATTTGGCTCATTTGATGCACTCGGAGCATGCCGAGATCCTCGTCATCCTCAGGGGCCAAAACACCCTTTCCTTTGTCGATCTTCCGCTTGACCAGTCTTTTTGGCCGAACGTTGCCTCCAGGCTTCTTGTATCCGTCCAGTGCGGTAATGACCGACTTCATTCGTGTCGTGGTGGATCCCGATTGCTCCAGACGATGTTGAACTTGTTTTAACAATGGCGTGACAGTTACCAGCTCTGCCACCATGGAATCATTTCCGCTAGTCGGTCCAGCCTTGTGCGCATCTGCTGCTGCTTTCAAGGAATAAAGCTCGTCGATGAGAACAGAGAATTTTGGAGAGTCGCCCTCTGTGAGACCGATGAGGCACAAGTATGCAGTAGCAATAATCGTTTTCCTCAATGGGGGGTTCATGATCTTGTAACAGCTGATCAGACCATCGAGAAAGTCGGTGCCAGCCATGAATAAAGAAGCTGTGTCGGGAGAAGCATGAATCAGGTGATTCAAATGCTTCAAACGGGCCTCTGGTATCCGCAGGTCATCCTTGATGCCAGAATCTAACGCCAGAATGAGCGACTTCTTGACGCCATGTAGTGATGTCTCGATGGGCAGAGTGTGCGATTTGAAGGCGGCTGTTAATACGGAAGATGTCCTCTTCTTGCCATACGCCCGGCTGAAATCCGACAAGAATTCCCAGTGCAGTATCTCGCTGGGTGGCGCCGAGATTTCGAGCAGCGCTGTTGTGAGCATGTATCCATACCGTAGCAGCACGGCTGCAGACTCCGAAGATCCTAAGATGCCAATGCCAAAGGAAGCGAGCTCGCGCATAAATGCGACCAGAAAACTGGTGAGGGACTCATCCTTGGCGGATAATCTCTGAAAGTCATCCTTGGACAAGGACAGATGTGCATCGGAAAGAGAGACCCAGAGAGAAAGACAAGACTGCCATTCTTCTGGGGCGATATGATCCCGCCATGGTGCTTCTGGAAACGGCGCAAACGGGGGTAATGCAGGCGCCATGACTATGCAATTCCGTGTGAGATGCGGGCGATCGACTTATGTAGAATGACTGACGGAGAAATCGCGATTCGCCGGAAAATGAACAGAAAAATGAATCGTCAATCGTCTCCCTTTACCGTCCCTCACGCCGTAATATGAGGCTCTGGTCAATGGCTGAATAGGCTGTGTTGGCCGAATGACTCCCTGTATGTCATCGAAGTGAGATCCCAGCCAAACCAGCTTGTCCAAAGTGGATCCATGAATTGGTTAGTACACCCGAAAATGGGAAGCGGCGCCTCAATCCAGCTGCCACCCAATTGGGCGCGGCCTGATTATCGATAAGCGCACGGACGCCCGCTAAGCCCTTGCAAGCTCCCACCAAAAAAGTTTCCCCCCCTCTGCGGGCCAAAAATCCACTCGGGCTAGTAGTAAAAGTTCGTGACAGCTTCTGTTTTGCGACTCCTTTCCCTCCTTTCCCTTCCTCACACCCAACGAAACTTCATCACTTTGCCGTAACGTACGCCTAAACACCGACGTCGTTCGAGTCGTGAAGTTCCCGCCAAACCGCCCAATTTCAATCCACACCCCCGGTTTCCACCACCCCCAAAAACTACTCCAGTTCAAGATGTCTTCTTACCAGAAGGGCGACAAGGGCGATGGCGAGGCCCCCAAGACTCACCGCATCCGCATCACCCTGACCTCCCGCAAGGTCCAGGCCCTCGAGAAGGTCTGCACCGAGCTCATCGACCGCGCCAAGACCAAGGACCTCCGCGTCAAGGGCCCCGTCCGCCTGCCCACCAAGACCCTCAAGATCATGACCCGCAAGACTCCTTGCGGTGAGGGTTCCAAGACCTGGGATCTGTTCGAGCTCCGCATCCACAAGCGCCTCATCGAGTAAGTTCATGTTCAACTGCGCTCCCGCGCGCGCAACGTCTTTTTCTGTCGAAATCTCCAGCTAACCTTCCATCGCGCAGCCTCCAAGCCCCCACCGAGATCGTCAAGCAGATCATCGTCAACATCGAGGCCGGTGTCGAGGTTGAGGTCACCATTGCCGCTTAAATGCGTGCACATGCGTGAATTTGGATCGCGACTTGCGTCAGGCAATCTGGCAGAGTAGCAGTAGATCATCACTTGGCAGATCTTATACGAGATTCTGTACCGGTTCTTTACTGAATCTGGACCAATACAAGCTGTTGATCACATAAAAAGACCCATCACCTATCGTAATTATGTGAACTGTTCAGACTCGTTCTGTGAGATACGATCTATGGCACTTTTCGACGAAAGTCCACATTTTGAAGGCATGAGACTATTCCTTTGATCCAAGACTTGCTGGCTACACGTTGCAAAACTGGTCAAATTACTTCTTTCAATCCAGTATTCTACGGTTGAATCTCGTTCGGATATCTTCTCGGGCCCAAAGCCAACCAACGCCATCGCTGATGCAAATCCAATCAAAAACCGATACAAAATGCTTGTCTTTTCCTGAAGCTTATGGCCTCGACACTCCATAGCGATGCCCGCCCTAGAAATCCCAAGCACAATCCTCTCTCACAGGCGGCACTTCTGGCATGGCATCCGCAAACCTTCCAGTCCTTGCACTCTCCTCGTAGACCTTGTGGATATTATCCGTATAAGCAGCCTTATCAATAGGCTCGGTGTCTGCGTAGTAGTTGGGTGGTCCATTCGGAAACCAAATCTTGCTCCATACTCCACCATTTTGCACGCCAGGTTTGTCAGCCTTGTAGGCAACGGGCATGTTCTTGAATCTGATCATTCGCGTGCCCATTCTGGACGCATATGAATCGATGCTTGGGTGTTGCTTCGAACTGCCTGGCGGGTACGGGGATCCCGTAGGTGCAGCACCCGTTGGGGCTTGCGGAGCAGCTGACTGAGCACTCATGCCACCGATGCCGTTCATAGCAGTATTCGAGGCGGCACCGACACCATTGCTGACAGGTTGTCCAAACGGGTTCGAGGCAGCTGCTGCCGGGGCCTGAGTCGCGTTACTTCCGGACGAGAAAGGATTCGATGCGGCTGGTGCGCCAAATGGGCTGGACTGGGCTGCTGCTGGTTGGCCAAAGGGACTGGGCGCTGCGGCTGCAGGCTGAGCGGGAGCACCGAAAGGATTGGCAGGTTGTGCTTGCGATGGAGCTCCGAACGGGTTTGCTTGGCTCGTCTGTGCCGGCGCGCCAAAAGTATTGGAAGTCGACGGTTGTGAGGGTGCTCCGAAGGCACCAGTATTAGAGGGCTGGGACGGCGCACCAAACGGGCTAGGGTTCGAGGGCTGAGACGCAGCACCAAAGGGTGACTGACTTGCCGGAGCGGCAGCACCAAATGGACTGGCATTTGGCTGTTGTGATGCGACACCGAAAGGGCTTGCATTTTGTGGCTGCGAAGGAGCGCCAAAGGGGCTGGACGATGCTGGCGCTCCAAACGGATTAGGCTTCGCGCCCAGCGTGGATGTCTGACCGAATGCGCTGCTCTGTTGTTGAGCTGCTGCCGCGAATCCTGAAGGGCCGCTGGCAGGAGCGCCGAAGGGGTTCGGCTTGGCTCCCATCACGGACGGTTGACCAAATGCCGAAGCTCCAAGAGAGGATGGTTGACCGAAGGCACTGGGCTTCGCCCCCATTTGTGAAGGTTGACCAAATGCGCTCGTAGTCGAAGCAGCGGGGGCAGGAGCACCAAATGCACTTGGTTGAGCACTGCCGAAGGGATTTGACGCGGCAACCGATGACAGGTTTGAACCAAAGCCGCCGCCACTGGAGCTTCCAACAGCAAATGTTCCGCTCGGAGCATTGGCGTTCGTGCCTTGTTTGCAGATATCGTGTCGGTTCGGATGCTTGTGCTCAGCAGCTAGGATGAACTCGACTGCGCCGTCAAGGTTGCCGAGGGCGGTCTGGATTTGCTTCTCAGCCTCCAGATACATGTTCTGGACATCCTGCAGCTGTACAAAAGTTAGTATGCAGCCCCAGCCGTTGCAACTTCCAATCATGTCATCCACATACAGCTTGCTGAGGGTTCGGACTGGACATGACAGAGAGCCGGATCTCTTCGAAGCTCTGCTCCCGCGGAAATCCTCCAAAGAGCTGTTCTGGCGCCTCTCTTCCCGGCCCGTACGATGATAGTATCCACTGCGGTCTTTCGTCTACCAGGTCGATCTTAATAGTATCCTTGGTGACTTTGTAGTTGTTGGTCCCATCAGATGCGGTGCTGGCGGCCCGTCCGAAAGGACTGGAGCTCGCGCCTCCAGTGTTCAGGGCATTGAAGCGATTGTTGTTGCTTCCGAACGGGTTCGCGTTGGCTCCAGGGTGTTCGAATCGGCAATTGGCTGTGGGAAACATTCTGTCAGCTTGTAGCCACAGGGGTATAGTGGTTGGGCAGTATTTCGGAGGATGGATCGTGGTGTAGAGGAAAGCGGCTGCATGGAAGATACTCACATCCATTGCGACAGTTGCCCTGTTGGTAAAACTTGCAGAGGGGCGCCATGTTGGCAAGCAATCCTTTATCGGCGTCGAGGCATGCACATCTGTCGGCGGTCACGGTGATTGACCTCTCGTCCTCTCGTCGCGTTGAGAAGCAAAGAATGCAGCAGCCTTCCAGCCTCGCAGAAACACAGCAACAGGCAGACCAAAGATTATTTCCAGCTCGACTGCCTCGCGCTAGCCAGGCAGCTCCAGTGGCGCGCCCCGCAGACCCTTGCACGAGCCACAGCACATGCAGCCGCTAAACAAGCTAAACTGTGCGCGTGGCGCCGTGGACAGTGGAGTCGATTGGTGCATCGTCCTATCAACATGAATCAGAAAACCGAAACGATACAAGGGAAAATATGTTTTTGTATTTGTTTTCAATGAATGGATTTTCGACTTTACAGAAGCGACGGCTTTTTTCCCACTATATTACGATGAACACTGTAATAAGGCTATTCGTCCAGCCATACATGCACGTGGTTGAAAGCACTTTGTTGCCTTAATGGTAACTTTATTGGTTCATTAAATTTGATTTATTTGGCACGGCTACTGACTGTATGATGACTCTTCCACGTCCGTACATTGACGGTCTCTCAACCAGCTTCCTCTTGGCACAACAAATTTCTCAGGGCGAGGCCGTGCCATTGATTAAAGGCACCAGTCCGCCATCAATGTACTCCTGGCTTCGCCAACTCGACCAGTCATGCGTCAGCAGACCCCAGGTCTCGTCAAGGTCCTGCGTCCCGCTGCGGGTGTAGTAGCTCCCCGCCAGCACCCAGATGAACCAGCTCGTCTTCTCCGACTCGAGGAAGCCGGCGATGCAGGTCGCGTAGACGCCCTCCCAGGTCGTGGCGTCCTGCGCGAAGCCGAACTCGGTCAGGGCCACGGGGAAGACGTTGACCGTCTCCGCGTCGTCGGCGTCCAGGGCCTGGAACCCGTCCGTCAGCAGGCTCTCCTGCAGGCTCGTGCAGTTGGTCGCGCTGTTGGCGTAGTTGTGCAGCTCCAGCACCAGCTTGTCCGTGTACCCGTCAAAGTCGGACAGGATAAAGGTCCCGGTGCCCGGCGTCAGCGCCGTTCCCTGGACCACGGGCGTCAGCCACGTGTCAAAGTCCAGCCCGGACAGGAAGATGAGGACGTCGGCGTTGGCCGAGTTGATGGCGCCCGTGCCCTCCTTTGCGTAGCTGTACCAGTCTTCCCAGTTGTACGAGTCGTCCGCGAGCGTCGTGTTGTCGTCTGGCGTCCGGAGCTCGTTGCGCAGAGACATGGAGACGAGCGCCGTCCACGAGCTGCCGTGGTCCGCCATGTATCCGAGACCTCGCGTCCAGTTGGCGACGGAGAAGTAGGTATCCCCGAACCAAGCGTTACCGTCGTCCGTGCTGCAACACCATTCGCCCTTCGACATGTGGTTGTCTAGATGGACATATATCTCTTGTGCCGCGCACTCGGCCGCGATGGCGTCGAAGACTTCGAGGCGAGTCGTTGCCGCGGTAAAAGTCGGGTTGTTATTGATGATTTGTTCAAGGACTGTGCTGCCGTTCGTGGTTCCCAAGGCATCGTTCAGCGCAGTCTCAATGCTAACATCCTGGCCTCCGTTCTCGTAGATTTGGTCGACGAGCTCGATGGCGTATGTGAGGCGGATAGCATTCATGCCCAGGCTCTTGATTTTGGACACGATCGTTTCGATCGACTGATACTGGAGACCCTCGGGGATCATGACATCGGCAGCGCCAGGCCAGTTTGCACCGGCGAAAACGACAGTGTCACCATTGGTGTCTTTGATATCGCGACCTGAGGTTACAAAGGGTCCGTACGGCCAAGCCGCCCTTTTCTCATGGTCGTACGTGGGAGCAGCCAGTGCAACAACACCTGCAAAGTGCGCACTGAGTGCCAGAAATGGAAGGGCAATCGACCGTAGCGATGTCACAGGCATCTTGATGGTTGTGTGCTTTGCAATGTTTGGGGCATATCGGCAGCAAGGAATTACCGTTGTTTATATTTTATCCTCCTCGTAATGAACGAGTGCTCGAATACGCGCTCGGTCTAAAGATCATACCGCCGTCGGCTAATGTGAGGCAGCTGAATGGTAGGTATACAAAACCAAGCGATCCAAGATATGGGCATTGACACTGACGTGGACCTACCCCATCATCGTACGGAAGCGCAATAATTTTCCACAAATCGTGAACATGCTGCAACAACCGATTTGAGGGTCTTCACAACGAACTAGGCTAGGAACAGGCTCATGACAACATCGAGCAGTCCCCTCTGCAAGGAACACGAGACCTTGATGCAGCAAGACGACGACGGAACCGGTCTAACCTAGCATCCACGTATCGCCCGCGCGTTCCCACACTTTGCCGGCAGATCCTCCCCACACGATGCGACAACAGAAACACGGTCGCTACAGAACGCATGTGAGAACCACCTGGGCGACTCGGGCTCTCGTAACCTGATTTGGAGATGCTCAATGTGGGCTAACTTGTTTCTGTACACCATGTCGAATTGGCGCACCTCATAGGCTCGCCTCAAAGCGCACTCGCTATAGCTCGGTCCGCGCCGGACCGTACGCCTCCAACATGTGTGCCTACTTTCTTTCCAGTCGTCGTCTCCAAAATCTTGGACTTTGGGGAACGTTACATGTACACACTGTGTCCGCGAGGCATGTCTTCTCGGGTCCCCGGCTAAACATAATTGAGGACCTAGGTTGTGATGTCCAGCCTGGTATCGTCATGGCCTAGGTGTACATGCACATTGCCGCGATTTTTCTCAGAGGTTTCTCATTTGGAATTGTGTTAAACTGTAAGATGAAGCACTAGAAACACGTTGCGCTAAGAAGAGATAAACCATTCACTTTTCCTGTTCACCACAGCTCATTGACGCTTCCTAAACTCCACCATCGGTCCATCCTTCAAGCTGGTGAACTGATCAATCAGCTGGAACTCCTCGGGGCGCTGCCTCCCCCACTCGTTGCCCGGGCTGCCCTCGGCCGGGTCCGGACCGGCAGACTTGCGCAGGTCGTACAGATACAGCAGGCGCGCGATGGTGGTCGACATCTCAATGTAGGCCAGGCCCTTGCCGATGCAGCCGCGGGGGCCGACCGAGAACGGGCAGAAGGCGGAGTGCGCCGTCGCGACGCTCTCCTCGCCGACCGCGCCGTACGTCTTGCTCGACCCCGCGACCCACCGCTCCGGGCTGTAGACGAACGGGTCCGGGTAGTACGCCGCGTTGTGGTGGATCGTGTAGTGCGGCACGCCGACCACGGTGCCGGCGGGGATGTGCTCGCCGTCGACGACGATGCCGCCCGGGAGCACCTCCCGCGGGACGATGCCGCCGACGGACGGGGACATGCGCATCGCCTCGTCGATGCAGGCGCGGAGGTATGTGCAGCCCGTCAGGCCTGGGCCCTGGTGGATTTCCTCGACGTCGCTGAACTTGGCGCGGATCTCCTCGGTCGCCTTTTGCAGAGCGGCGGGGCTGCGCACGAGGTAGAAGAGGGTCGCAGCCATTGCTGTCGAGGTAGTGTCCGAGCCGGCAATGATGCTAGATGCCGGGTTAGTTCTCAAAATCCAGAGCATGGACAGTTCATACCGAAACTTACAGTAGATTCGACTCTCCCCACAGCTCAGGTGTCGAGAAACCCTGTCCAGTCTCGGGATCTCTGGCTCTGAGCAGGTAGTAGAAAAAGTCTCTCCTGTCAGTCTCATCTCCGACCTTGGTTCGCTCCGTCAATTGTGACTTGCTGTAAGCCATGTACTTGGCACGACCAGCTGCGATTCGGTGAAAGAGGACCTTGTCCAAGCCAAGTTTTCCAACCAATGGAAGAGTACCGCACTGTCACTGGATTAGAACTTCTACTTTTAAATGGAAGCCCGAGTTCACTCACGATTGAGTGTCTCGTCGTCGCCAGAGATACCAGCTCGAGCGCATAGCGATTGTCCGGACGCTCTAGCATGTGAAATGCCTTGCCAAAGCAGAGATCGCCCAGAATGTCCATGGCGAGATAGTTGCACCAGTCCGCCATGTTCTTGGGCACCGTCCAGCCCTTGCTCTCATTAGATGCTCCGAGGCCGACCTGCTCGCAAAAGGTGCGCACGTTGGCCAGGATGTAGCGCTCCATCTCCTTCATGGCGCCGTCGCTGAAGCCGTGGCTGAGCACGCGCCTCTTGCGGGCGTGCAATTGCTTGTCGCGCGCATTGTGCGTGTTGGGTGCCGGGTGGACAAAGGCGTCGTAGAATTCGGCCTTGCGCACGTTGGACTTGAAGCCGTAAATCTCCTTGAGTGCCGTGTTGGTGTTGAAAGATACGCTGTTGGGCCCAAATCGCACTACGCGGCCGTACTGCTCGTGCTGGCGCCAGAATTCGAGATGCCGGTCGCCCTTCCATGCGTGGTATAGTTGGTAGGCGTCGGTGATCTTGGCCAGGAATGGTCCTGGATATTTTGCGAGGGGGTGAAAGTAAAGACGATAGATAATAACTGCAAACACCTGTTTCTCGTTAGATCATTCCGGGGAGAACCAGTGATGCCAGCACCGGGCTTACATATGTCGAACCTAGCCCGAAAAGACCCAGGAGGGCCGAAGTGAAATTGAGGGCCATGGCAATCAGGTATAATGTTTGACAGTGGCATTCAATACTCAATTTGTCACGTTCACGAACACAATGCGATTGTCGTGGCGGGGCCGTGAAGAGAGAAACTGGAATGCTCCCCCGGACTCCCAGCAATGTCTTGGACAGAAATCTTACTGCGCAAACCTTTTTGCTGACCTGTAGTATCCTTTATGCCAAAGAGCAGCTCGGCTCACAACGGCCGCCAGACGGTCATATGCCCGCGTCGGCGGAACAAAGGGCATTGTCGGTTAGCCACGGAGACGCTGAGGCCGTTTCATGGTGGGAATCTTAAATTCTCGAGGAGCTCTGTCCCTGTTCTGGACCATGTGCCTTTGACGTGCCAGGATGATCCTACGTTTGGCGCCTCTCCTACCATTCTGGGCTTTAGAAGCTGGAGGAGACTCATTTGCATCCGTTGCTGTCATCTGAGTCGCAGAACAGTTACACGCCCGAAGGTGCGAGTTTGTCCAGCCGGGCGCCTCAAAGAAGAACAATCGGACTTGGCGCGCCGGAAAACAAACTAAGGTTAGGCGGGACCCGATAATGCGGGGAATTCGGGGAAGCGGGGTCCTCGATCCTGGATGCCGCCGGGGTCAACACAAAGCTGCCGTCAGCAATGTAATCCAGTCAACCATTGAACAGTCCCTGTGTGGATATAATTCTGATTATAAATGCGCTTGGTTCCAGTGGAAACATACCTAGCCATGAAGCTCAAGTGTCGATGGAAATCGTCGGCTCGTAAGAGCGGTGCTAATTCCGTACATAGCACCCCCACGCAGGACCGGCCCCCCGCGATCAGCCCTATCTCGCCAACGCACGCGAGCTCCTCTCCTAGCCGACGCGCCAACCAAATCACTGGCAATTCTCAGCATGTTGCGTGCTCAGATCATTCACGAATATGGTCCCTAAGCACCTGTCCTTCGTGGATCGTTCCCCGTGTGTGATCATCGCGACAACAAACTGCTGCGCCGGCCTGTATGCCCGTGTTCCGTGAAAGAGCCTTCTCCTTTGGTGGAGCGACTAAAGTGCCTCTAAGAAGAATGTGACTTGGTTGACAGTGAGACAGTGCAATCATCAATTGAGATGAAGACATCGACGGTGCGGCTCTAATATGTAACCTGTGGGATTATTTCTTCCTCTAACTATCTAGCCTGTGATGCGCTTCTAGGAAAGAAAGAGAAAACACGCGGGATCAGACAGACCAAACTCGGACCGCACTCAAATTGCAGGCTTTACTAAGAATTATAACTAGAGTTTTCCAAGTATGGGTATGATAAAACAAAATGCAAAAATCAGCAAGTATCAGCACTCATCTCACGATCGTGTCTTCCCCACTCCAGGTCGTCATCCCCATACCCGCGACGAATCCTCGGGCTCTTGGCCGACACAGTGTATCGCGTCTTGGACAGCATGCTGGTGGCCGTCTTTGTTTTGACTAAATCCAGTTCCGTCGATTGAAGGACTGCCAATTCCATGGCGTCCGACCTCGCCGTGTTGTTGGTTCCCATCTTCGAGAGACGACCGGATAGGGGGCGCTGGAAGACCGAATCGCGGGGACTCGCCGTGTGAGGGTCCAGCAATCTCGTCCGCGTATCTAATGGCATTGCTGCCGCGCCCGCCTCGTCCTCATCCTCATTATGTTCGCGCGCGGCTTCGATTTTGGCAAAGCCCCTCCTCATGAGGGCCGCGAAGCCATGGAAAGCCTTCGCTATATCGACCACGGTAAATGCCATGAGGATGAAGATAGCTGATATACCTAGGCCACCGCCAAAGGTCCACTTGGCAACGTAGTCGCCTTGCAGGTCGCCAAAGGCGTCCATGTTGATGCCGAAATAGGCAGCAATGAAAGACATGGGCAAGAAGATAATGGTAACGATGGTGAATACCATGACTGTCTGACCTTCCTTTGCAGCGGATAGGGCTTGCTCACTGGCAAATCGGGCTTCCAGCGCGTTACTGTGCTTCTGCTTGAGGTCAAGAAGATCCGTTAGCGATTGGTAGAGGCGCTCGGCCTGTTCGTCCATGGTCTGGAGGTCGCGCTTGTGGACCTTAAGGTGGCGTTCCTGCTCCAGGGTGCGCTTTCGGACATCGGCGACATGCATGTTGTTGAAATGGTTCCGCATAAGGCGGCTCGAGGCGGCGCTGAGGCTCAACTCCTCAATCAGAGCGTTCCTGAGATCGCCCAATGTCCACAGCTGCGAGTTCAGGATCATGTTCAGGATATTGAGCTCGTCGCGGATGTCGCGAACTTCGGTCAGGAGCGATGTCTCGGTTCCAATATCGAGCAGCCGGTCGAATGAGCTGGACTCCTCCTCTCGTGTTTTGTTCTTCTTGTTGTTCTTGCCACTGCGCAACTTGGACCGGCGGGACGGACGTACCCACTGTCGGCTGAGCGACGATGCTCGCTCGAAGTGGTGGAATAGATGCGTAAGGTCCTCGGTAACCCGACCGACAGAACTCTCAAACATGTCGAGGAATTGATAGTCCTGGTCATCGGCTCGATGTCGCGAAAACATGCCGGAGCAACGGCCGGAAATTAGGATAGCCATGTGGTAGACACTTCGCACGGGTGGTCGAGTCTTGGCATTCATTTCTCCCACGATGCCGTCCAGTACCCCCAGAGGGTCTTTCTGTCTCTTCAAGTCCCAGCGCTCGGGAAAACAGGTTACGATGAGGTCCTTGTTCAAAACGAAAACCCAGAGCTGATCCACCATGAAGACCTTTCGCTCTTGGCCATGGGCCTCGCAGTACCGGTACACAACCTGATCACGGTCACGAGCTGACGTGTCGATACCGCGGTAAAAGAACTGGTCGAGGGTTCTCCTCGGATGGAGCGACGGTCTTTGGTTCAAATGTGCCTCCAAAAGCAACATGTCGGGTGTCTTGTCGCGGGAGCTTGCTTGGCTGGCCGACGAGACGATACTGATGGCGTCCATCATCTTCCGGCGGTTCTCATCCGTCTCATAGTGGAGGTACGGCATGAACATGACAATCTTGCCATCACCGCCCGGTATGCCTTGGTTGAGAGTCAACTGCGACAAGTTGCTCGTGCTGCGGCGAATATCCTTCAGTTTAGTAGGCAATGGACTGACGCTTCCAGGGCCGATTGTGTCATTCGGTCCTGGAAGGCCGTCTCCGTCTTCATCGCCGGGATATTGAGATGAAATGCGTTGGCAGAATGGTCTCATGTAATTATCATGAGCAATCTGGCCCCTGTGTTCTTGCTCCAGGGTTTTCATAACAGCCTTGAACCCTTCCAGGTCGCGGCACCCCGACTCAATGAACCAGTTTATCATGAGAGTTTCGACCCAGGCGAGCTGAAAGAGTAAGTTGGAGGTGTTTTCCAAAGCCGAGCGGGTATGGGGATGATCTTACATTGTTGGCTGGAAGATGTATCCATTTGAACTCGCTCTTAGCTTGTCCAGGTGGACCATCCGTCCATAGGGGAACCGTCGGCCGACCGTTCTTCTCGTCCCACCTGTATAACAAGTCGAATACAGGTGGTTTTGAGATACGCTGCTTCTCACCATAGTCCTTGAACTCAACTACAGTAGCATTGAAGGCCTGCGCGGCTTCATGTCTCGACTTTGGCAAGCGATGGCTGTTGTGACCTGGAGATAGAAGCTCGACGAGATCGTCGTGACCACGCTCTGCAGCACAAAGCCATGCCGCGCGGCCAAAGGTGTCGGTGATACTCAGATCGGCCTCGGGGTAGGACCAAATTAGTTGAGACACGTCTACAAAACCGTTGAAAGCAGCCCAGTGCAGGGCAGTCATGCCGTTGGACAACGGGGCGTTGATGTCGGCGCCGGCGCTCAGTAGTATCTTTACGATAGACGTCAGGCCCTTTTGGGCAGCGTTGTGTAGGGGTCTCCAGCCTCCATCGCTGGCTGCGTTTGCGTCAGCGCCGTACTGCAGCAGAAGCTGGAGCATCTCCTCGCGCGACTTCTTGGGCGCCGATGACTGATCGCCGCCTCCCCTGCTGTTGCTGCTGTCGACCGTCAGGTGGACAGCAGTACGGCTGCGATTGTTGACTGCCGAAACATTGGCGCCCTTCTCCAGAAGCGTCTTGGCGAGGTCGTAGTTGCGGTTTGTCGCAGCCCAGAGAAGCGGTGTTCGACCAATTCCGTCTTTCGCGTTGAGGTTGGCGCCGTGGTCCGCGAGCAACGAAGCTGTTTCCATCGACTTGAAGTTGGGATTGCTAGCCGCAGCCAACATGGGGGTGCGCCCTTCACGGTCTTGGGCATCGACGCGCGCGCCTTTGGCCAAGAGCAGGGACGCGATACCGTGGAAGCCCTTGGTACTGGCGACAAATAGAGGAGTCTGCCATGAGCGGGTCTCGCGCGCTTCCAGGTCCGGATGATGCGTGAGAAGCTCCTCCACGACGGCACGTTGGCCTGCCTGGGCAGCCCGGAAAAGTGGCGGAAACTCGTCTGTTGCCCCGGCATCGACATCGGCGCCGTAATGAAGCAGAAGTCGAATGATGCCGAGTTGATGCCGTGCCGACGCCTTCTGCAACGCTTTGCGCAAAGTTGCCTTGTCTTTTCCGGTGGTCCATGGTGCTTGGCCGGTTAATAAACGGCGCACTCGATCCTCATTTCCTTTCGCGCAGGCCGAGGTCAGCTCGCGATGATATGGATGATGATCGCGCTGAGTCACCGTGGCGGCCGAGGCCTGCGTTGCCGTCGTGACATGGCTGTCTTTGCTCTCGAGTCGCCTTTCCGGAGTGTTTTGTTTGCGTCTAGCCATTGGCGACGTTCCGCAAGACTGAGATGCTGGGGACGATACATGCTGACTCGAGAGGCCCCGATGCCGCGGCCTTCCTTCTTTTGTCCATTTTGGTTTGCTGGTTGTTGACCTGGTGCATCTCCTCAATGCGCATTAATGGTTGTAATTGAGGACTGCTAGTGGAGTGGCATCGATCCTGTTTGCTGAAACGGGGACTCCAATCACGTACCGAGGGGAGTGCTTAGCGGCCCCGACCGCTGATCAGAGCTCCCCAAAAGACCGCAAGGGCCTGCAACACATCCTTCCACCCCTATCCATACAGCGCTAGCCGGGGAAGGGAACCAGCCAGGTTCGGTGCTCCATGACCGGGGTGAATGTTTGGATGACCGGACTGGTGATTGGTCGACCGCATGATGGCATATGCTCCGTAAGATTTACCCGGACATCAAGACCACCATCTCCTTGCCGTTTCAACGGTTCGTGGATCTTCAACTTCTGGTCGTCTGGGTTGTCGCCCCTTTACTTTTCGTCGCATTGAGGGATGGCTAGAACCCAACAGGTTCGCAGGTGGAGTATCGATCCTCGTAGCGCCCGTCTTTGCCTTCTCTGGCGGCCTGTCAAGCCTGTCAAGCTTTAAAGCTCGGACAATTCTCTTGTTAAAATCTATGAATATTCGCGGCTAACACGGCCTCGACTTTCACGTCCCTCGACACCCAAACTTGGAAGCCCGCGTTCTCAAACAGGAACCAGTAATTAAAAACACGTATACAAAGCATATACCACATGAGTAGCACAAAATCATGCCATAAGGCTGATTTGCCGCTTAGCACGGCATATCTGCTTTTTTCTGTTTCGCCTCCCCCCGTTGGTCATTGGCATAAACAACAAGAAGGACGGGGCAAAAGAGGAAAATTCGGCGTGTGTAGCTTCCCAATACTTCAAGTGGTTCTAGTCAGTGACTGAAGACAAAACCAGATCAAAAGTTAAAGCCTCTTTTTGATGAATGTCTTTTGCAACATAGTCATGCCCGTCTCGTCTTTCCAGCTACCGTATGCAAGAAAAGGGTGAATAAGGTGCTCTTGGCCACTGCTGCAAAGTCTTGTTAGGTTTTATGATATTAGGTTCGCCGATTTTTTATGGCAGTCATGGTGACTGCGTGAGCGTGAGATGGGATGCTCAAATACGCGACTAATTTGAAAATTCACATGGCTATGGATAAATCCTTTCTTTTATCAAATGCTACCATACAATCTGGTCAGACTTGAGACATCTTATTGGCCAACTTGCGATACAACTTTACCAACAATGGCGATTCTCCCAGCTGTTGGCAAACCTCCATCACCGAAAACTTCCAAGCTTGGCGGACTGAATCATCTAGAACGACTTCTAGGGCTGCGTCAAGATGCAGTTCTTTCGACAGATGCAATTTTTGTGTCTCTTGATTTTGAGGTAAACTCAGATCGACTGAACATGCCTCTATCGCCCGAAACCCCTCTTATCCGACAATTTGCGTTTGCAAGACTTGACACTCGAGATCTCCGTTCTCTGTCAGCTCAAGGCAACGTGAGAAGCCTGTTTACGGTGTCCATGTTTTACTGCAAGCACGTAAAAGCGAAGAAAAATCGCCGGCACTGTTTCTTTGCCCGAACGAAACACATCAGCCAGGACGACGTCCCCGCCATCATCAAGCGGAATCTAGCTATCAAAGATAGTTCAGCACCACGCACAAGCAATCAACTACGAAATATTGTTCTGGTTGGCCATTGCCTGAGAAAGAATCTCAAAGCGCTACACTTTCTCGGTATCGATCCCACGGATTGCGCGCCCATATTAACAATGATCAATACGCACGCGATATCTCCGTTCATTTTCCCCCCATATCAACTGAACCTTTTTCCTGAACCGCACCAGAACTTTTCTTTGGCAGGCGTGTTGCCTCAGCTTGGGTACAAGCCACCTCCATCTAGTTTCCCCAATGCCGGAAACTACGCTGTGTACACTTTGTATGCCATGCTGCTTCTGGCCATCAAACGGGCGCTGAGTCGTATCGATGGACTAAGCGAGGACGAGTTGACGAGTCTCGAGCTTCTAAGTGACGCAGTATCCAACGCTCTTGGTAAAGCGGAACCTGAAGAGACTGCAGAGACTGCAGAGACTGAAGAGACTGCGGAGACGTGTCTCATTCAATGAAACTTGAGCAACTTATTGAAGTGGTGGCAAAGAAGAATTGCCTGGGGATATATGGCTTCTGTGGTCCCTCATAACTCGAAAGTATTTGTCTGCTAGCCAGGGATCCATCCAAAAATAGAGGTTACATGTCCCAAAAAGAAGAAAACAAGCAGGTCGAATATCATCACCCGAAATAGCATCCAGTCATATGACTGGTTGTAAAGCTCAACAGATTTGCTTACTAATTGCCTACTTCTGTTTCAACTCTAGTAAATTTAAGTGTATACGATTACCGCATTCTTTTGTGAATAATATACTGACCAATAATTGCCCGCGATTCGTACAGCCCGCTTACGGTCTGGGCCCCACAAGCCGCGCGCGATGATCGCCACCTCGTCTAATACGGCTTCTATGATCGGCCCCATCCAGATCGAGTCGCTTGCGACAGTCATACCGCGCGGGTATGGCGCAAGATCCCGCGCGGCAGACTGGTATTAACCGATGTTTTCCCTGGATATCTTTCGAAGAGACCATTGCGATAATAGCGCAACGTAAGAATGTAGTTGGGTAGCAGTCACATACCACCACTATCATGCAGCTGAGGGGCCAAACCCGAGCCCACGAAAGTCGCTATAAAAACAGAAGAATGACTCTTCCGACATTCGAATTATTTGACTAATTTTCCTTCCAGATATAAACTCCATTATCTGGGTGTCGTTGAGTACCAACATTTTTCCAACCATGTCCTCAACCAACTTCGCTGAAATAGAACGTATCGATGTTCATGCTCATGCCATCGCGCCAAAGTATCGCGAGTTTCTCATCCAACATGGGCATCAAAATCCAGATGGATGGCCGGAACTACCTGTTGGCCAACCAAAAGACTTCCTGATGTCAAAACTTTCCTGCTGACTTTTGTCTAGGAATGGACGCCAGAAAAGCACATCTCAATGATGAGAGAAAACAACATCTCCACCGCAATCCTCAGCATCAGCACTCCAAGCACCTACCTCCGGCCGTTTGACTTAAGTCTCACGAAAGAGATAACCCGCACCACCAACCAGGAGCTCTCTGAAATATGTGCTGCGCATCCGGATCACTTCCGCTTCTTTGCCTCTCTCCCGCTTCCCTTTGTCCCAGAATCTCTAGACGAGATAGACTACGCGCTCGACGTCCTTGGCGCAGTCGGATTCTGCGCCCTCTCCAATGCCAATGGCGTTTACCTAGGAGACAAAGCTCTGGATCCCATCTTCGACAAATTGAACGAGCGCAAGGCTATTCTGTTCGCGCACCCAACATCCTGCAAAATTATATCCCACAGTCACGGCGGCGACACGGCTTCCGGCACAGACTTGGAGCCAAAGATGGCCGTCGTCAACCCAGTACCACAAATCCCTTCAGGACTCCTCGAATACATGTTCGACGAGACGCGCGCAATCGCTAATCTGCTCGTCTCCGGAACCGTCACTCGCTGCCCCGAGATCCGATTCATCATGTCTCACGCGGGATGCCTGCTTCCACCTGTTCTAGAGCGTGTTGCCGTAGCCTTGCAGAATATCTTCGGCGGGGGAATGGATTCCGCCGAGATGAAAAGGCTTCTCGGAGAGAGGTTTCATTTCGATCTTGCCGGACTGCCGTGGCCCGACATGATTCATGGGTTGCTGAGAATCGTGGGGCCGGATAGGCTGGTCTATGGGAGCGACTACTGTTGGACGCCTGGGCCGTTGGCGAAGACCCTGATTCAGAAGATGGATAAGGGAGCTGCAGAGCTTTGGACAGAGAATACCATCAGGGATGTTTATGCGGGAAATGCGAAGAAGTTGTTCAAGTTGTGATGCTTCCCGAAACTAGATTATACGCGCAATGCAGTCTATTAGTTCAAATTGTATGGAAATATCGTCTGATGTTACAATGATATTACAAAACTCTTGGTATCTAAGCGATGTCCGTGAGAGTGTGATGTTTTCCTTCCTTGAGACAATACTAAGAATCAACTTTTTTTTTTTCAAAGAAATAGCACAAAATAATTTCGAAAGGAATCTCATACTTCCACGTATTTATTCAAACTCATTGTTTTCCAGGTGAAAATCTGGGACGTCTGGACAAAGCACATTCCGCAGTCCGGACGGAAACTTTCGTCAGTATAGGTGTGTACAGTGGTGATCACACCCATCGGACAGTCGTTGCCCCGCACACAATGTACATTTCAATTGATATCCATCATGGCTAGAGAAGGCATGAGTGTTGCGTTCTCCTGACTATTCCGTATCAATCCGTATCACTATCAATCCTCACAGTTCATTGTCGTCCGAATCTTTGCCCTGCGATACCTCTCTCATTCCATACAGCTCGTACTGCACCACGGCCTTTACGAAAATGGCGCCAGATAATACGCGTACGAGTATGATGACGGCGTTCCGGAGGCTGATGAATTGCATGGTCGAAAGAATGATGGTGCCCATGAAGACATGAGCTATGGAACAGAGGTTGACAATTTGCGTAACAGCCAGCTCTAGCATGAGAAGAGAGCCTCGCTCACTGCCGGGGGACTCAGGAGCCACGATTGGACTGCCCCAGCTGGATGGGGTCACTTCCCTGATGACACGGCCCGACACACTCGGCGACCGAGTCGTGAGCTCATATGGAATGCCCTTGACTCCGAAGGATTTCTTGCGCCGGTAGAACTGGATCCACATGGCGAGATGCGAGAACAGCTGAGCCACGACGGGGAAGAGCGCCCAGAAAAGAGGCACCCCGGTTTCCGGAAGACCTTGTGTTTGGAAGAGTTGGATCGCGGCCCAGCAGACGGATTGATAAGTGATGAAATAGACTTCCCACAAGACGTTAGCGACTACGCCCAGAGCGACAAGGTATTCGAGGGTCGTAACCACAGCCTACACTCCCACCGAGTTGCTACCTAGGAAACCCGGCCTCGTGGGCACACGCACGGGTTTCCGAAGACTTGCCACAGTTTCTGAATCCATCGGCTGCACCGTCAGCGCGCCAAAGCTGAGAAGAGTGGCAAGCAGCGGCCGCCGGGATGCAAGCAAGCTGAAGTGACTGGTGCTCGGCCCGATTTGGGTCAACCCGGCCGGCAGCAGACCGAGGACGACCGAGATGACACCCATCTCGCTCTGCTGGTACTACTCCATGTGCTCGATGATGCATTTGTCAAGTAGCACGGCCGACTGGTGCCCGATCAAAGTGTCATCAAAGACGGACGTGTTGGTGTATCGCTCATAATAGGCCAGACACTTGGTCTCATTGCTGATAGCCCCGTGGACGATGTTGTTCTGGTAGGTTGCAGGGATTTGCGCGAACTAATGGTGCGAACGAGTGATCTGTTATCTAGCTACAGGATGAGCAAGGGTTAAGACAATAGAGGCGATAAGCCCAGTTCGGGTGGGTGCTGTTGTATAATACGGCATGATCATCACCGACTCTGGGGTAGTTTATGATGAAGCAGATTCATAGACGCCAAGCTCTGAACTGGCCCTCGGAGCTTTTTTTATTGTCGGACACCTCTTAGAAAGGATGCTTAAGAAATCCTTTTAAGTTTCTAAACTTAACCATGAATGCGTGGACGACTCCACAAAAATCTTGCGATGCGGCTTAGCGAATTGGAACGACAAGATTTCGAGAGCGGCACAGCAGTTGACTGACAGGGCTACTCAATGGCGATTGAGGAGCTACAGAAAATGCGCAGTATCTTGGGGCTCCATTGTGAGCTTACATATCCAATATTCTGCCAAAATTGACGAGGCTTAGATTGATGCGTCCGGGGACAGTAACGATTGGGAAACGTGCGTACGCATCAAAGAAAAGACGAACAGAGAAAAGGCGATATCATTCACAGAAAAAGAAGTTGTAGCAAAAATATCCAGCTTGCTTATTTGGCTTTTGTAATTTTATGTTCGATATGTAAGGCTTTATCTTTTGGATTACTCTGTTCATACTAATCAGAATTCTGTGAACGAAAGTCGTCAAACACATGAATATTAATGATTTGTCACTTTGCTTGGTGTTTACTTTTTTTTTCGTATTCTTATTCTCGCACATCACTTTAATTTTTTATGTCGGTGTAAAGCAGCTGCCAACAAGCATACAAGTTCAGCGTTGTCTTAAAACCACCAAGAATCATGAATAATGCACAATATTTTTGTAGGGGAGATTGTTTGGATAAAATCCTCATAAAAGCTTGTGGAACAACTTGCCGTATTCTACAACTACAAAGTCGTGATACGTCGATGAAAAGACTAATTGATTCTTATATTAGAGACTGCCATCAAAGCGCAAAATCAGTTTCGAGGTTCGGTTACTGCGTATCCAAAAAACCACTCTGAGCGAGAGCTCGTCATCTGATTTGTCGGAGGCGACTGCCAAGTGCAACTAAATAAACATGATATGATATACTATTTTACTCCCAGGGTACGCCCTCATTCTCCGATTATGCAATACTCTAGGCTGAATCTTCAATGGCTTCTATAGTGTGAACTCCTTGGCCTTTGATTTCTGGCGTGTAATGCCAAGAAACATATACGAGCTTGGTTTGTTCCTGCTGTTCGGATTGAACCAACATTTTGATCATTTACAAACTCCGGCTCAGCCACTTCTTACAACGAGACGACTGACACGTGGGGACTGTCTATCAGTGGCATGGGCGGTGAATTGGTCGCAAGATTCCTGGAGTTCAAGAATGAGACTACTCTTGACTCGCTGGACGGAGTCTCCTACAATACGGTATACCCTGAGGGACTTGATGATTCAGGGTACCGAGCTCTACAACACTTCCCAGCAGACCACCTATCCCAACTTGACCAGCTTGAAAACTGCCGGGGTCAAGGTTCTGCACATCCACGGAGAACAAGACTTCTCCATTCCCACCGCGTCGTCCGTCCGCTACTGGGACTCTGTGCGCGAGTACAACTACCCAACCCTCGGCTACAACGAGAGTGTGGAGGCTCTTGACGCCTACTACCGTCTGTTCCTCGTTCCCGGCGGATCTCACTGCACGTCCTTTGCTTACGAAGCCAACGGCGGGTGGCCCAAACAACTCTGCAGACCGTCATCGCCTGGGTGGAGAATGGAAGGGCTCCAGCCACGCGCGTATTCCATTCTAGCCACACTATATGAGCGAAATTCATTGTTTGACTCAACCTGCTGTGCCTCTCAACTGCCGTTTTGCCGTTTGTTTTTAGCTTCGAGCCCCACGATCATGTCTGCAGAATCCCAAATTTCAGGGCGACGCTTGAACCCCGATAACCCCACCCAAGACCGCACGTCACCTAAAACCGAACCCTCGGCGTTATACTGTGGATCCATCCCCCGTATAGTCGTGACTATATGAAGTCGTAGCTATGGAGTATAGGACTAAATATCACACCCCGATCTCTGGCTCATCTTTGGTGAAAGTGATCAAACAGTCAATATGGTTCGTACCTCTAATGTTGCGAACGTCTTCGCTGCCGCCAATGTGTATGCCGCTGCAGCAGACACTGTCCGAAACTTATACCAGGGCAATGGCAGCACGACATGGCTGGAGGACCTCAGGGTCAGATGGAACGGAAATGTTCTGACGACCGTCATCGCCCCCTCCCGCGAACATCCTCTCTTTCGATCCCACCCAGCAGGACCCCGAGCCAGTCCTGCTCGCAACATTCCCCTCTATCCTGGGCTTGAGCGGCATCACCGAGGTCAGCCACGACGTCTTCTACATTACGGGAGCCAACACCACCGGCGAAAACATCAGCGACCCCCCCAAGAACGCGACCAAGGTGTGGAAGGTCCACTTCAACAACATCAACGGCAGTATTCCCGCCATTGAGCTCATCGCCGAGCCGGTGCTGGCTCTCGTGACCGACTTCAACGGCCTGACCACCTACAATGACTCCATCATCTTGGCCTCGGCCACGTTCGAGGACACCGTCGTGGCCATGGATATCAACACTGGCGACTACTGGACGGCTTTTGAGGACTCCGAGATGTCAAGCATCAACGGCATCAAGGTCGGATCGGACGGATACCTCTACTGGACCGCATCAGATAGCCGGCTGCGGGCCCCGCTATACGACAACTTTACTGTGGGTGCCTCCGAGGCCATCTACTCGGGCTCCTACGACGACTTCGCCGTTTCGTACGATGGGTTCGCGCTGGCGCAGAACGGCACGAGGTACGCATACGTCTCCTCCAACACGGACGTGATCCAGCAGCTCGTGTTCGACGACCAACTGGCAACGTGAGCTCGGCGTCGCGACGGGCTGTGATTTTGGCCGCACTGCTTCGCAGAAGAACAAGGTCTACTGCGTCACTGGCGGCAGCCTGGAGACTGGGTCGACTTTGGGTGGACAGTTGTTTGAGATCACTCTCTATTGATTTGGATGCGAGAATCATTTGTATCAATGCTGTATAGTGGCTTTTTTTGATGAGGTGCATCTGTAGAGATTGGTAGATGTCGAAATAAAGAGAGTAATCTATCGTATCACATCGATAGCCATGCTGATGATGGAGCTACTAGGTTAGGTTAGTGTAAAGCTTCACTTTGATCTCCTAGCGCAGTGGTTGGATGCAACCGAATCATAAAACCGCATACTGCTTTCGTGCTGATTCGCCTGCGCGAGCCCCCTCGCTGCCGGACTCTCGGCCGTATTAGTTCACACCGCAAATACGGTTTATAGTTTAGTCATCCGAAGGAGGGTTACTCCTTTGAGGAATCTAACCCTTCGGCATGGGCTGCACGGTGCGGTAGCTAGCGCTCAAAGCTTGTGAACGTCCACGCGTACGGCTATGCTGCCTCGGACATCCGAGAATCCTGGCCGAGAATTGCCCAGCTCGCTTTGAACATGCCCCTGGACACGCAAGCTGACTCCTTTGAGGTCAACAAGACGAGATTATGATATGCAAACGAAGCGGTCAAATCGCGAAAAACCTGAATACTTGATGCCAGCGTGTCGTATTGAATTGGACGACGGCTCAGTGCTTTGTCCGTCATTCCGGTTGCTGGGAAGCGCATGCCCAGGATCCTGCGCATGGGAGCGTGGGGCTCAAGCATGTCTCAACATGATCTGTTGTCGAGTAATCAATAAATCAACACATCATCTGGATTGCTTTTCTTGTCTTAGAGTCTGCTGAAAATGCCAGCAATTCGAGTGAGTCGTCGTATTAAAATTGATAAGTATGTAATATTTACGTTAAGAGTATTTCTTTCAGCGAAACTTGGCCGGATCTCAGATCCTCCTCAAGATTGCCTTTGTATACCATGAGCTCATGTATATAGACCTGGCCAAGGTACGTATATTTGCCCTGGTTTGCATCACTCTCACTGTCACCGTCCACAAAACGGCGCAGCACGACTGGAGCCTGCATTCCCAACAACACGTTCACCTCATCCCCTATCCTCAGCACTTCTGGTCCTAGGCCGAGTAGACCATCTCCAGTGACGAATAGCCGCCGATTTCGGCAAGTATCGTTGCGAGCTTGCAGGTATTGCTCACGCTGAGAAGTGTCCGTCGAGAGTGGCATCGCCGAGAACTTGCCAGCCGTCATAGTGAGGTGTAAAAGCTCGTCGCGCGATAGACGAGGTCCCGAAGGAGTGGGATCGGGTCGCTTTGGTCTGAAGGCAAGATCAGCCATCCCTTCCCATTTGGAGAAGAGATACTCTCCATTTAGATCGCTTATCACAGCGCTGAGCTGGCTTGTATCAGAGACCCGTCCATCATCTGTGACGTCGCTATTTAAGCCTGCCACAGCTTGGACAGGTAACGTGTAAGCATTCTCGTCTTCGTATTCCGAGTCATAACTGTTCTTCCGCGGCCGTGGGCTATTGATTGGAACCATAGTGGCATGGCCGTCCGCTGCTGCAAAATCGTCCTCGTGGTTAGAGCCTGTCAATCCTGTCCAGAAGGGAACACAATTGAGCCCCTGGTCCAAAGCCTCTGTGCTCATGAGCGCCGGACACCAGCTCGGTATATGAGCATTTGAGTTGCCGCCCGGCAGATCTGGGGTTCCTCGGCTGACTTCGCGGGCAAACTCTGCCAGAGCCACGACCGCCAACGTACGATTCTGTCGTATATGCTCGCGGGCGAACTGAAGGCTCAAGTCGAATGGTTCTCGATAGTAATCGGGGCTGATGAGAGCGTCGCCATCGTCAGCCAGGCCCATGAAGGCGAAAACCTTGTCTCTGGGGTCCGTTGCGCGCCGGCCCCGGAACATGTAGACGAGACTGAGGAGGTTCACTGAGTCATTCCAATAGGTCGCATTGTTCGGATCCGATCCAGAACCGAGGTTAAATAGCCGTTCCCAGGCTCTGCGGGCCACTCGCAGCGACTCAAACTCGGCCACACGCTTTTCCGGGAGCGCAAATGGGGACATACGGCTCGGGTTGATTCCAGGGCGTGACTCGGAGATCGAATTCAGCAATTCTTTGTCATGTGTGTTTTCCCCAGTGGCGTCAACCAGAGCGCAAAAGTGTTCCCAGTCAAAAGCGCTGCGTCCACACTGGATTTCGACGTCGCCGGCTCGGACCAGCTCTTGCACGACCCAGACTCGCGTCCACCACGGTCTCCGAAGAAGGGAAGCTACCACATGGACCAATCCCACATGGACCAGCTCAGGTGGAATCCTTGCTTGTTTATCGGAGATCATCTGGGTCTTCGTATCCGCAAGAGCGTGAGATAGACCGAAAGGCTCGTCTTCGCCCAGCCAGACAACAACCTTGGATGCCTTGGAGTAGATGTGCCCCATCAAGAGAACCTGGAAGCATCTTTCCTCGCCGTCATTTTGGTTGATCGAAAGAGCATCTATCCACAAGATCCGGGGCTCCTTTTCGTGCCGTAGATGTCGCAATGCCTCGTGTAACGAATCGGAAACCTCGAACGGCTTTCCATCGACCCGGATATACTTTCCGTGATCAAATGATCCCCATACATAAGACAAAGCCTCGAACTCGGGACAGAGAGGATCCAAAATGTCGACTGGCATCAGGGAGCATCTTATCGCTCGGTTATCCTTCCCCGGGTGCAGCTTGATCAGACGTATTCTGACTTCATTTTGCTCGTCCAGTTCTCCCGCGAATAATCTGCCCGAGCCGTAAGCGAGCGCATTGGCCGAGGAAACTCGGCGGATTTCTTCCAGCGTGATCTCATGATTCTTCTTGTAGAAGAGTCGGATCAGAGGGTTCACAATGTGGGTGGCAAATTGTTGGAACAAGGCCAGTGCCTCATTGGTGTTACTCCTGTAAGGTGCATATCGTGTATGGTCCAGTACGGCTAGGGTATCAGCCACACCGGCATCGAGACCGCTGGAAAGAGAGTTATTTCCATAACTCAGAGTCGATCTCCAAACCAGCAACCAGTCAGCAAGTCCATCTGCGGCACTGGAATTGAAGAAGGTCCAAATGAGTCGCGACAGTCCCGCTTGCACTGCTGCGTACAGAGGAATGCTTTGCCCAATCGTGTGCGTAGCATGGCCCAGAGCCCCGACAGCCTTTCTGCCTTCAAGGCCCAAGAGTCTCCACTCGATGATACTGTTGGAAACGATTGCCTCCCACGGCAGTGTTCGGAGCGAGTTGGACGCGACCAGAGTCACTAGTGAGGTAATCCATCCTACCAGATGATCTATGAGTAACTGGAAGAGGACCAGTCCTCCCCATACTCCTTTGATACTGGATTTAATGAACGGCTTTGCAGCCCTTGCACAAGACGCAACATCTCTTATGACGGGTAGCCTCCGCATGCGCCGTAGGCTGCGACGAGTCTTGCGGAGCGTCCTACGAAGGTATCCGCGGGCGAACACGTCAACGTTGAGGACCCCGATGAAGAGGTACAGCACACCTGCAACAATTACAAACTGCAGGCCCAGAAAAGCGTAAATGGTGCAGATGAACAGCGCCTTGCAGATGATGACAATGAGAGCCCAAAGAGATGCGCCGGCCTCTCGGGCGTAGGGCATGGTTGGCGAACTTCATGAGATGCAGAGACGGGCGGAAAAGGTTGAAGCAAATCGTCAAATCGTTGGATCACGGTTATTAATTAGGTAATTTGTTCATGTTGAACGGGCCCCTATTCTAGCAACACGTGATGGATGACACTGACCATGGAGATCCACACTGCACATTTAGGCTCTGTGGAATCTGGATAGAGGCCTTCTGTCCACCGCCCGCAGGCTGTTCAAGGCCGGCGCATCAATTCAAGACCATGAACGGCCGCCGAAGTATTTCAACATTGATAATGGAGGAACACGTCGCTCAAGTCGTTATAGCACTTTACCAAGACCTAAATGATGCCTTCTTCGATCTGCCTCTCGTCTACAAATAGTTCGTAATTTCCCAACTCTCCTGGCACTGACAGCTAAAGTGCCAGCTGGCATATTGTACTGTCGCACTTTTGGAAGGGTGTTTTCTCTTCACAAAAGAGCGCTCCGTGGTCCATGCGCCGTTTGGTGATGAGCTTTTTGAGCCTCGTGACATTGAATTCCGGACTGGCAGATGCAAATATTGCCCTGAATTCGTGTCACTCTTCGCCTGCTTGCTAAAAGTGACACCATCTCACCTCGTAAAAGGACACGAACAGCGCAACTGTTGGGAGACCAAGCCAGAGTAGAAGCACGCGCTACCGTCCACTAAAGTTGACCTGCCCCGCGAAATCAATCGTGTCAAGGCTCAAGAGGCAATCGAGAGAGGTTCGACGTCGTCGCTATCGCTACAAGCCTACAACTTTTGGACGACTTCGTGTGGCTCATGTCAAATAACCTTAAAAATGGCCTATAGTTTTGGCCTCGGAAAGTCTCTGATGCGATAAGATCAACATAAAACATCCTGCGGACGAGTTGTGCTGCTCCTGTCGTCCTTTGGCACGTCGGAAAACAACGAGGCTTTGAATTCCGAGTATTGGTCGGTGATTGCTACGTGGAAGGGATGATGGGAGGGAAAATGCATATTGTAAGTACGTGAACCCTCTGACCGTTTTCAAAGAATCCCACTACCGTAAATAGCTTGAAGCATTGGGGAGTTCGTACTACAGAGTATTACTCTTGCCGAGGCTGGAATGTCATCCTAGACATCTTGTTTGGCTCACCACCAACTCCGATTGTCTCCCCGACCAACTCTGAGGGGGATGGCCAGGGTCTTACACCCCGCTTCTTTTGGGGGGGCCAATTGCAAGACGCGGCACCGGATGACCGGATTTTAGGAGGACTATACCATATTCCGCGCATCCGAAAATGGCCAATGAGAGGCCACGAAGACGGCTGTTCGGAGATAATCTTGTTCAAGCTTTTTGATCTGGAGATACCAGGGATACTTCTGATCAGTATCACCTTGGTTTGTATCGAGTGCGATCCGTATATGTCTGGCCAACCTTCTTAAAGACCAGTCCTGATTCCATTTTCAAGGGACTGGACATGTGTGACTTGAGCACGTTTGTTTTGTTGACGTTTCCATACCTGTTGCGTCGTGCGCTCTCATGAAAGTTTACAACTTTGATTCATTGATTGATGTCTCTGCATATGAGCTATAGGCCGTCGTCCCCGGAGAATGCAGGGGATGAATGGACGTTTTCGCTCACCGTATACGGGCGTCAGCCACGGCTGACGGTCGTCCCGTTTTGAGTATCCCGCACGCATATAACAAATGGCTCAGGGCGGAATTATTAAATACACTCCATGTCTCGCTTCTACCCTTTTACCAAACTTTTACGCAACCGTTTACAGTGCTATTGGACGCAAGAACATTGTCAGGTTCCCACAAGGACGAGTCCTTTAAATATCAGTTGTCCCTTCCGTGAAAATGATGTCTTCGGCTCGCAGAGAAGCATATTGTCGTCTGGGCACCCATCATAAAAATGGCGACCGCAACAAATGAGGCCGAGACCGACAATGACCTTCGCATCACTTTCCAAGACGCTGTTGAAAATGGCACGGATCGTGGACGGCTCGATCGTGGCGCGCATGGGACAAGTCGCCCGCGGTCGATGAGTCGCGCCTCGAGCCGCAGTTCTCGTAGCCGAATACCTCCTACGTCCCCATACTCCGGTGTCCAGATCGAGTACCGAACTCTTTCCATCCACGTTTCTGAGTCGCGCCATCACGATCCAGAAAGCTCCGATGATCTGAAGAACTCCACAAGGCAGGCCGAGAACTACTTCGCCAATCTGACCTACCATGAACTCGACAAGGACCAGATTTGCCAGCAACTCAACGTGGCCCTCGACCAAGGTCTGTCCGACAATGCGGCAGCGACCAGGCTCCAACGCGATGGCAAGAATAGTCTACCACAGCCCAAGGTCAACTATTTCAAGAAATTATTTTTCTACGTCTTTGGTGGATTCTGTTCCATCTTGTGGGTCGGCGTCATCATATTCTTCATCTGCTGGCAACCACTGAGCAACCCTCCATCGGCGACAAACCTTGCGCTGGCGATCTTAGTCCTGATTGTGATCATGCTGCAAGCTTCCTTCAATGCGTTTCAGGACTGGTCGACGTCGCGTACTATGAAGTCCATCGTGGATCTATTGCCATCCGAGACTAGAGTCCTGCGAGAAGGCAAGATGATCAGCTTGCCCGCTACGGAACTTGTTGCTGGAGACATTGTCCAACTGTCCATGGGCAACAAAGTTCCGGCTGACCTTCGACTCTTGGACCACTCAGGAGACATACGCTTCGATCGGTCGATGCTCACGGGCGAGCCAGAAGAGATTGAAGGAGCGATCAATGGCACCGACCCAAACTTTCTAGAAAGCAGAAACATTGCCTTGATGGGTACCATGGTCGTCAATGGCAGCGGAACTGGCATAGTCGTGCTCACTGGCAATCGCTCAGTAATGGGTCGCATTGCGCAAGGCATGGCCGACGCCAAGGAAGTCCCCACGCTCATCCAGAAGGAGATCTGGCGCTTTGTGAGAATCATTGTGGTCTTCACCGTCTTGCTCGCTCTCTTGATCGCATTGACGTGGACCTTTTGGTTGCGCCGAGACCACCCTTCGTATATGAACGTGGTGGCCATGTTGAACAACGTCATGGGCTGCGTGGTCGCCTTTATTCCCGAGGGCATGCCGATTGCCGTCTCATTAACGCTGATGATGGTCGCTCGTCGCATGAAAGCGAGCAACATTCTGCCCAAGGGACTTTCTACAGTGGAGACTCTCGGCTGTGTCAATGTCATCTGCTCCGACAAGACTGGTACTCTTACTCAGAACGTCATGTCTGTTGTCTCCGTCGCTTTCGTGGACGAAAAGTCATCGCCTGGTCAAGTACAAGAAGCGTTGAGGGACACAAGCACTCTTGAGCATATGAAGATCCTATACGACGCAGCACATTTCTGCAACGATGCATCTTTCGACCCTACCACGCAGCATCTGCCAGTCGGTGAGCGAAAGGTGCAAGGCAATGCGACGGACGCTGCACTTTTGCGGTTCACTTCCTCCATGCAAGACCAATCACCAGATTCAAATAGGAAACTCTTTCAGATCCCATTCAATTCCAAGAACAAGTGGATGTTGACAATGCTGGATGCCCGTGATGGACGGAAAAATGGTCAGCGACAAGTATACGTCAAAGGCGCACCAGATGTACTACTACCCGCATGCACAAAGTACTGGTCTGCCAAGAGTGCCTCTGTCGAGCGGCTAGACGAAGCGGCGAGGAACTCGATCAAGGCCTTCCAGGATGAGCTCTCCAACAATGCGGAAAGAGTCATCATGCTGTGTGAGAAATTCATGACACCAGCCAATGCTCCTGGCATGAACAACTTCAGTGATGAAGTGGCTGCCAGCGCCATTGAGGACTTGACCATAATCGGTATCCTAGGCATCATCGATCCTCCCCGGCCCGAGACCATGAGGACTGTGCTCGAGTGTCGCAGAGCCGGCGCTCGCTTCTTCATGGTCACGGGCGACTACGGCCTGACTGCCACGGCCATTGCCAAGAGGATTGGTATCTTTTCACCCGACGCCTTGATTGACAATTTGCACTCGCTCCGGACTGACTCGTCTCCTCCATCGGCCGAGCTCAGAGAGAAGCGAAACAGAGGAGAAGGCCACAGCCTCTTGATCGAGGGTAAGGATATCTCCACGCTGACCGACGAAGATTGGAATGTCATCTGCGAGTACGAGGAAATTGTGTTTGCCCGCACTACACCAGAACAAAAGCTGCGCATCGTCAACGAGTGAGTGTTCTTGTCCTTGGTGTCACAATCTGTTCCAGTCCGGGAATCGCCGGGCATGGTATTTATGTCTGAGTCAAGAGGAAACCTCTGTGCTAATACCTCATCGCAATAGGTTTCGCGATCGAGACAACGTCGTTGCAGTCACCGGCGATGGAGTCAACGACGCACCTGCACTTCGTGCCGCAGACGTTGGTGTTGCGGTGATCACCGGAAGCGATGTCGCCATTGAAGCAGCCGACCTCATCCTAATGGACAAGTTTGACTCCATCATTGACGCGATCCGACTCGGTCGCCTCGTTTTCCAGAACCTCCAAAAAGTCATTTCGTATCTCCTACCGGCGGGCAGTTGGTCTGAGATCTGGCCGGTCCTCGCCAACGTCTTCTTTGGCGTACCATTGCCGTTGTCATCTTTCCTCATGATCATAATTTGTGTTTTTACGGATCTGTTTCTGTCCCTTTCGATCATCATGGAGAAGGCCGAATTTGACCTGCTGTCGCTGCCACCCCGCAACCACAAGCGAGACCATCTCATCACAGCCAAGATCTACATCCAAGCCTACCTATTCACCGGGTTCATGGAGACTTGCATTGCGCATTCCATGTTCTTCCTATACTTGTGGAAGTACGCAGGCATGCCCGTCAGCGAGCTCTTCTTCCTCTTCGAGGGTTACTCGGAGGGCTACCGAGGGTACACCCAAGACGAGCTCACGCACTTCAACAACGTCGGGCAGTGCGTCTACTTTGTCACGCTCGTCATTCTACAGTGGGGCAACATCCTCGCGGTGCGCAACCGCCGCCTGAGCTTGCTGCAGGCCGACCCCATCACCAAGAAGAGGCGCAACCCCTGGCTGGCTCTGTCGCTGATCATCAGCTTGGCAATTGCCATCTTTGTCACCGAGGTCCCAGGAATTCAGGATCTGTTTGGTACTGCGTCTGTGCCCGTTGAGTTCTGGTTCATACCGATCCCTCTGGCACTTGCGATATTGATGATGGACGAAATTCGCAAACTCTTCGTCAGACTGTTCCCTGGAGGATTTTTTGCGAAGATCGCTTGGTAGTAAAGCTCGCTTTGAATGTTCTTAGATCAAATGTCGGGTTGAGAGGAGAAGCTGTGTGGAAGGGCGGTTGTATGGTGGAGAACTGTAGCATACTTGGGCCAAAATGGTTGATCACTCAATCCAACAGATCGTCCAACAGTTTCGAGATTGAGCTGTTGTAATTTGCAAAGATCTAATCGAGTGCTTGGTACAATATGCTTGCAAACACTATCCAATTAGATGCTGTTTCTGTCCAAAGATGGGGCGATAAAATTGTCTGAACTTTGTTATTCCTTCCCTAGTTCTATCTAGCGCTCGTGCTCTATCTCGAGAGATAGGAATGAAGGATTGATCGTGCAATTTAGCTATTTGCCGACAGGTGGAAATATCCCAATTGACCCCTCTGGGTTCGAAGCTATTCACGGGATCGATGTGAAGTTCCTCATCATTCTCCTCCTCCGCGTCCGCCTCGTCGTCTTGGCTGGCAGTGAGCACGGCGTCCTCGGATGATGTCGGCTCTCTTCAAGTTCTCTCTTCCAAGTTTAACAAACTCATCGCAGATTTCTGCACTTGGGAATCAAGACCGCGAGGCTTATGTTTGATGACTACAGCAGTCAAGCGCAATATGCATCAAAGTGAGCACTGGGCTGCTGGCTCGTCGACGTCCCATTGGTGATCACCTGCTTTCCGTCCTGCTGGAGTCCGCCACCAGGGATATAGACGCGATCACCCAACGCGACCGCCTGTGTACCGTGCCACGGGACCGCCTTGGGCTGCAGTTCTGTCCACTCTTGCGATTTCAGATCCAACATGTCCGTCTGGTTATACGCCGGTTGCAGAGTCGACGTTGCCCTCGCCGCCGAAGATGTAGTATTTGTTGCCTACAGCGCCTCCGTTGATGCCGCCTCGCGAGGTGGGCATAGGGCCTGTGCTCGTCGACCACTCTGCCGTCGAGTTGGTTAAGTCGAGCTCGAAGACGGTATCGCGGAAGTTGAGCTGCCCGTAGCGGCGGCCGCCGATGACGTAGAAACTGTCGCCGACGACGGAGCCGGCAGCATGTTGGCGGCTTTCGGGCAGCTCGGCCGCTCCCATGGGAAGTCGCTGCTAGGCTTGGGAGGTGGTGTTGAAGGCAATCACGGAGTCGCCTGCGTCCTGGTAGCCTGTCATGAGCACCGTCATGCCGCCAGCAAGATAGATCACCTCGCCATTCACACCCATGACAGCACTTCCCTTCTCAGTACCGCTCGGTATGTCAGCCAGTTCATCCCAGGCGTTGGCCACGGGGTCATAGACATGGCAAGACTTGGACGCGATCCAGTTCATGGACAGGCTTGCAGAAGTTGGACCCTCTGTCAAGCCACCGAGCAGGTACAACTTGCCGTCCACGGAAGCAACGTTGGGATGATTGACCTTGTAGGGTGCCGAAGCGCCGGTCCGCCAGGTGTCGGAGGCAATGTCGTAGAGCTGCAACAGATCGGTCGTCTCGGTGCCGTTATCTGTGGGAACGATGCCACCAAGGACTGCAATGGTGGTATTGTCGATTGCAGCGGCGCCGTGGTCCTGGCGCGCGACGGGAATGGGAGCAAGGTTGACCCACTCTCCTGACGTGCAGAACGGAGCCGTGCAGGCCAACTGTGCCAAACCGACGGCAGCCAATACAGTGATGTTGGATGTGATGCATGATGGAAGGAATGCTAAAAGGGACAGCGGAATCAGATTACAAGGAGTTAAAGGTTATCATAAGCGTGGGAGATTCGTAAGTAGAAACTCGCTGAATCGAGAGGCTTATTGTACGGGAGATACTGGCATTTATCACAAATGCAATCAGCTTGCCAAGAAGATGTCGTCATGAGCAAGCACATGGCGCAGAGATCGCAATTTCAAAACCACTTTATTTGATCCAAGGTGCAAATAAGGAAAGAAAGTAATACCTAGCTTTGACAACAGGATGCTACGACTCATACATACTGGACAATTGTCGCATGCGGAACCTCGAGGCTGGTGTGGCTCAATGATGGACAGCATTCCTAAATATTGTTTTGTCATAGATCGGTCATATTTGCGCTTTTTCTTTTTCTCTCTTCGCCTTGCCGCCGCCGTCACGGCAGGCTCAGGTGGGTACAGCCACTATGAGACCTTGGTACTCGACTTCAACTGAAATAGACCCTGGAAGGTACAGGCACAGTGCCGGTGCGACGTCGCTACGTACCGCTCCGTTTCCAAGGCTGGGAGCTGCAGGATCTCGTCAAATTTCGGATGTAATTTCAAAATGAAAGAGACAACCGCAGGTGGACATGCGCAATGTGGTGGCAAAACTGGATGCCTCGGTCGAACAAACGTGCACTGTCGGCCTGTAAAAGTTCTGGGCGTTCAGGGAAATATGGCCCAGTCTGATTCTGGGTGGATAGAGCGTGAGGCTCATCTCGGCACCGGCCAGGTGTGCCCAAGCGTTCAAGTCGAATACTAGGTGGCTGATATGGGATCAATCTAAGGTTAGAAAAGAAGCCGAGGTGGGTAGTGTGGAGAGTGACAAGTGGGATCAAGAATAGTATACTAGAGCAGGGTAGTACCAGCATGAAGGCGTAGTTTCTGGATCCTGGCTAAAGGTACCACAGAATAAAGGTAGCCATGTGGTCCCTGCCAAGGTCTATTCGTTTTTACTTGTTAGTGTACTCCGATTTTGTTCCATTGCTGGGACATTTCGAACAGTCTTATGCTTGGCCACCACCCGAATTGATTCTACGATAAAGCACCGAGCTGCAATCTACCAGAGGTCTCTGTACCCCAGCATCTACAGTGTCGTTTCTAGGATCTTGTCCAACACTCGGATGTTGCACTTCTAGGTGGGATTCTACCTCGGCTCTTACACCCTGCCCACACGATACCTTGAAAGCCTGATTACGTGTCTCTCGGGGTCCATCAATATCTTGTTGTACTACCGGGGTTTGTTATGAGTTGAGAACTACACATCTAGTCTTGTTATGTTTGAGATTTGATTACGATCGGCGTATTGTCTTTTGAGTATACTTTATCATGATCAACCGATGCAGCAGCTCGGGCACTCAGATGAACCAGGGCTGAGAACCCAGAAGTCTGCAACAATATCACAGTCACACAGAGACCCGGCGAAAACGAGTCTCGCACATTTCGAATCAAACATTGGGTGCCTTGGTTTGGATACGAGCTATTTGATCTACACTATCAAGATCCCAGTGTGTTTCCCGTGGGTCAAAATCGAAATATGATCTTACAGTCCGGGACCGGAGTTCAATGATGCCCACTCTGTATCGATATGGGAATCATACTCATGTATATATAGAGATGCTGCGCCGAATATCTGAACCCGAATAGCAGATCTTCACTCACATCTACCCGAGCCAACAATACCGACTCCTACTGATCGACGATCCTCCCAGATGTTGTTCAAATCCTCAATTCTTCCCGGCCTTGCCTTACCTATAACTGCACTTGCAGCAGCTATCAGGTCTTCCAACACTTCAGGTGATGCTGTTTGGGGTAACGAGTTCCCAGAATGCACGAACATCAACGAGAGAAAGTCATGGTATGCTCATATCCGATCGGTTCATTCACACTAAGCTGACCCTGAAACTGCCAGTACTGCTCTGACGGATGCCGAGAAGAAGACATACATCGACGCTGAGCTGTGCTTGATGGACAAGGCACCCAAGCTGGGCGTGACTGAGTCTCAGAATCTTTGGGACGACATGATGTACGCACACATCTACCAGGCCGGTGTAATCCACAACGATGGCCCGTTCCTACCTTGGCACCGACTTTACAGTAGGTATCACTCCATTCTTCGCTCTGTAAACAGGAGATTAAACGTCCTCACCGCAGTGCGAGTCAATGAGATCTACTTGCAGACCGAATGTAGCTACACGGGTGCCCAGCCTTACTGGGACGAGCAAGCGGACTCGACCCTCCCTTCGCTTGCAGATTCCGCGATGTTTGACCCGACACCGGTTTTGGCAGCGGTAACCTCGATGCAGATGGCTGCGTCGCAGATGGCCCGTTCGTTAACTTGACGATGCATCTCAATGCGACCAGCAATGATGCCAGCTTTTGTCTCACCCGTGACTTCAATCAGACAGAGTTCGGCCAAGCTTTCTTGATATGTTCGATTGTCATATTTCGATCCGTCTTGAAGAAATAGAATGCGATATAAGCCATCTTGGCCATAACAATGTGGTGTAGTAGTGATGTGTGACCACCCCCTGCCGGATCGTTCTCGGCTGGAACGCCATCAATATCGCTCGTGCCTCCATTGACAGAATCATTATCCAACACCTCAAGAAGTGAAACAAATGTGTGGGGGTAGATCGAAGCAGCTCGAACACTGAGATTAGATAGCCTGTGATCGTAGAATCGTCAACGGTAAGTACAATCAACATGGCATCTGGGTTCCTGTCAGCTTACCAGTCACATACCACCAGAGTCCACCACAGTCGGCGTCCCAGCTGCCGGCCTCTCACCGTGGCCCACTCGGGTCTCTCTGCTACGGCCTTGTCGAAAGAGGACTCGCTGCAAAGTCGATGGATGCGCAGGTGTCTTGCCGTTTGAATGGCTAATCCCATCAAAAGCCTCTCTCCCTCCGACTCGTCAAAATTCATGTTACACAACGTCATGATTGCAACGATCTGAACTGCATGGATGTTTGCTTTGAACTCAAAGTAGGCTTCTTTGAAGGACCGCATTGCGCATTGGTACCAGCGTATGCCACGCATATAGGCCTAAGCCCTGATACGACTTCTCTCACGTCGTGCTCCATGAGTTCTGCCAAGACGTGGCTGTCCATATAGTATGGTCCAGTCTACCAGTCACGATGCTAAGTCTCTCCTTCGGTGTCTGCATCGGCGAGCGGTGGCGAGACTCACTGCCAAGAGACTGTAGTAGACCGACATCCATGAGTGTTGACCAAGTGGCGCGGTGTCGCCTCGCTCCAAGGCATCCCACATTTCGGTATGCTCATGCTGAAACTGCGATGCGCTCACGGCGCAGTGTATCCAGCCAAGCTCAGAAATCGCGAACTGGATGATATGTTGACTTTGAGCACGGGAAGGCCAGGTGACAAGGCCATTTTGTCTAGATTTATTCGAGGCTTCTGCCCCGGGCGTCCCGTATTGAACGCTCTCGAAGGTAGACTCGAAAGCCTCGTGGTCATCAGCAATAGCTTGTTGAGTGGCTGAAGCAGTGGCTCTTGGCTTCCCGCCCACTATCGGTGACCGTTGCGACGGAAGCAGCACCGAAGATGCAGATGCCAATAAGGTTTCTGGGGGAGGCAGGTGAATTCCATGCTTCCCCGTGGCTAATGCCACCTGCAGCTGGACTATCTGCTCGCGCAGTGCCGAACTCTCATTTAGTAGTCCCTCAACGGTAGAGGGCCCTCTCTCTTCGGCGTCCACTGCCCTACTCCCATATTATTTGCATGTCAGTTTTCTGCACAATTCGGGCCGCAATATTTCTACGCCACGTCGGCTTTAGGCGCAACTTACACACTCAGCTTTCCGCGCCAGACCACAACTTCGCGCGAACATTCATGTGCCACTTTCGAGTCGATGCATTGCGAACAAGGGACAAGCTGACGGCAGTTGCGCGCAACGCGCGCAACTACGTCCGCTTGCAGGATACCGTCCCTCTGACAGTCAAAAGATCCGTCCCTCTGGCAGTCCAAAAATGCGTATCTCCCCGGAAGCTGTTAAAATCCCGTACCTTTGGAAAGTCAAAGAACCCGTCCCTTTGGCAGTCAAAGAATCCCTCCCTTTCGCAGTCAAAGAATCCCTTCCTTTGGCAGTTTGGTCCAGAATCTGATCCTACTAAAGTGATGTGGCGTTTTGGGTCCGAAGTCACCGCTCGGGTAAATAGTGGAATAAAAACAAGAATATAGACTCGATCGGAACCAAATGAAAAAGAAATTAAAAATAATTATTATGCGATATTATATTTCAAATGCATCTGTAATCGAACAAAAGCCAGAGACACTGTACCGTTACGAACTGGAATTATCGTCTTCGAAAAATTATAACGAAAGCATCTGATAGGCTACCAACGCCACGCCAAGCTTTGTGGCCGTACACCGCCGTTAGAAAAGAGTAAGATGGATATTCAATGAACGAAGTTGCTGGCGGGGGGCAGGCTCGGAGGTCGTGGGAATCTCAATGTTACTGATGTTAATATACCTGTTTTCACTTACTTGAAGTGGCCATATATCCCGTATATGGGAGAATGTAGCGACGTAGTAGGTAGTGAACCTACTCAATCATTCAAAAGGATATTTACGTGGCGACAAGAATAAATGAAACGGTACAGAAATGACGGCTGGGTGTGAAATTTATGCGACGTTCGAGCTGTCATGGTGCCATAGGTCGAGTGGTCCCCGAGTTCTCAAGTTTACTTAAAGTCCGAAAATGGTGGGAAACCAGTTGACCTCGGAGACAATCTGGCTGACTAACAGAAACACTGACCCCATCCCAGTGTCTGTTCCCTGCAGCTCGGTTGGGGTCGCCCCAGCTTAAAGGTAACCCGCCCAGGCCCAGGTAGTAAAGGGTGCTTCGTTTCCGTTGAAGAGTCATTTCAGTCTGGTGGAATGCATGCCACGGGTGCTCTGCCGGCGTCTAGATTTCTGCTGTGTAATGGATCAAAGGCAGAGATGATCCAATCAAGGGGAACAATCTTTCTTGGCCGTGGCCGTTGCAACCGTTTATACCTTTGTGTTCGACGTCATTTGTCAACATGTTGTGGAGAAGAACACCCCCACTGGGCTGAAAAGGGCAAGTCTGCTCCGAAGAAATGGATATGCCGTGTAAAGATTGTGACCTGGTCGAGTATATAAACGTGTGGCCCGTTATCCACAGCTCTTCAACCCTGTTGCAGTGAAACAACGGAACGCTCGATTTCCGGAGCCATTCATATCTCTAATATGCATATACTGATGCCAAGTACACCGACCATGGAAGTGTACGAGTATGCAGCTCCTTCTCACCGAGATTGGTCTTTGTCTTGTCATTCGAACACACTATCTCCGGAGATTCTATACTACGACATCATGCAGCTCTCCCTACACGAGTCATGTCGAGCATCAGCAAAACCATCGACTACATTGCCATGGCATATCATGAGGCGAAGTACTCGAAGAGCGGAGCACGGCAAGCGAACAATGCCCAGTCAGTGACATTATGCGTGGCTGGCGAATTCTATATGCACCAGAATGATGTAGGGAGCATTTAGGTCCAACGGTTCCCGCGTTTCTTTAGTAGATCAGCACGTTTCCATGCTTCATGCAGGTGAGGATAGGCCCAAGCATAGATATGACAAAGCAGAGCTGGTACGCCTACCTGTATTCGACTACCATGTTTCCCATTCTACCTTCAATCACTGGTAAACGGCCGAATGCATCACTTTGAGTAGAAAGAGACTCGCTATTATATTGTGGACACCTTTTTCTGTTTGGTTCACCCGAGTTTCAGCTTATTGTGAAATTAATTTTTGCGCTATCAATCCCTCTCATAGTCGTCTGTTGTACTTTATGTTGTACGTAGTGAATTAATGACTTTGTTCCGCAGGCACTATATTGAACTACAATGTGAATGATGTTTGGCACCCGGCTCCCTACTCCGGGGCGTCGGAGAGCTATAGGGCTCCGATTCACGGGATGGCGCCGGAGGCTAGGATGTCGGAAGTTTTGGCGGGAACTAAGACCCGTGCGAGGATCTCGCCAATCCAAAATGCCATGGCACTGCCGCGAATGGTCAGGATTTATGGGGGTGGCTTGCAGATCAAGCGGGACGGACCCTCTGCAGGATGTAACCCGACATCGTGACATAGCATCATCGTTTACCCGGACACAGGCATGCGCGGATGTGGAAACTGTATGTTGGCCGGTTCTATAGTCGAGAACTCTGTATTTAAGGTCAAGCGACGACGAGACTTGAACGGGCTTCTTTGACAATCATCAACGACTCTCATGCTCTCAGAATCATCATCTGCTATCATTCTGGTTCACGATGGATAGCTCGACTCATCGCCTTATGGACCGTCTTGGGCCGTGGTCCACCGATCAAGTCACTCTAGCAATAGTGGCTGCTATTAGTCTGGTACGTTTAGGCGTTCGTAGTGGAGATGGTGCACTAATCAAGTCCAGTGTGTGCTGTCTGCTGTCGGTCTCGGCATCTACCGAATATGGTTCCATCCACTCTCTGTCTTCCCAGGACCCAAACATCTTGCTGTGACCAATCTTTCGGAGCAGTGGAAGAGCCATGTCATAGGCAACTGGATCTATGAGGTAGCCGACCTGCACAGAAGATATGGACCAATCGTTCGTACTGGACCGAACCGGATCGCCCTCGACGGAAGCATTGGATGGCCTCAAGTCTTTGCTCACAAGCCTGGCATGCCCGAGTTCACCAAATGTCCTGACTTCATGTTCAAGGGAGACTCGCAAAGCCTGATCGGATCATGTAGCACCGAAAGCCACCGCCGCCAGCGCCGCACACTTGCCCATGCGTTCAGTGATGCTGCTCTCAAAGAGCAGGAAGCAATCATCACCAAGTACATCGACCTCCTGTTGAACCAGCTTGGCAAGCATACCGAGTCTGGCGATTCTATCAACATTGTCGACTGGCTCAACTTCACGACGTTTGACATCATTGGCGACTTGACCTTCTCGGATTCGTTTCACAGTCTCGAGGGTGGCGGCTACGCCCCATTCGTCCGCAATTTCTTCAGAGGACTAAGGGGAGTCGCAAGACAGCGACTGATTACCTTTTACCCGCTCTTGACGACTGTGATATACTTTATGTTTGGCAACACGGATTTCGTCATCGAACAGGAGACGCGAGAGATGGCCATGTCCAAGGCACAATCGCGCATGGCCTTTGGCGCCGAACCCAAGGATGGCCGCCGAGACGTTTCCAGCTACATGCTCGCCAAGGACCGCGACGGTAACAAGAAGCTGGCCGACCACGAAATCCTCGTCAACAGTCCGGTTCTTGTCGTCGCAGGAAGCGAGACTACGGCGACTGCACTGTCCGGTTTCACCTTCTATGTCGGCAGCAACCCCATCGTCTATGAGCGCCTGGCACGCGAGGTCAGAGAGACCTTCAAAGAGGAAAGCGAGATCAACATGAACAGTGCGGGCAGACTTGAATACCTCCACGCCGTCCTCGAAGAGACTCTCCGCGTCTACCCGCCTGCAGCTGAGACGCCACCCAGGATCAGTCCCGGTGCATACATTGAGGGCAAATGGATTCCCAAGGGGGTGAGTTTGACTTCCTATGACTCGACGATCGAAGTTCTAACATGATTCCAGACCTATTGCTCGGTATACCAATGGGCCACGTTCCGCAACCCTGAGAACTTTGCCAACCCCGACTCGTTCGTTCCTGAGCGATGGTTGCCCGCCTCGCATCCACTACACGACCCGATCTACCTCAATGACAACAAGGCCGTGTTCAAGCCCTTCAGCTTTGGCTCCCGAGACTGCATCGGCAAGAATTTGGCCTACTCCGAGATGCGAGTCGTGGCCGCCCGATTGATGCATCGCTTCGATTTTGAGCTGGCGCCTGGGCAGGAAAAGTGGCACAAGTCTCAGCATACGTTTGTGGTCTGGAGCAAGGGTGCTTTGAACGTCCACTTGCGGCCTCGTACCAAGGCTCACTAGGTTGGATAAACAAAATTTGTGTTGCGAATCTCAATCATGGGTCCTTTTCGTTATTATATAGTAGAGCTTGGGATTCATGCAAACCGTTAAGGACGTGGCATGGCGTGCATTTTCCCATATTCCATCGTCATTCACTTCACATAGTTTCAGTTGGCTGTCGAGATATTCATATCGTGGTCTGGGTCGCCTACAATCGCGGGTGCCAGCCTGCTTGGATGTGCGACGCAGCAGACGCGCTTGAAAGAATCGAAGCATTTAGTTGCATCAGATATTGCACCTTCTGTTGCTCAAATCATTTTATTCGTTCTTTCTTTCTCTCATCTCCAATAGCATCCAAAGATGTCGTCGCCGCGGATGCCGTAGCATCGATTGCAGCCCTGCTCCTTCCCTACAGTGTAGACCCAGCAGGCCCAACATTGGTCAGCAGCAGATTCCGCCTCGGATTGGGAGATGCACTTTCCTTGTGACAGCGGAATAGGCGACGACGAAGTGAAAGGAAGGCACAACCCAATTTCTCATCGGCACTAGGCACCAAAGCCAACTCGAATCCAGGGCGGCTTGGAAATCTTTGCCATGAACAACGACTCATCTCCATCAAATCGGAATTGCGTGCACAGCAACACCGTCCGATTCACGAACAAGAGCTAGTCAATTGGACACCGGAACACTGGTGATCTCTAGGTGTGAGTGATTATCCTCATTCATCATTCAAAAAGAGCAGGCAAAGGGCCACTCTACTCTTGACGTCCCAATCAGTCCCTGCGATGGTTGTTTCCCCCACACCACATCTGTCATGAAGTTTGACGTTTACTGACGAATAAACCTGAACAAGTTCACCACCACCACTACCAAGCGTCTTTGGAAACCTTGGTGCAATCACGACCGATACCGACGCTTCCAAGTCCGAGGCAACATCCGAGGAGGGACTTCGACTGGATCACTCCGAAAGCCAGGACGATAGCCAAGGCGATATGGCACTGGATAGTGATGAGGAACATGCTGCTCGATATCGTTTGCAGCACCTCAATCACAAGATCGGAGTTGTGGAGTTTGAAAAGATGGACACAAGACAAAATCAAGTGGTACGAACAAAGGATGGAGGAGGCCGAGATAAGGAGAGCCACGCTCCGTCGAGACATTTTACTCAGTGCGGCAACTGTTCTTCATCATTTTGCCAGCTTCAGCTTGAGACGCCAAAAGCTGTACTCTGTCACTGAGGCAGAGACCCGAAGTTTTTCAAACAAGTACGAACTGGCATGCCAATTGCGGGTCATGAATACGGAAAGCATAATGTTGCAGGCACGATTCGCCAAATATGACGCCCTCAAGTGTGACTTGGAGGACTATCTACAAGATATTGGTGACATTCTTGAGGACCTCAAACATGAAAAAGAGATGGCAGAGGCGTAACTAACACCACGATTTCTCACAACAACCATCAAATGACATGAAGATTCTGGGAGGAAGAGGAAGATGAATCGAGCGGCTAAATATACACTTCAACTTTTGCTTTCAGAGCAGTCCAAGATCACACGACATACAGCTGCAGCATTTTATAAACAGAAAGAGCTCATTTATAAATGTGCACTGTTGTCGCACCTGTGCACATACATGTCTCGACGTTAATCGTAGTTGCATCTCGGCATATTGCACTTACTTAGGCATCATTAGGTCCCCTGAGGCCCTCGGAATATTTCATCGCAAAGTCTGGTCTCTGGGAATAGGCCCGTTCACCTTGGACCTGTTCAGCGCGCCGTCATGGTACCTCAATGCCAACAACGCCCTCGTGCCCCCCGTCCAGCCGACCTTGGTGTCGCTGTACGCGCCCCCCACCACCAATTCGTACGTCATCGAATCGACCACTTCGTTCGGCTAGGGGGGCGCCGCCATGACCTGCCAGTCCGGCACGTTCACGTGCCCGAACAATGGCGTGCAGAACCTCTTCTGGTAGGGCACCCGTTTTGGCGTCGCTTCTACGGGCACCGCCCAGGCGGTGATTACTCTCAACTATGCCGTCGTCGGCCCCTCTGATTAAGCTTGAGGCAAGTCTCGCAGAGACGAGAACGTAACGTGCCTGACAGGCGGCGGATGTCGGATTCGGGCGGCGAGGGCTTTGTACTCTGCAGGTAACGTAATCCTAATCATCGTTTGTATCAACGATCAACACCGAATTTTGAACCGCCATGTCTGGGCTCGTCGGGCAGAGCACTTTTACTTCAATCAGCACGAGGTAGACACTGACAAGGCACTATTATTTATAACGTCGAATCACTGCAGAATCTCCTCTGGAGTTACAACGACCCAGTTCTTGTTCACCGTAACCTCCAGACCATTCTCAGCCTGGCCCTGCGCAGCCTCCGTGATCATCTCCTGCAGCTCCTCGTAGACGGACTCTCCGCGGTTGATCCACAGGTGGACTCCGCCCTTGGACACATCAACGCCGTGGAACAGCATGTAGGTGTCGCTGCCGGGAGTGTCACCGGCAGCGAGCACGGGGCGCTTCCACTCGTCGATGTAGGTGAGGATGGCGGCCCACTTGCCGGCGAACCAGGTGGCGGGCGTGTTGAGGTACGGTCCGTAGACGAGGTCCATGAACGCGTCGGGGTCGTAGGTGCCGTCGGTGATCTGGCGGCGGGCGTTGGTCAGGCTGCCGTCGGTGGTGTTCTGCAGGAACGTGCTGACGCCGATGACGTTCTCGGGCGGCACGTTGTAGCCGTAGCGCGGGTCGCTTGCGACGAAGCGCACGAGCTCCTCGGACGAGGCCGAGATGACGTAGACGGCGATGCCGTTATCCATGAGGGCGTTGTACAGCTCGGCCTGGCCGGCGAAGACGCGCGGCGGCGACACGCTGTCGTCGACCACGGTGCCATTGTCCCAGTAGCGCACCGGCAGCGTGCCGTTGAGCGCCATCAGGTCGTCGACGTGGCCCTTGAGCTCGCGCAGCGTCAGGCCGCTGTACACCTGCGCCGCCCACGGGTAGCACAGGAAGTCGTCCATGTCGCACAGCCGCAGGTAGTAGCTGTAGAGCGACTCGGTGTAGTTGGCCGCGTCCTGGAAGTCGATGAGCCGCAGCGACGGGTCCAGGGTGTCGCGCGTGATCACGCCGATGCTCTCCAGGTACGGGATCATCGACTCTTCCAGGTCATATCGCCATGACGTGTTGTCCATGTCGAAGACGGCAAAATTGCTCTGGTTGGCGTTGCGGATGATCATCTCGCTCAGCTTCGCTGCGGCAGCCGGCGGCCAGTGGCGCAAAAGCACCGGCGCCGTGGTGTTGGTGCCGGCAGTACCGTTGGCCGACGGCGCCGCGTGGACGGGGAGCAGGCCAGCAAGGCCGATGGCTGCGGCCCGGGATGCGCGAGAGAACTTCATCTTGCCGAATTGGATGGTGGGCGGTCGATGGTTTCACGGGCTAGAAGAGACTCGAGCGAACGGCTAGCATGCTAGGTCGCAGCGTATCTCCCTGCCGCAGCTAGTGGCGCGCGCCATACTTATAAACCCCCATGGACGGCGGCGACACGGTATCCGGTTGCCGGTGTTATCTTTGTCCCCAGCCCCGGACCGCCTCTGGTATCTCTTCTCCGTGGATCCCAGGCAAGCGAGAGCCGTTGATCATCGGGAGTATTTGTGGGGACTAATCTTGGCGATCAGGTACCTGCGTCGCTCCAAGAGCTACGCCAATGATGAGGGCATATTAGCACACGGCTCATGATCCTTGCTGTCGGCGGCGTTAGGACGCATTGGCAATCGCGAGAGTTTTTGATTGTGACGTCGCTGACGTCGGGAGAATCCGGTGAATAATCACTCATTGTCAATTGAACTCATGGAAATGACCCGCTTTTGTTTTTGGTGTTTCTACGCATAGTGGCGCAGCCACTGTAATCTGTACCTTGTATCTGACTCGGGAATGAGAATGATTTTGTGTTTCCAAACGAGTGCATCAAAGGTTCGTGGAACATGCAGGCGATCGGGCCAGACATGTGACACCCGATCGGCCAGGAGCCTGATTTCACTGTATTTGCTGCCGAAGTCGTACAGCACCCCGATTGCAATTTGCAATGCGGGAAGTATGACCTGCGCCGCGATCCAGAAATTTTTTTAAGAACATCGAGGCTATCATAACAAGTTATTGCGCTTTTACGGGTGTCTGAAAATCAAATTATTGCGCCGTATATAAACACGTATGCACGAACTCTAGTTCTTGAGTATCATGTAAAATAAGTTCGAAAAAGAATACCAGGCTTCACTTCGCTAAGACGGATGGATATCTCACACTCACGTTGATAGATTTTCTAATACTTTGGCATTTCTCACAAGACACCCAGACGTATTGTTCTACAGGGACGTCGCAAGGAACGATGCGTAGTGACAGTCTGGATTCAATCAATGCCCTCAAACTCATATAGAATACGGCCAGCGCGTGTCAACTTCGCAATCATTGGCCATTTCGTCTTCGATTCCCAGTTCCAGAGGGAGCAGTCCTTTGGCTCCAGTCACATCATCGCGTCAAACATAGTTATCGACACAAGGATGATTGACGCGCATGCGACTCTGTGAGTACTGAAAAACCAGCGAATGCTCATACTTGCGCTTTTCGCGTCGTGTTTATTTACGATTCACAGTAATTATAGAAAATGAAACGAACACATGTATCCTGAGCATACTGAATAATGCCGCCTCTTGACATATTTAGATATAAAAACGAGTCAAGCTTTCTCCAAGAGTCTTTCTTAGATCCTTCTTCTCCCCCATGTTCTATTTCCAGCCACGACCATTCACGATACCAGTATCAGCACATCCATCTCGAGCTACTATCGCCAATCTTCTCTAGCAACTTTCCTGGCCTATATAACTCCTCACATTAACCGACCACAATGTCCTCAAAAGGCAAAGGTAAGGAGGTGGCCAGAGACCCCAAAGAAGAAAGAAAGCATATGGTTAAGCAGTTTAAATCCGCGGCCAGGAAATACACACCTGTCCATCCAACGTTTCGCAGGCCATCGACAAAATACACCAAGCGAGAGCTATGCTACTTGGTTGAGCATGGTTCATTGGCCTCAGCAGCACCAGATCACGAGCTGGTACAACAACTCATCGCCCGCATCAGAAACATCACAGGATACACACTATCCCGAAGAGCCATGGAAGATGAGCTCGTAGCGCTCTGTGACAAGATCGACGAGTGCTTCTTTTTCGGAATACTCAGAGGCAGACTTTGGCCAGAGAATCAGGAGAAGAAGCTTATCAGACTCGGCGTTCAGAATCAGCAGCACGAAGGCCAGCGACGAGGGGCCTACAGCCCTCAGGACGACATCATACGAATATATGTAGACGCCGAAGGCCACCTCGGCAAGTACACCGCGACCCTTGCGCACGAGATGGTTCACGCCTATCTCTACATCTTCCCCGAGGACTACTCGATCTCCAACGCTCCCACGCATAGCGACGCCTCACCGCACGGCCGCGACTGGGCGGCGTTGACCGTCTTCATTCAGAGCACGCTCGCTAGTTAGGCGCCAGCAGAGTGGGGTTTGAGAGAAGGACTCGAGAGGACACGAAAGAGGCAATGCGAAATCCTCGCTTATCACGAGGGCCGACGAGGAAACGCGCCCGAGAGTTCGAGGCATCAGGAGCGAAGGGGTGCAGATGATCATGGGCACAAGAATGAGAGTGGCCACGGCAGCAAGCGCCATGACAAGGACAGCCATCACAAGAGCAAGGATCGCAAGGGCAAGGGTAAAGACCCAGAGGATTGTATTTTGATGTAATCCCTAGTCAGAGACGCGTAGGGCATAGTCTTGACCTCTCACGGCGCTTCAGCTGTCTGAAGTACACCTTTCAGACATAGAACAGCTCCCAGAACGCGGCACTGAGGGCAGTATGCAAGGGATTGATAGACTACTAGCGGAAGGAAGAGAAATTTTACTCCATAATACCAGGGTAGTCGTATTAATTGAATGCAACGATGGGCACCTTCAAACACGTATCGGCAGGCTAATTAGGTGTAACCCCAATTCCCTATGGGAGGTGCACAACCACGCTCAAAATCGCGTTTGCGACTGTTAGTCTTCAGGTGTTCGCATCAAATTTTATTCCTTCAATCCTCAGCTTGCGGGTCCGGAAAATTAGGAAAAGTCAAGTCGCTCAAGTCGCCTGCATAGAAGGGCCGCTTTGCCACGTCGACTTGTCCTCGTCCCCCTAACCATTCTTCCATGGCGGCCTTAGCCTCTCTTGGTACCTCCCACTCGGTCGTAGATCCAACCCACGCCTTACATTTGTCTGTTTCCTTGCCCACATCCGCCTCGTCACTGTGGTCTGGTGCCCGGAAGAAGTCCTCGCCTCCTTTGACACACTGTACCATAACTCCCATGGGCCCAGGAAGGTCGCCTGCAATCTCCAATCGAGCCCGCTTGAGAGCCGGCATATGGTGAAGCGCTTTGGCCATATCTATGACCAGTGAGTCCAACATCTCGGGGTCCGGTTGAGTTCGCCACGAATGACGCAGCTGCGCTCCATTGACAGCGGCGTCACGATCTTGACGATCTTCATTGCTGCTGTCGCCATCGCTGTCATCACTCTCGCTGTCGTCATCGCCATCAGGCTGAGAGTAATCGTCGTAGACACTGAGCGGCGAGTCGGGGACGACGGCGGCTGGGTTCCCCGTATAGTACCATTGCCCGCTGGGTGAGAGTAATCCGTCCTCAACGTGAAGCTGCCGCAGTGCTGACATGGGCTTCTGCTCCGAGGAGGCGCCAGGTCGACGGTTCCGGAAGAGGTCCGGCGAGATGAGCACACCGAGGAGGTCCAACTCCAGGAGCCGGCCAGCCTCGGCGACTTGTCGGATCGATTCGCAGAGCGGGTCTACGTGTTCCTCGTCCTCGAGATCCTGACACACGAAGCTGTGATTTTTTGGGTTCAATGCGCCCCGGCGTCCAACGTGGAGCTTAGTTAGCTCAGATAGCGAGCGGAGGTCTCTCAGTCCAGCGGCGAAAGCGAGACGATGCTCTTTGCGCATATCGCGACGCTTGATCGCTGGGTCCAAGTACTTGATCTCTAGCTCTCTCAGTCGCGGGAACAGAAGGGCGAGGCGGCAGGTGGTAGTTGGGTGAGATGCTCGACCAGGTGAAACATCAATATGAAAGGACGAAACCCTTGACACTGAAGGAAATTCAGAGACGTCAACTTTGAAATAGCGTTGAGCCGCGCTGCTTTCGTTCACATTGAAGTGATGTTGCACCGGACCATCCGCATCGCGTCGGATATCGTAGTCACACATTACCCGGAGCTTCAGGGTCGGCGGGGCTCTGTCGCTGGCCGCTTGTTGATCCCACAGCGCGAGTAGGTTGAAGAGTTGCTCAAGTGCTCCGGCAAAAACGGCCTGGTTGGTGGCATGATCCATGCGGCTATCGCCGTGGGTGGGCAAGCACACGGTGAAGAAAAGTTCACGGAGGAACCACCGGCGGTGCGAGTTGGAGAAGATGGCCGTGAACTCCGGTAATTCGGTGCTCTGGAGGTGGATGCTGGCAAACGTCTGCGCCTCGACGGCGTATTGCCAATTGCGCGAGAGGGTATATGGGCCGCAGTGTGGCCTTGGGATCTGCCTGGCTGAGCGGCGAGGCTTGTGCCACGAGACGAACGACTTTGATGGCTTGATCAGAAAATAAGATATGATGGAGAGAATCTCCGGGCTGAGCCTGTCCATCGCTCTGGTTGACTGCCGATTCTTCTCGGATTACGGGGTGTTGTGAGGAGTGGAATTTGGGTGTCACAGAACGCAACGGGAAGGTGCTACCTTGAAAAAGAATATGTGCTGAAAAATGGGACGATCTGAAACGGCAGGAAGTCACGCAACATGTTATTGGTGTTGAGCATTAAACTATATATGGGACCAGCCAGTGGCCACAAAGTCGCTGTGGTAGTGGCTTCTGCAATGAATTGAATCAAGTGTTTCAGATATCAAAGTTCTTTCGTTCAATATATATATATACATAAAAGTTCGTGTCACACACGCCCTACAAAATGAATCCCAAAGCTCCAAAAGCGGAGGCCAAGAATGCCACAACGCCGACACTCGGACAGCTGCACTCTCATCATCGTCTGAGCGGCCGACTACTGCTGTCCCGCGATAAGCATTGTCAGCGATGGGATCAGAAATGGTGGAGATATGGCGGAATAGATTTGACCTCACACGGAGTTGCCGTGGGAGAAGAGCCGGCAAGCACCGCACACGCATCACCGCCGAACCAGTCCACACCAATCGGGACGTCAAGCGTGGAGACTGCCGAGTCCGCTGGTCAATCGTTGCTGTCTGTACTGGCGACGAGGTCTACGGCCTGTCTATCACTGTTGGTTATAATGGTGAGAGAGGTGGCGAAATCGTCGTCGTTGGTTTCCCGGCGAGTGGCTTCCGGTGCGAAGCAGCCGATCTCAACTGTCTCAACTCGGTTCAGACGTCCGGGCCCTCGACCTATTACAGGCTCGATATCTGACAAGCTGCCTCCCATTGGTCAAACTTGGTGCAATAAGAGAAGAACTCCATCGTTTCCTTGGCTGCTAAGCTGTTAGTTTTGGGAAACCTCATCCTGTTTTGGGCTCTTCTTACATGAAGGTCGTGGCAGGTCCACATTGCCCATATCTCGGCCGTTCTTGCGAGTGAACTCTTGTATACGGTCGACCCTGTCTTGGCGACATTCCTGGTACATCTTCAGTCTTTCGGGAACATCCCTTGACGCTGTCCCAGGTCTCAGCAGAGCGGCCAAAGCGGCAGCGTCTTCGATAGCCATGGCGCCACCTTGGCCCATGACTTGAATCACAGGTCAGCATTTCCTCTGCGTGGAGTGTTTCAGATCAGACGTTTCTTACAAGGCATGAAAGGGTGGGCAGCATCTCCCAGCAGTGCCAGACGGCCCTTACACCAGTTGTCCAGTGGCTTCATGTCAAGAAGTGTCCAAAGCTTCAGGTCCTCTTCTGGAGCCTGTTCCAGAATCTTCTGCGGACCAGGACCGAATGATTCAAAGGCTTTTAGCAGAGCTGGTTTGCTTCCAGCTCCAGTCCATCCTACGATATTTGATTCAGTCCTTGCTCCAACAACGAGCCAGAGGTTAATAAATATGGGATCCATACCTGTGCTCAGTCCGGAGACTTCATCCATTGGCACAAATACAGCAAAGTTGGAAATGGTGTGGTTCGCACACGGATAGTAAATCATTCGCCGATCAGGCGCGGCCCACTCAACAATATGCCCCGTCAGTTCGCTGTAGGCCTTGGTCAACTCCTCGCCCTGCAACTGGCTGAACGGGTTGAGCCATCGGAAACAGCTCTTTCCGGCGGCAAAGGGCCGCGCATCGGGGTCAACATAGAATCTCGACCAAGACTAGAAGCAATGCGTTCAGTACGAAAATCGAAAGTCAAAAGTCGCACACAGCGGGTTTGTGTGACTCACATGTACTCCGTCCGCGCCGACAATAAGGTCGCCGGTGAACTTCTCGCCGGTGCTGAGCTCAATTTCGCCTGCTTCGGGATCGAGATTGACAAGACGGCTTCCCAAGAAAAGCTTCGCAGGCATTCCTTCGCCATGCTCGGCTGTTGCCAGATCTTTGAGGGCCGTGTGAAGGTGAGCTCTGTGGATCAGATACCAGTCCTTCTCGGCCTGAGACTCGCCATGCCAAATGCTGAGTGATCTTGTTATCTCTCCAGAGTCGGTGCAATGCGTAAGCTGTAACCAATTAGTTTACGGGACTGCTCGCCGCGCCGAGGATGGACTTTACCCCTTCGCAGACTGTCGCCTGGTACTCCAGTGGCTCCATGCCTAACCTTCGCAGCAGCCGTGTACAGTTGGGAGCAATGTTTATGGCCGCTCCGATCTCCTCGGCAAACCTGGACTTTTCAAATACCTGATTGTGCCACTTCTAGTCAGTAAAAGACGTGGATCAATTGCGTGTCGGGCGAAAGATCTTACCAAGACTTCATGGCCCTGCCTTCGAAGGGCCAGAGCAGTGGTCGAACCACCGATCCCCGCGCCAATGACCAATATTTTCAGCGACATTGTTTGTACCCTGTCTCGAGTATCTATCACGGTCGTGCACGATGAAATGGAAGTTGTGCAAGTGATTGAGCTGGTCGTTATCGAGGGACGTCGGGATCTTTCAAGTGGTCTTATTATTTGTGAAATGCTAGAATGATGTGGACCTGCTCTGGACCCCTAGGTTAATGCGCTCCGGTGCATGATGCGTTCCGAGTAGTTACTCGCGCCTGCAGCCGAAATGAACATTGTGTAACGAAATCCTCAACGGGGTCCCGGCCGGCGAGTTGCCGGTGCAGATTCGTGCGCGTCGCGGTGATCAGGTCCATGCGAGAACGGCCAAACCCCGAAGCTGACAGGAAAAGAGTCAGACTCCGTCACGATCTGTCATAAGGCGACGTTGACAAAGGTTACTCTTCTGAGTTGCGGCCGCCTGCAGCGCATGTTAATAAGCGGGTTCGGACATTTATAGTTGTGCGGGTATGGAGAACAGTTGACGATCTAGCGAGCATCGACCCCGTTTTACTAGGATATAGGCGGGCCTAATCTTATAATTGTTAGATAGCAAGATAAGACCCAGGCGAGGTGTTTAATACCAAATCTTTTGTGGTGTAGTGGTACGCCCACATTTGACAATAATTGCCCTGCACGAGGTGCTAATTAGTGCATTAACGAGAGTCTCGTCGGGCGGAGATAGCAACCATTAAGGCGCGAGCCCAGGGTATAGACAACTTTCAAATAACGATGTAGACTGGTTCCCGCCGCTCGATATTCCTCAAATCTTCTCCTTTTCCCTGCTCCATGAAAACAAAATCGACGATGTCAAGGATGAGCATCTATGAGGCAAGCGCAAAAGCGCGTATCATCGCATGAGCAGCTATGCAAACCACGATCCATTGACACGCGAAGTGTCGACATGGTTGTTCAGGCCCGGACTCAATTCGACATCGCCAAGCCCCGCGACTAGAAGCCGAAGAGCCGAGTTCACGGTGCTCGTGCAGCCGGTGGCCGGAGCACAAACGGCGGGCGAACCGCAGAAAATGGCCGGCCCCGTCACGCAGAACTGGTCGATCGGACAGTCGGCATCCTGTGTACAGGGCGACCCGCAGGGTGCCGGCGGATTGCAGTAGTCGTTGATTCCGTCCGCGTCTGGGTCGCAGTAGCAGTTGCTGCTACAACCGCCCGCGCCTTGCTGTCCGGTGCTCGCGTCCGACGCATTGCAGGATGGGGGTGGCGTAAAGGTGGCTACATGGCTCTGGTCAACGATACTCATGTCACGGGGGCAGACTGGTCCCTTACCTGTGACGACGGAAGTGGTGGTAGTCGTTGTTGTTTCTGTCACCGTGGACGTTGTCGCTGTGATCACATCTGTCGCTTCGGTCGCGATTATGGTTGACGTCGTTGACACCGTTTCGGTAGCTGTTGCAGTCACGGTCGCATCCACGGACTCGGTCACGATAGCAGTCACGTCGTCAGTTGAACTCGGCGTGCTTGTCGCAGTAGCCGTGACGTCTTCGGTCGTGCTGGGTGTTGTGGTGACAGTGGCAGTACTGAATGCTGTCTCTGTGGCTGTCCGGGTCACGGTCTTGGTATGCGTTGTCCAATAACAGTGACAGGCCTGTCCAACTAGGCACGCCCTTTGTGACAGAAATGCCTCCAAGAAGGCAGTATCATATTGTAAATTAGAGCGCTTGACCGGCGTCGCTGACCTTATAGTGGTGGTAGAGGTCTCTGTTTCTGTTTCTGTCGATGTCGTGATTGCCAACGCAGTCACAGTCATCAAGTTGGTGCTTGTCACAAAGCGTGTTGCGAAGGCTGTTACAGATGATGATGCACCAGTCAAACTGATTGTTGAATTAGAAAACACAGCACTCAAGAACAGATTCTACTCACGTTGTGGTCTCTGTGCTCGCAGTAGTCGTCAAAGTCTCCGTGGTTACAGTACTCGTGGTAACTTGCGCCTGAGCTGTCAAAGTCTCTGTTGAGACGGTACTTGTGGCCTCGTCGATCGGGGCGGTTGAAGTCTCCGTTGTTGTCAAGGTCACCGTCACTGTCGGCATGGGAAAGTTTGTTGAGCACCAGGACTGAGCGGGAAGATTGCTCGAGATGCCCGAAACCCATGGAGCGGCTCGCATGCATGATTTGCGTGGCCGACCTTTACCAATTCGATCAGTCGAAGGAGGATCTGAGAAAGCCTGCCCTGCAATAGCAATAGCAGAGAGTCCACTGAGTAGAAGAATCACGGACTTCATCATGGTGATTTATTGTACCTGGCTGTGGAGGCCGCACCTGGAAGGCCCTCGAAAGAAAGCCGTGGCTGCATGCTGCCCGCCGAGCTCTTATATAGTCATTATAACGCTTCCATTACCGTTGGCTCAATCCATTCTTCCAACTCAATCAAATAACAATGAAAGGAGAGTGTGAGACATTTTCTACTCTCATTTGAGACTACTGAAAAATTGGCTTGCGGCTGATGCTGGTTGAGGCTAAACGTTGAAGATGAAATCCTGCAGTTCACCTACCGGTCTTCACTGTTATACCGATGGGCCATTGACTGTCGGAAGTTGTGTACGAGGTAGCGGTTGGTATCTATGCGATACATCATTCATTCAGGATCTGAAGAGGCCCCGGCGGCAACTTCTGCACCTTTTTGGTGTATATCTTTTGTAACGTGTCGGGGACTCATGCGTGTCCATTCCGATAAAATTCAGCTGGGTTTCGGACTCATATGGCGAAGATTTTTCATGCCGCTGGGGAAATAAGCATAAATGTCCACTGACAAGGAGCGAGCAGCTTTCGACATGGCGGAACAGGGGGCCACCTACATTGAGCTACCCTAACGGCACTGGAGAAATGCCCTACAAGTCGGGCCAGGGATTGCTCAGCTGCCGTTCAGGGGCCTCTGCGGGGCTTCATCGGCAGCGAGAACTTTGGCTTCAGGGATGCATCGTACCGTGGTCTAAATTGACTGTTTTCATCTCCATATGTCTTGCCATGGAATTTACAATCTTGAGTATTCTAACAGTTGCCAGCGTGATTTATTTTTCCCGGACGAAAGATTCATCGCTTGGATTCATATCTTGCTCAAAGGAACAAAATTGACCAATCGCTATAATGGCTACTAGCTAACCTAGGTATATGCTAGCAGACCTACCGTACACACTAGGTTATAGCTTATTTCCCGCAGCATCAACAGTGATCATTCCAAAGTGTTGTACGGTGAGAAACGTTTGTCTGACCATGCGAATGATCATCGACCCCGCAGTCCTTGCCAAAGGCGGCGCGGGCGTCATTTTCTTTTTATGAGTTGAACACAGGACGAGAAACCTTTCATGTTATTTTGAACCCGACAGGCATCTTTGTTCCAAATGGCGCAACAAGCATTCGGGGATCTGGATCCACCTCCATATAGCGCCCGGGACGACCACGCTGCCGCTGTAGTAGATGCAGAGCTCGTTGACCCCACGATCCTAATTATAGAGGGGCGATCTATCCACGCCAAGTCGTCGGCATCCCCGCCGCTCTATGCGCTCTCTCATGATGTTCGCCAGCTCACAGAGTCGGACTCGCTGGTCGCATTGCATCGCGTGGACAGGACCGTCCGCATCGGCGCCGACGCTGTGCCCCGGGCTGCAAGTCGCAACCGGCACGTTTACGACTTGAAACATCTCCCGCCTGTCATCTCGCCGAACTTTGCCTTTGTCCTTGGGGCCGCGTCCCGCAAATGCGTGGGCAACGTCGGTTTCAGAAAGTCTGCTCGTCCGGGCCAGGATTTCAAGGCCGTCAAGACGAGGCCGGTGAGGTCGGACAGGTTTCCCAAAGGGTACCACGCGCGGAGGCCATCCGAGGAGGAGATGGGCCAAATCTTCGCTGTCAGGCGGCGAAGGGAAACTCACGAATGGCGCGCCCAGGATCAGCAACTCGTCGCCCTCGAGGATGAGCAGGATGGCCAGCAGCGGCTTGTCATCACTGCACCGCTTGCGAGGCCAACTTTCGACGCACTGGTAGGATGCTGGTGTCTGAGGTTGTGGTACAGAAATGTAGAAAGACATAAAGAAGGTCGGCCTTGGATCAAAAGTATCTCACCTCACACCAGCTCGCTCATGTCCCCTTATGCTAGTTGCTAATCGGGCGCAGTGACGAGTGTACGAACACAGAGAGAAGTACTGCCGAAACACTGGTGAAGCTACTGTTGACGCCTGCGATATGCAGCGCAAGCTGGTACGAGCATTGATTTCACGTGCAAGTCGCATTGGAATCTCAAAACTAAGGCTCCAAGGACAAAATTGGCCAGGTAATTGTTATTGAACGGCGTCATCGAGATTGTGTGTGATCCGTGAGAAGAATCGCATCAATGAGGTGTGTCTCGTCTATGGAGCACGTGGAAGGTTCTGTTGTCTTCCAACGAATGTGCTAGACATATATGCCTGAAAGACATGCAATGCGGATGCAGTTAGGAATTTGCTACCAATTGCGACTGTAAGCAATTTTAATGGCAGCTACCGAGGAGAGTGCCAGTCGGGTTTGGTGGAATGGTGTGCGTAAACACGACATAAAGGATGGATCTATCAATCAGCTGGGTCTACCGGGAGTTGAGAATCAGGTCTGGCCGTAATCCCGATACCAGTCATGCGGGCCGGAGCTTACCAGCCGCTCAGCAGGCTAAATCATACAAGCAGAAAACAGCAAATCAGCATTGCAGCTTCGAGTCTAGCTAGGCTGGAAAATCTTTGTGGCCCCGAAGAAGCTCTTCATCGAGCTACCTGGATTGACTATAGATTTCGCATTCTGTTGTTGAATTAAATTAGCCCGACCGACCGACTGAGATCCGAATTACTGTCGCATGATGTGGGCTGATGTTACCGACGCACTCCTTTTGTGCCACTGGGAGCCTTTACATTCATCCAGCCATGAATTGAGATCTAGGAATAAATTCTGCACGTTATGTTACTGTTCTTGACCTGACACTACGAATAATCATGGGATTCTACAAGTCCCAGCTCGGAGAGAAGCACCCCTATGTTTGCGTATATTAGCCAGTCCTCCCTTTGGGGAATTTACTGACCACCAGCACTACTCATTTCCTGTCATCAGCGCGACTTCTGCGAAGATACAGAAGATCCTACACTCGAGATTCAATGCCACAACACCACACCACGACGCTCGTCAAAAACACGACCTGCCAAGATGCCTTACCTCCGGCGTCCTTAGCCCCAGGGGTCTACCGGCTTGGGTTTGAAGGGTTTGACTTGGCGGACAACCTCGACTTCAGACGAGCAGGCCTTTGGTGCCATGAAGGCTGCCATTGTCCAGGGGGCGATATTCTGGTCTACTGCCGTGTTCTATGGAATGGCCAACCCTATTGAGGACCTGGAACTCTTGAACTGATACTTCTCGGCCAACCCATCCGATACTTCCAAAGTTACACATTTTGTCAAAAGGCTGCCGTGACCTCGCTACCCTCTACTCGAAATGCCACAGCGCCGGCTTACGGGAGTTTAGAGAACTGCGTCAAAATTCTTGGGCCTGTCAAGAAGATTGATATCTTTGGGCCGACCCGAATTGACCCCAGCGTCCCATTGGAGGAGACCATTGGAGCGCTGGAGGAGCTCGTTGGTGAAGGCAAAATGAGAGGCATTGGTCTCAGCGAGGTCGGCAGCAAGACCACTGAAAAGGCGAATGCAATCCACCCTCTGTCGCTAGGTGAAGTCGAATTCTCCCTCTGGAGCACCGAGATTTTCACTAATGGCGTTACTGCCACTACTGAGTAGCTCGATGTCCCCATTGTTGCCTACTCTCCGTTCCATGCCTTCCTTCCATGGAATATATCTAACCAAGTCGCTCTTATCACCGCTGACAAGTCGACCAAAGGCTAAACGTCACTTCGGTCGCGATGTCCTAAAGTGCCCGGTTTACGTCATCGCTTTACCGTGATCGCTCTTGCCATAACAATCACAACGAAGATGGCGAAATGGGCGTAATCACGAAGGCCATGGCGTTTGGCCCTCGCTGAGCCTCTTCTTCTTCTTCTTCTTCTTCTTCTTCTTCTTCTTCTTCTTCTTCTTCTTCTTCTCCTTCTCCTCCTTCTTCCCCTTCTTCTTCTTCTTCTTCTTCTTCTTCTTCTTCTTCTTCTTCTTCTTCTTCCTTTCTCATGCGTACGAAGATATCACGTCTACCACTGCGCCAGCAGGGCCAAAAGTGAAGCCCCACTCCGGTAGCTAGGCCATCAGTGTGGATATAGACGTAACTGTCACAGAAGACGTCTCTTTTGCCGTCTTTACGGCTGTGATTATCTTGATTGCGAAGACCGCCTAAAAGCCCTGATCAGATCCCCGACGGTGACATCCGCAAGTAGTTCGACCGCTTCCAACCCGAGGTAAGCTCTTTTTCTTTTTCCATCTCTCTTTTTCATCTCTTTGCGTGTTCCAGCGTGTGAGCATCTTGTGGTTAACCATTTTCAGAACTTTTCCAAGAACCTCGACCTGGTCGAAAAGGTCAAGCCGGTGGCCGCCCAAAAGGGTGTTTCGGCGTCACAGTTGGCGCTTGCCTGGGTTCGCGCCCACCCCAACTCGGCCCTGGCCGGTACCATTATCCCCATTCTCGGTTCCCACACGGCGTGCCGCGGAGGCGAGAACACTGCCATCGTATTGTTGTCGGATGAAGAGAAGGCTAAGCTTGATGGGACTGTCTATTCCGCCAACGTGCAGGGCGGCCGTTACAACAACCAGCTCGAGGACACTCTTTGGAACTAGATTATAACATCACGGTATTCCATTACATTCTCTCAAAAAGTCACAGCGATCAAATAGGCGGAGGAAAATATTGCCACTTAAGTCGAGAACCTGGCCTTTGGCACTCCTAGAAATTTGACAAACATTCTGATAATTACATACGTTCTTGCCGCATTTCGCCACTGTGAGAAATTAGAAATACGATGCACCATTATGGTGCCTCGCCAAGCTATCATTATGGTGACAAATTCACTGCAAAATTAGATTAGTACCATACACAATAGTCATCAACTGGACGTATAGGTCGTCGGCACTGATCGCTTTTCCAGTGCACAGAATCAGCTCAAGCCATTTTCTGTCTTACAAAATCGTTCTTGTGACCAAAGTAGGACTTATCACACTCGTTCATCAAACTAGTCCAAACGTTCTGCACTACCACATCTTCCCATCAATTCTATACGAAAGCCTTCAAGTTAAGCTTAACTGATTCAGCCTCTACTTTTTGGGTCGGCATCTCCCATGTCATGTAACCTCATATCAGTGAAAAACGCTTCCACAAAGCAACTAGGCGACGAACGGTGGTCGAGACTGACACGGAATAAGTTGAGCAGACCATTTTCCTAATGCGAGCGACGGTATTCTCAAGTCTCACTTGGTTCGTATCATGAGGGCAAAGTCAGCTCGCCACTCGTACCATGACGCTGATCATGGCAAGTCTGTCATGTACTGCACCAGTACCTGGTGAAACTCAATAAGGCTCGGCTCGCTATTTGACCAGTAACGCTCGCCTGTGGCGGAACGTTGGCGCCCATTCACGAGGCTCCCACTACCAAAAAGGACATAAAGTGAACCCGAGCTGAAAAAAAGGCCTTGGCTCCACGGACATTTACCGCGAGGCTGTATTGGCTTGCGAGGTATAAATCAAGCTGTTGGCTACGAGATTCATTACTCCAGATGACTGTAGTCGGGCATCAGACATTGCAAATACACTTATAGCACACAAACGAACTGTTTATCCCCATCTAATCATGCTTCTTCTCTCAAACATCATCAGTATTGCATTGGCTTCTACTGCAACTGCGGCCGCGACCAATTACGCTGCCGTCTCCGATTGCTTTACCATCAAGGGGATCAACCCCAACGGCACAACCTTGGGCGTTTTGAACGTCGGCAACTATTGGATGTTTCTCTATAACGTCTACGGTGTATTCGAAGACGAAATCAATAGCTTCGATGGGTCACGCAACGTCGGCACCAAGCTCAGCATCGACAAGCGCACACGCCATCTGGTCGACCGCCAACCGGGCAACATTTGGGGCCCTCAGCTGCCACACAATGGTCTCGTAGCCTCTGTGGGCGAGTACTCCGACTTCGTCTGGTTCGACACCAAGAACACGACCATCGACCCGGAAGGTGTCAATCGCGTCCCATTGAACTGTCAGGTAGACTCCCATAACCATCTGACATGCGCGCATCCGAGCAAGCCAGGCTTCAATAAGTGGTATTTCTGCCCCGTACCGCCCAATTCGTTTGACATATGGCCTACTCTGCGGATTAGCACTGGTGATAATATTGCGACTGCGGGCTGGTTCAGCACGCCGTGCTATCTTATCACGGTCACTGCGGCACGCGCCCAGGGGTGTCTTTCTTAGCTGGAAGGGTCTCAAACTCAATGAGGATGAGTTGACGGACGAGGGAATTAGAGGTGGGGAACGTGTTGGAGTTCGATGGTGCGCACCACCTGGAGGAGAAGAAGAAGAATCGTTGTAATAGTACGGCTCGAAGTATCACTTCGAAACGCTGGACTCGATCTCCCCAGAATACAATGAGCCATGGCCCGAGGGGCTGCACCGAGTGACAAAGCTGTCGTAGGAAAGAGCAAGGGAACACATGGTACTTGATTCAGCGATGTACACATATTAATCAAGGATTCTGGTATCGGAATAAACGCTCTACATCTCCTCTGCTTTAGATTGTCAAACAACGGCTATTTATGACGCATACGACCATAGGTTCTAGAAAACTCGGCATCCCGTCCGCTCTGCCCTAGATAAACTGGAAACCGCTGGATTAGTACTCAGGTGGGTGACCACTGGGGAATACCTGGTGTTGTATGTTTTTGGCTTTACAAATTCTTGTTGCAATCGTTTTTATCGAGTTAGCAACCAGTGATGAATGCCCACAAGTCGAGTATAAATATCACCATTATGGAAGAAATCTTTGTGTTAGAGCAACTACGCCGCGTTGGTGTGGCTAATGCTTGTTTTATTAATTGCCTCTTTTCACATCAACTAAAGCCGTAGCATATGTCAAGACAGAGGAGATTTATTTGGTTGAGTGTTCCTAAGCAGCTGTGCCACCTATCATTTTGTGCCACACGACGACTTAATACAACCGTGTCGACCTTCACCAGACCGCCCCGGGATCCTCACTCCTACAAAGTACCCGATCGTTCTAGTCTCTTTTGAATAGTGTACTGGAAGCGGCTGCCCCTTCTGCAACCTTCTCAATACTTGTTTGTCCAGTGAGGTCGAAGATAGCGACATCAGCTTTGAAGACCTTTGCAAACCAATTCCTCAATTCCACGGCGAGTAACGAATCTACCCCGTAAACGTTGAGAGGTCGCATGTGATCAATTTCCTCCTTGGGCGTTGACGTGGCTTTTGATAGTCTCAGCATAAGAGCCTTGACGATGACAATAGCTGCATTGGCAATGGATGATGCGCGAAAGAATTCTGCGACCAAAATATCATCTGTGTCCATACTGCCTGCGTCAACAGTGCGTCCACCTTCCCCATCCGCTTCGCGCGTGAGACCTCTGAATAAAGGGCGATCAAGAAGCCAGTCTGGTGGCTCCAGTCCCTTGCTTCGGAACTGTGCTGGCGTCACCAAGCCAATTATAGGCTGCGCTTGCTCGGGGCGGCTGACTTGTAGCTCAGGGTGAAGATAGTGGTCCAGTAATGCCAAGAACTCACGCTCATGGATAGGAGCAAGATCTCCAACGTCTTCTTTGCCCCGTGTGAGCACAGCGTTCTCCGCAACAGCGCCGACATCATTCATCCAACCAAGATCGATGGAGATGGCTTTCTCCCCTAATGCTACGCGATGTGCAGCGAGACCATCCTGGAATGTATTGCCAGCTGCGTAGTTGGACTGACCCATTGATCCTGCAATCCCAGCGACCGAGGAAAGCATGACAAAGAATGCCAAACCACTGGGAAGCTGGTTGTGAAGATTCCATGTGCTGGTTACCTTGGATCGAACAGAAATAGACCACTGATCCCAAGTCATGGCATCAAACAACGCATCCTGTATACAGCGTTAGTAAAGCCCAAATAATTTAGCCTTTCCATTTCGTACCTGAAGTACCATAGTGGCTTGCAGACATCCTCGTATAGCAGGCATTTCTGAGCACGCATTCAGAGCAGCCGCGAGTGAATCTGGATTAGACACATCGCACTTGGGTGTGGAGATATTGACTCCCAGTCCCTGTAGCTCTTTCACCAGATCTTGAGCCGGAGTGGATTTTGGCCCAGACCGAGAAAGTAGAATGAGGTTTCGCGCACCCCGCTCGGCCATCCACCTGGCGGCACTGCGTCCTAATCCTCCTAAACCGCCGGCGATGAGATATGTAGCAGCTGCATCCAATCTGCAAGAAAACCTTGGTTCGAGCCAGGTCTACGAGAAGTTAATGTTGAAGGCACAAGAAAAAAGGGAGAAAAAAAGGAAAAAGCTGCCGGGAATTTGTGAAATGGAATCACTTACTGGAACCACATCTGAGGGATCAAATGTCAGTACCATTTTGCCGATATTCTTCCCTGACTGCATGATTCTGAAGGCATCCTCCAGCTTCGACACTGGGTAAAGCTGTAACGGAGAGGCGACTTTCACCTTACCATCCCGAATCATATCCAGAACAAGTTGCAATGTTTTCACCGCCACCTTTGGCCGCTGGACAGCAAGATGGTCTGTAGCGACCGCATGAAAGGTCACATTCTTGGAGAAGCGGGACATCGGGAGTCTAGAGTTGTCCTCGATATCCATCTTGCCAAGTTCAACGAATCGTCCGAATGGTGCAATACACTCCCAAGATGCGAGCAAAGCTTCTTTGGATAACGAGTTGAGCACAACGTCAACGCCTCTCCCACTGGTTGCTCGGTGTAGATCCCTTGCGAATGTCAAGTCCCTGCTGTAGAAGATATGGTCATCAGGAACACCGTAGAGCTCTTTGACGAGTGTCTTCTTCTCCTCGGTTCCGACAGTGACGTATACTTCGGCACCTATCGATTGTGCGATCTGCAAGGCCATCTGTCCTGTACCACCGGTCGCGCTATGTATCAGTATCGAATCCTCTTTTTGAAGATTGGCCAAAGTAACAATCGAGTGATATGCTGTAACACCGGTGATTGGGAGAGATGCCGCCTCTGATGTCGTGAGAAAGTCGGGAATCTTGACCGCAAGCTCGTAATGACAGCGCACACGAGTATTGCTGCAGCCTATAAGACAAGCACAGACGCGATCCCCGGGTCTCAGGTTATCGCACTTTCGGGCCAACCTTCGTCACGATGCCAGCGCATTCGCAACCAACGGCACTGGCACTATATTTACCCAGCATCACAAGCAAGTCGCGGAAGTTGACTCCCACTGCTTGCACTTCGATCTCGATTTCGTTGGCGTCAAGTTCCCCTGAGCACCCTGTGTCCTTCTCCCACCTGGCTGAATCAAGAAGGCCAACATTTGGCACAGTCAGAGCTAGCGGCGGGCTCCGTTCTAGCGATTGGTATCTGATCATCGTGTTGGACTTTGAGTAAACCATTTGGTTGATATCTTCAGAATCAAACACTCTGTTTATAAGAAGAACACCATCGCGCTCGACATATTCAAGGTCGTGGCAGGTAGAAGAATCAGCCGTCGTCGCCAGTATCACCTGGCGCGTGCATCGGGTGAAGACGTCGACGTCGAAATTCGGCCCCTCAAGGCAGAGAGACGCGAGAACCAGTCCTGGCCTCTCGGTGAACAGAACTCGGGCAAGACCACGGATCATCTGACATTCTGGATATCGTGGCGACGTTGCGGTGGACGAGATCAGCCAGACTACCTTTTGCGCCCGGCTCAAGACGCCTTGCAGGAACCCAAACGCTGATTTATCCAAGGTGGACAAATATAGCTGGTCAAGCTCCACCATGAACACCAGTGTCGTGTTGATCACTTGCGTAAGACTCAATCTCCCCCATGTCATAATTGAGCATTGGCCGACTCCTTGTTCCTCGAGGTGATTCTGAATCGTCTGTGCCATCTCAATCTGCTGAAGCGATTGTGGGGCGACAATCAGAGTAATCTCAGTCTTTGGAACAACACCATTGGAGATGGTCTGTTTTGCGGCCGTTGCAATGAGTATGCTATTCTCATGGCAAGTGTCGTCGGCGTAGTCTGGCAAAATGACATCCAACCCTTCGAAGCCATTACACTGCAGGAACTGCTGCCACTGAGCCTTAGAGATGTTAGGACTCCATTTACGGTCAGCTTCTCTACTAAGCCACCATCCTGGGAGCGCACCAAAAGCCACCCCAGTTCGCAACAGGTCCGGCTGGGTAACTTCAAGCAAAATAAGCTTGCCCCCCGGGTTGAGCAGCTTGCAAAGGTTGCGGATTGTGGCAGCTAGGTCCTGCGTAACATAAAGCGCCCAGGCAGCCACAATGACATCGTAACTGTGAGCCTCGTAGCCTTGGTCAGTGGGTTCAACATTGATATCGAGTAACTTGTAGTTGATTCTGGAGCCGCCAAACTTCTCACGAGCCTGTTCGAAGAAGGACGTAGCGATATCGGTATAGTCATAGCGTCCGAACCTTGTTCCGAGACCCTTGAGTACATGCCCAGTGATTCGACCGGTTCCAGCACCAACTTCCAGGACTCTCAACTGGGGATTCTTGTGGGAGAGCGCGTCCAGATAATTGGCAAGTTGTTTGCAGCAAATGCTTCGATCACATATCTCCTGATAGCGACTCTCTGCAAGGTCTTTTCCGAATATGGTCTCGAACGGGTCTGCTACACCTCGAATGATGGACTTGAGATTGCGACCAACGCTTGCAAAGAATCGACCTTCAGCATTGGTCTCCTCAAGTCGGAGGACCATACTCTCCATGTCACCAACGTTATCGATGCGCTTGATCCAGTCAGGCTGGCCATGCGGAAGCTCTCCTTTGTGGTATCTGTCGAACTGATGACTCAACCACGACACATATCGCTGAATGTGCGGTTGTAATTCGTGATTGTTCTTTACCATGACTGTACTTTCGCTTAGGGCTTGGGCAGCAAAATAGAACAGAACGAGTTCTAGGTCTTCGTAGAAGGATACAGGTGGACTTTCAACCTCGATATCAGCTGTGATGATGTTTTGTATTTGTCCCGCATCCATCAAAGCCAGGTCTGGCTTGTACGTCATCTCGAAGCAGATTTTCCTCGGGTTGTTAACAGCTAGAGCTGTCTCGTTGCCACCCACAGCAGTGGTCTCCAGATGGGATACCCGAAGAACCATGTTGCCAGCTTGGTCCAAGGCGAAGAATGAGGAGTCTGTCCCGCGAAGTCCCTTTCGACTTGTGGTGCTGCAAGCTTGGAGGTAGCAGGTGTCTGGGTACGATGATCCCGAACTTGCAATCCATGCATGCTGGATTCTTGTGACTGCGAATCCATTGACAATCGTCTCCTCTGCGCCTCTGGTCAAAGCGACCCAGGGGAGTTGGCCTGCTCCATCTATCACTGTAGGGTGTACCACATGCGGCTGAAGATCGTGCTGCAGGTATTCTGCATTTCCACCAAAACACCGAATAGTTCCCACTGAAGTATGCTTGCCATCCCAGGCCAGATTATCCAGGGGCTGGAAGGCAGGCCCGTATTCAAGACCATTGGATCTCAGTCGACTGTATATCTTATCTCGCGGAACCTTCAGGTTGCATGTATCCATTGCAGCAGCATATTGATGTCTGTAGAACGCATTCTCACGCTCCTGCGCTGCCCTATCGACTGCAGCCGTGTCTTTCTCGTACAGAATTTGAACTGTTCCACTACAGTTCTGGAACCATCCCGTACCATTTGCAGAGTAGACACAGAAGTCCAGAGTCGTCAAACCCTTGTCTGTTCGAGCCGGAATCAGACGCATGTGCAGTTGCACCTCGGTTCTCTTCGTGTCATCAATCGATATTGGGGAAGTGAAGACGGCATTCTGGATTTGATATGCCACAACTCGTCGACCAGGGTCAGAAATCTGTGAACAGCCTTGTACGGCCATGGAGAGCATTCCGGCGGCAGGGTAGATAACTCGACCTTTGACTTGGTGATGTCCTACCCACGGCATCTCGGCTAGATCGAAGAACTTTCGCCATCTCGGCTCGAGTGAATTCCAATCTGGAACAGGGGCACCAAGCAACTCATGCTTACCAGCTGTTCGAAGACGAGAGTGCTTGCCAATCGCTGACTCATGCCAGTAGCTCCTCGAGTGGTTGAAAGGGTACGAAGGGAGGTCTGGCAACAGTTGTAAATTTGTCGGAGCACTGTGACCGAGCTCATTTGCCAATCGAATATCAACAAGGTACCCCTCAGTGTAAAGCTCTCCGACGAGCTTTAGAAAAGCCTTTTCTGCAGGGAGCTGGCGGAGTAACGTGCTGTGGTACCTGGATTTAGCTTGTGTTACGCCGTTGTGTTCCAGGCACTCTGTGACCGGCCGGCGTAAAGCCGCATGGGGACCAATTTCAATGACATCCTGTGCCTCAATATTGCGTGCACCCAGTTTCCGCAATCGTCTCTTTCTCATTGCAGAGGACGCAACAGACACGGCTTTGGAGAACTGCACTGGTGACAACATATTATCGACCCAATACTTAGGTGTGCACAAGCTTTTTGGGTTCCGTACATACTCTCCAGACACGGAGGAAATCATCGCTGGCAATTCATCGCCAGTTCCCGTTTGAAGCTGCTCAATGCTGTCGGCGTACTCCTGCGCAATCTGGTTCATGTGCGGTGAGTGATAAGCAACACCAGTGGTGAGCTTTCGCGTGAGAACCTTTTGCGCTGCCAATGTGTCTCCAATAGCGTCGATGGCTGCTTCGTCGCCAGAGATTGTCACATTGTAAGGGCTATTGATACAGGCGACGTGTAGCTTACCAATTTGGCCTTGATCATACTGCTCAAGGAATTCTCGCATGCTCTCCTCCGAAAGAGCGACAGAAAGCATGGCACCGGGGTTCGTAGTGGAGGCGTTCAAAGCACTAGCATATTTCCCCCTGAAATAGGACACTTTGCAAGCTGAACTTGAACCAAGAGCCCCAGCGGCATACGCCGCGGCGATTTCGCCCGAGGAATGTCCAACGACTAGGCAGCCGAGCGAAGTGCTGATTCAATCTCAGCGGCAATACGTTATGGCCTGGGTACCCAGCATACGTATGAGTTCATCGATGGCGCCGTACCAGCCGCCATGGCACCCGGTAAGAGATAGTCCCTTTTGCGCGGGCTTTCCTCTCTCACCGCTGTAGATATACAATACGAGTCTAGAAGAGTGAAAATATTCGCGAGAGAGCTAAGCTGTTACTAGGCATCGAATCTATCGCAGGACCAGAGGACGAGTTTCTCCAGTATGCCGATTTTGACTCAGCCAAAAGTTGCCTGCAGGCTTTACATGATCTTGAGACATTTGTCGATGAAGAGGGCCCTTATGATGGTGTGATAGGATTTTCTCTCGGAGCGACGCTAGCAGCATCTCTCATGGCACACAAGATACGAACGAATCCCCGCAAGGAGAAACTACATCCTACCTTCCGATGTGCTGTCTTCTTCTGTGGGGGTGTTCCTGAGGTCTTCTCCGACGAGGACGGCAGTGACAGACGCCTCATGAGTTATGCGACTGATGGGGAGTTGTTCGAAATTCCGACAGCGCACATTTGGGGTGCCAATGATCATCTATGGCCTACGTTTGGGACGGTTTTGAGCAAATTGTGCTGCCAAGATCAAAGGGAGACATACATACATCAAGAGGGGCATGTTATACCGGGCCCCAAAGATCAAGACTCTTTGCTTCAAGCAATCCGCATCATCAAGAGAACACTCGAACGCGCCGATGAGCGGGAGTAAACAAGAGTCACGAATGAGAACTCGTTGATGCATTTTCGAATCAAATGTATTTACTCTATCACACTTTCAAGCACTTCATACGTCAAAATTGTGCCATAACCATACAAATCTCTAGCTATCGAACTAGCTTCGAGATCTATTGCACATCAAGATATCTTTGTTCCCGCCCCTTTTCCAGAAACATTTTTCATCCGGACACCACTCATGGCATGTCGCATAAACGGGCAAAAGTACCCATGCACTCGAATATTATAGCCAGGATTCACCTTGATTAATAAAGAAAAATGTTTCCTATGCTATCATAATACCACACTTAGTTCAGAAGTAATTCTTTCCCTGACAAGACCGGTAACGTGTGGAGATATTCGTCTTCTCCTCTCTTATAGTCAAGGAAATAATACTTGCCAGATAGTGTGAAATTATATGGTTCCATTTATTGAATTGTGTAGCTATGGAGACCATTAATTTCTGATCGGTTTGCTTGTCAGGGCACAGCCCTGGGTGTTCGTACACAGTACGAGCGATCGAGAGAATGAGCGTAACGAATCTATTCAGACTCTACCACGTGATCAAGGGATAGCAACAGCAGTCCTGTAATCGGTTGTGGTACACTGTCTAGAGTAGAGAAGATGATGAAAACAGAAGAGAGGCTGCAAATGTCAGTGGGGTCCAACCCTCTACCAAGTAACGGGTACCAGCAGGACCCATTGTCACGTGACATTGCTATTGGTGTTGTATCATGAACAAATCTAGCTTTGATGCCAATTGGTACGTGTACGAATGATTCTCCGAAGGAACTCATAGATCCTCATATGATAAACCGAACTTGGATAACAAGAAGAGATCAAAGTCCAGTGTACCTCGATGATCTAGCTCAAGTAACGATTTGTTGCTTCTGCCACATCATTAGGGCAGTTGGAATTTGCCCAGCGGCCAAACCAGCGAGGATTTTCAGTTGCAGATTGTAGCCATGTCCAAAGATGGCACGAATAGTATCTGCAAGTTCCCCTGCAAATTCAGTGACAGATTCTGGGGATTGCAGGAGTTCGTTGACTTGATCCGGGAGCAGGATATCTCCGAGTTGGCGTCGTACGAGTCCATTGAAGGCTGGAGTAAGAATGGCGAGGCCAATCGCGCCTCCAAGGATGCGATACTGTGCGACAGAGCCCATAGCCACCGCTGCGAGTAAAGTCAGACATAATCATCTTGCTGGGTCAGAGGCATACATACATTTGTCTCGCTCCTGAACGCAAAATGGTGTGAGTAGGACCAGAAGAGAGATATTTGTACCACAACCACAAGACCTGCAATGACCTGATAGCCGTATTGTGCTGGAGTCACGTGTTGTGAGACAGGCAGGGTTGAAAGCAGGGCAAAGCCAATGACTTGGAGCACGCCTGCAAATAAAACCATGTAAACGGGTGGTATCTTGGCACTCTTCGCAAGAATCCCGGTAACAACTGATCCGATTGGTGCAGCCAGGGTGAAGGGGATAAAATGAACGCCAGCCTGAATTGGTGTCAAGGCGTTGACAACTTGTAGTCGCTGAGGCAGCTGAAACATGGCGCAGATCCATGGTGCACCGAGGAAAATCGAACACCTGCTAAATGTTATCATGACTGCGTAACTCGAGGTTATCTATCACGGCTCTACTCACAGTAGCGTGCCCATAAACACGCGACTTTGCGCAAAGCGCCAGGGGAAAACCGGCTCTTGAGTTTTCGCATGCAAAGTTACGTGGCGCTCCCATAACAAGAACAAACTCGAACTCAAGACTGCAATTACGAGCAGTGTGATGGACTATACCAGTCGGTCAAGCGAGTCAGCATGTAAAGTGTGTGGATGTTCTTGTCCTCTCCTTGATAGAACTGAAGCGTAATCAGGTGGGTATTGAACCTACATAAGCAGAACTCCACGAAAATAGAACCCCGGATTCTTCCAAGGCGGCTACCAGAAGCACAGTCGAAGTGAGCAGCAAGGCGGTACCGATGAAATCAAATCGCTGCAGCGATGCTCTGGAAAAAAAGCCTTTGGAGTTTGGCCTATCATGTGGAGACCGATGGTGATAAGGGAAACCCGCAGGCACGCTGAGAACGATGACTACTACAGCTAGCATGGCAGCTGGGACGCTGAGAAGAGTCAACCGACGCACATGACGGATGATTTGAAATTACTGACTTGAGCCAAAATATCCATCGCCATGTCGAAGTTTGACTAATGGCACCGCCAATGATGGGGCCAACACAAAGTGAGATAGCGTAGACAATGGAGATGTTACTGCTACAATCCGCGTATTTGTGGGAGGGAACTAGATCCAGGATCATGACCGTACATAGAGCAAAGTCGCCAGACCCGCCGATTCCCTGAAATGCACGGAAGATAATACTGATTTTGTTAATATCAAAATGAAATATGGCTTTTGTCGTGACTTACAGCTGATCCATTGACTGCGCTGCACCGCAAGCACCAGAAAAGATAGCAAACATAAGCGTAGTAAATAGGAGCATGGGCTTGCGACCAAAGACGTCACTCATCTTAGCAAAGATGATGATGAATCCTGAATATAGTAGGTAAGCACAGTATCATCGTTGGCCATTGCGGATCCTACCAGCATATCCTAACAGATAAGATGTAGACATCCAGCTCGCCTTCTTGAATTCTCCCAGATTGTTTGAGATTCCTACCAGTGCGGTAGTAACGACCGGAATTTCGAGATTTGACAGGAAAAGGACGATGCAGATACTATAGAAGATCAGTTTTCGCAGCCGGCAACATATTCTGGCTATCACGTACGCAGCAGTAATAAAACGCAGTCTCATGCCATGGAGATACTCCTGCCTACTCTCATGTTCCGCACTTGTGGCTCCAACAGCCTCTCGTATAAGTGAGCTCTTGCCGATGGACGACTCGTCGCTCACCTGCTTGGTTTCTAAGTCTGGGGTATTCGACATGATCGAAAAGCGACAGGTAGGCCGGTCGTCAAAAAGAACCTTTTGAGAAACACTACGAACAAGCAGACGGGGAACACTTGCAGACTTTCAACTACAGTTGAGATTTAGCCCCTGAAACTTGACAATCAATCTGACCCAAGCTCAGGTCAACACCATCTGCACTTTATTGTATCACGACGACAATTTCTGGATAGTTCGCAACCAGGGCGTTTGCAAGACGATGCAGCATATCCCACCATGCAGAAAACGAGCCAAACGATCTCTTTGCTAGTCCAATTACAGTTATCACATCGCGTATGCCGCTCAAGCACATGTCACAATTCCCCCCCGGGGCGCTGATGGAGGCGGGCCGTGCGGATGAAAGCGTGTATAGCGTCTTCATGTTACATTAGAGTTGATGGAGGGGTCTCCACTGCGCACTCTGCATTCAGTGACCCGAATGTGATCTCAAGGTACCTCTAGATGTTTCTAATTATGGATGAGATTGCCCCCTCACACTGCAGCCTGAACGCATACGAGTCCGCACAGAGTGGCATTCGGTAACCAAGTGTTGGGGTTCGTCAAGACCCAGCGGCTAGCGGCTGGCGTCAAAAAGTGGCCGAGGTAAAGATTGCTGCTCTGCCACGAAGGTGCAGTGTGAATCTGCAATAGTCACAGGGTACATGATAAAGTGATGTATCATTCCCCTTGGTGGGCATATGATAATGCTTGGAGAATTGCTCCGCAATCGCCAAGACATACACCGAACGCCCTACAAGGGTTGCCTAACCTAGCTCGCCTAGGTACCTACGGCAGGATTGCCGGGACGATTGCAGCAACTAGAAGAGCCCGGTATGGAGTGATCCAAAAACGCGGATCGGTCCGGCCCAATAACGAACTACCATTGGTTATGCTGCCGCCCCATCTACACAGTAGTCTTTGTGTAAATATGTATGTATTTCCTGCATTCCTGCCTAGGCAATGCAACGCAGCGTTGGGGGCTGTGGTGGGTTACATTGAAATTCAACGGCCCCCAACGGATATCCTGCAGGCAGGAGAGCCGAACCGATTTTCCTAGGACATTGATCGGCCGCAATTGTCCTCGCATCTCTCCATTTGGCACATTGGTACTCCGGATGATAACATGCAGATTGCAGCAACCATCCCTACGTTGTTGTCAAATTTAACGCCCAGGGCTGTAAAAATATGCAACGATTGGAGAACTGGATGCAAGCGCCTGGTGCGAATCCAAACCTCGCGACCAAGTACTACTCCAGACGCTGCAAGGCTCCTCCGCTCCGACACTGACATGATGTTCGCGGTAGCTGTAATAACTACGCTTACTGCAAAGGACTCGGAGTCATGTTGAAGGCCTGGTGCTGTTGACGACCTAGGTGCCGACATAAATTGAGTCGTTGGTGGCTAAGTTCCTGGCCTGCCCACCAACGCATCTTTGAGAACAGTCGCCAATCTCTCTCTTCTTCCTCCTCTCCATCCTATACATTTTTACAAACAAACAAAAACAGAAAAAACAAAATTCCCAGTTTCTTTGTTCACCTTGGTTGACTTCGTACGAGGCAACAGAAACCCTTCCAAATTACACTTGATAGTCGCTCAAACCTCAAGACAGACATGGCGAGTAACCTGACGGCGTTGCTCGAAGGGCCATCAGGAACGCCGCCTGCTGGCGTGGCATCTCAGTTGGACAATCCGCCAAACTACAGAACTGCTACGACTATCGTGCTGGCAAGCTCCATTGCATTGACGACGCTGGCTGTGGCTATGCGCTCATATTCCAGAATTTTTATCACCAAGAAGTTTGGTTTTCCAGATTGTTAGTACCTGGAGTTTATCATAAATTCAAACTTTGTGTGCTAATGCGAGTGATAGATTCTATTCTTCTTGCATACGTATGTTAGACGATCGATCTGTTGACCATCGACTGACGACATATCTATAGGGAGCGTTTCTTGGTTTCTTTGCGATGTGCTTCCTTGCCGGTGGAAATTGCGCCAGGAATACACATGTGGGATGTTCGTCTGAAGAATTTGTCCTCATTTCTTTACGTTTGTAACCCGAGAAGTTTTTGGTGCTTTATGATTACACGCTGATACGAGTCCAGTATCTCCGAATGGCCTCTATCTTGTATGCGCCGACCATTATTCTGATCAAACTGTCGATCCTGTCGCAATATATTCAACTTCTGATGCCAAATAAGCACCCGCGTGGCTTGTACTGGCTGACTATTGCGATTATCTCTGCTAATCTCGCTGCTTATGTGATACTTTTGGGATTACAGATTTGGTCTTGCAAGCCGATGAGGGCATCATGGGATCCTCTTACCCCTGGTCAGTGCATTGACACTCTGCTTCTCAACGTTGGTGCCAGTAGCGTCAATGTCGTCTCGGATACTGCCATTTTGCTCCTCCCTCAGGCGGTGATCTGGCGCCTCCAAATGCCGGCGAAGCAGAAATGGGGGGTCTCCTCGATATTTTTCGTCGCTGTTCTGTGAGTCTTGTTCTGAGGCTTCTACTGAATATTTCAGGCTTTTCTGACCTTAAATCGACAGAGCGATTATAGCTGCCGCTATCCGCCTCTACTATACGGTGCAGCTCTTATACTCGAGCGATACGACTTGGTTCACTTGGCTGACAGGTATCTGGGCTCTGGTGGAGATAGACTTTGGTATCGTCGTTGCCTGCTTGCCGGCGGCGGCGGCTCTGTTCCGCACAATTTGCAGCAGCGGGTGGTTCAGCACCTTGAAAAGCTTTACTGCCGGGGGGAAAAGAACCAGTGCCGGCGATTCGAAGTCGAGATTTATTACAGGGGACCGTAAAAATTCCTTCGGCCACCACGACAGTGCCCGGGGGAAGCCATCCGGACTATCAACACTTGATACTGTGGTTACGATCGAGGACTCCGAGTCGGCTCAACATCTACGGGGCAGTGATTTTTGATGGATTACTCCCCCCCCCAACAAGAAAAAACCCTTTGTTTTTGGGGTTTTGGCACATAAGACTCACAAATGTATTCAAGAACTCATTGTGATAGGAGATGTATGGTGGACACTTGGACTTGCAAGATAGACTCTTCTCTACAAAACTACCTACTTGGGTATTTGGCAAAATATAATGTTACTGCCGAGACACGGCCCGTCGCGAACGTATCATCAATAAGTACCTGACTACCATAAATTACCTACCTCGGTAGGTAGGTAAGTAGGCATAGTGATGCTTAGTGTATGCCATACCCTGTATGGCTGGCTGTCCTTTCCTGCACATGCTCCAGGTCGCCCACAGCACCTCGTCCGCTGCCAGCGTATTTGCAACACTGGCTCGATTTGTGCGGGACCTGCAATGCTAGTAGAATCAACTTGATGATGTAATACAGTAGCTGTGTGCAGACTTCTGTCCATTAATTTAATACCAATCAAGTTGAGGTGAAGATACTCAAAGAATTTGACAGGCTTGCTCACCTACCTGTGCAGGTTACTTCGGCACTGGCTTGGGAACGTTTGAGTACGCAATAGGCCATGTAACCTCGAATGCAACTCAAGGCAGAGGCTTTGGCGCAGCCTTATCACTCCATTTCGGGTGCAACACAGCAAACAAACAGACACAGGGAGCCGACCCTAGCACGGATCCGCTCAGCCGCCATTGGTCCACATGAATCGACCAGGTGACAAGGTAAGCTGCGAGGTGTCTGTTGGGCACACAATCTCCACAATGCATCAGCATTGCCACCGGTTACTTGCAACTTGCACCTTATAGGCCTGCAGATGCCGCTTTGACGAGGTACTGGTCGAGGAGCTGGTGTTTTTTGTGCTGTTGCGTCTCTTCAACCAAACAGTCGAACCCACGGCGCCTCGCGTACTGTGCGAAGTCACAATCACTCTGGGGAGCATGTATCGGTACCTACTCAGTATCTCATGTTTATCAAATCGAAAGACTAAAATGGACTTCCGATCACACACTCACTCGAGAGAAGCGCTCGAAAGAGGGGCAGCTGAGCGCTGCAGTCCTATTTAAAATGGAAATAAAAATGCACGGATTTCAATCTTTGACTTTTCTCTCTACCTTTCGATTCATCACTCGAATACTTTACCACTTTCTGCTATACTCGCCCCGAAGCTGTTGATCCTAAAATGTCGTCCAAGTTGACCCTTGACGGTGGCATCGCCTTGGTGACCGGAGTAAGTGTATTCATGTCCGGAGGGTTTCCAAATAAGCATGGCTTACTTTCTTTCTTTCTAGGCCGCGAGCGGCATTGGTAAAGAAACCGCTTTGGCGTTTGCGGAAGCTGGTGCGAAAGGTGTCGTCTTCGCTGATGTCGATGAGACCGGGGCAAAGGAAGTTGCCGATGAGAGTTCCAAATATGCCAAACATGGCGAATACCGTGCTCTTGCTATCAAAGTTGATATGACCGACACAAAAAGTGTACAAGACCTTGTGGCCATTGCAATCAAGGAGTTTGGACGCATTGACTACGCGGTCAACAGCGCTGGGGTAAGTGTATTTCAAAAGAATTTTATTAGCAATTTTTCACTTTGTGACTAACGACTATATCCGTGGAGATTGATCTTGAAAATTATGCCTCTTTCACTCCAGCTCTCGACCTAGACGTTTTTGCCAAGGTCAACGACACCAATATTACAGGAGCGATCCGATTTGTTCGGGCATTGACGGGAGCCATGGCACAGCAGGAACCTTTGTAAGTACTCCAAAGGTGTTGGCAATTTTATAGAAATAAGTAGAATATGAATCTGACACGCTTCGGGCCATCAGGACGTTCCCTGGGACACGACGACACGGACCTCGCAGCCTTGGGAGGGGTTCGATTGTTCTTCTGGGTTCGACCAACTCTATTGCAGGCGCACCAGGGATGGTCGCCTACACGACTGCCAAGCATGCCATTATCGGTATCATGCGAGCCGCAGGTAAGTGTTTGGCCAATGCTCTTCCAAGGCTGACGGCTAACGTCACACTCAGCCGTCGATGCATTGGCTCTGCAGAGTGCTACTCGTGTCAATGCTATCTGTCCCAGCTGGGTTGATACCCCTATGGTGCAGAAGGCCGTGGAAATAAACCCGGCGCTGAAGCTTGCCATTGATAATATAACTCCCTTGAAACGAGCCGCCACGGTCGACGAAATCGCCGACTACATCGTTTTCCTTTCTAGCCCTTCAGGCAGTTACATCAACGGTACCGCCCTCCCCATTGACGCTGGCTTGACTCTGCCCGCGCCTCCGCCGCTTTCCCTTTCTTGATACTCGGAGTGAATAGCTGTTTGATTAGTGAGGCTATGCAAAGACTGAAGGACGATTCGGACCGTTCGTCATGACCGCCTTTCACAGAGATCCATAATATTGCATACAAGTCAATTTGAATTTCTGTTTTGGGATAAGCGCAAGAGGAATTTTGCTCTGTTATACGTTTCTGAAAACGCACAAGGGTGTGGTGTCAATCGATAGCAGGGACAGCGTTGTGCATATAAATGTAGTGTGATCCCCCAAGCTGGTCAGTCCAACTCGTGTGAACGCAAACTCTCCAGACCGTCCAAGTCCAGTCTGCTTGTTTACAAGCACAAATTCTTGCTACTATGGACCAACAAAACCACCCTCCCCTGCTCTCGTATACACCATGGCGACAACTACAACTGTACAGGGCGTGTCGTCTTGTCTTGGGCCTCGTCCGTCTTCCATTCTGGGTAGTCAGTTCTGCCATACCCTACACGAGGCTTCATCGTGAGTGGACTTTCAAACAGTCTCTTACACTTCACATATGCCATGACGTGGTGGATACGGATGCCTGCGTCGGAATAACCGACGAACTCACAATGGATCCGGGCAGAGACGGTGACAGATTCCAAGTCATTCCGCCATTCCCTGGAGAGTTCTACCAAGGCCCTCTGGCATCTTCTTCAATTACGCCAACAGAAGTCGGAGGCGTGTGGTTCCCTAGGACACCAGGCGTGACTGATGCAAAGGATACCTTCGTCCTCTGGATCCATGGCGGTGCCTTCGTTTCGGGTGATGGTCGAAGCGATAGCTACAGTCACGTAGCTGACAACCTCCTCGACAATGCACGAGTCAATGCGATATTCAGTGTCCAATATCGTCTCTCGGGTTACGGGGGGAGAAATCCTTTCCCAGCGGCTCTTCAAGATATCCTCACTGCCTATCTTTACATGACCCGAACACTCAAAATTACGCCATATTCGATTGTCGTCGCCGGCAATAGTTCCGGCGCCAATCTTGCCATTGCCTTCTTGCGTTACCTAGAACAGGTAAAGCCACAACTCGGTCGAACTCTCTGTTGCCGCCATGTCACCCTGGGTTGCACCACTGGAGACTGCACTCCCTGACTACAGCCGTGCCAAGGACTATACTACCGAGTACGTGGCAGAGTCATTTCACCAGTGGGGGGCCAAGACATACAAGCCGCTGGAGGGGGTCGATGAGTTTACCGCGCCTTATATCACGCTTTTCGGTCATCCATTCTCCACATCTGTCCCCATCCTCGCTACATTTGGAGAGTCCGAGGCTCTGGCTGCTGACATCGCCGCTTGGGCCAAGGAAATGCGGGCCATTTCCGGTAATTCGGTCGAAGTACACTGTGAAAAGAATGGCATTCACGCAAGCATATTCGTTGGGAATAAATTGGGTTGGGAGAAGGGCGCTCGAGATGTCGCATCGCGCATTGGTGAGCTCGTTCAGACCAGCCGTAGATTCCTCGCAGGAAAGATGACTGTGGTCGGACACTAAATGCCCCACCCGGGTCCTGAGGTTTTACGAATGAGACACCTACAGCGTTTGAACTTGGCTGGTCGTGTCCTATAGTAGGGGCGTGGCACGGTGAGAACATCTCTAGCTGGTGGCGACGGCCTGTGCGCAAGTGTTGAGTAAGGAAGCGTGCGCAGACTATCTTTAGGTAGACATGCTATTTCTTGGGGAAATTTAGCGAACTTCCCCATGGGCCAAATAAGCACGCAAGGTGTACCGAATAGAAAGAACCGAACATACATCAATACATCACTGAATTACTCTTGATCAGACTATTGTAACCCCTGTCATTCAACAATTGTTAAAATATATCCTCTATTCAGCTTACCTGGTAAGTATGCAATAAATGCTAAATACGCCAACTCCCTAGCTGCTGATCGGACTAATAGATTTTTAGATTTCAGCCGCCGGTTAATCCTCCAGCTTCGACCTGATTCGTGTTACGTTGGCACGCGAGTGGCCACGATTTTGAATTTAATTGGATCAAAGCGATACTTAGCCAGCTCGAGCAAGTGTGTTAAAAACTGTTATATAACGCGCGAATGCCCGCATTCCTCTTTAAAATACGCAGCGTTATTAACGGGAAGCTCCCCTACCATTAGCGCGGTGCAAAAGCTATACGTTACCGTGTCACAGGCTATCGAAAAAACGTGCCACTTGCACCAGGTAGACATATCCTGTGATCGCTGGATTAGTACTCAGGTGGGTGACCACTGGGGAATCCCCGGTGTTGTATGTTTTTGTAATTTTTTTAATTTTTTATTTTGCTGTCCTTACTTAGGCTGCACGGCCTTTTGCATATATTTGAGAAGAGTTGATGTCGTTTGTATCTTTTGCCCCTTAGGACTGAGGATTTTACAGGCAAACGTCAACCCATGCCAGGAAGGGGGCAGAGCGCCACTTTTTGTTGAGGTGGATTTTTTACGGGGCGGGTCAAACTATCTGGACAGCCGAAGTCTCCGTGAACAAAGCGTCCATTGCCCTTGAATATAGCAATTCATCCCCAAGATCTGATTGCTCTTGAGAGAAAGACAAGAGCTCTGACGGCTCAACCTCTAACTGCTGCGTCGCCCAGTGGCAGATCCCTAGGCGAACGTACGGCGTTTTAATATCATGTGTCCCATTTGGGCTGACCCTTCGAAGTAACAAAGCAACATTCATCTACATGCCGTGATCAGTTTACTACTTATATAAACACATACTCCGAGGCATAGACGTACCGGTATCTCCTGGAGTTTCCCAAGCTTCAGAATGAGTAGCTCTTCTAGATCGAATACTCTGGAGATTTCGAGACCTAGTTCGTAGTGATTCAGCCGAGACGATTTTATACATTCCAGTGTCGGAATAGCCTCGGGCTGTACAATCTTTGTGACATGAACGTCGAGGAATAGATGCGGAGCGAGAGCAATGTCAAGTCCACATTGTCGGGCGTGTGCATCGTAAGTTTCTAGCAATCGGTCAAGCCGACACGTCTTTCCAGTGACAGTCAGAGTACCTGGTGCCCGGAATGTTGCAGTGCTTTCCTCCAGAGGTTCCGAGCAATCCTGAAGCGTGGTAGGAACAGTCGATTGCTCTGTGATGCACCAAGAAGAGGATATCTCCGTAGGGGCGGTATGGACAAACAGTTGGCCCTTCAATGGAGATCTGACGTTCACCTCAATCGCAAATTCCAGGACGAGTTTTTCTAGGCAGGGCCGGTCGTTGGGCCGAAGAGCTTGTCCGACGCGGACGTTGTAGATCTGCATGATGCCATAGATTCTGCCCACTTCGTTGACGGTCTTGCGATAATGTGCGGCGCCATATTGAACGTGGGGATTGTTAGTGTTCAAGTCCGGAAACCCTGTCGCGGTAACGCGATTGGCCAGTGCTAAGATCTCGGATCTCAAGAATTCGTCTGTCTCCCCCTTTCTCAATTTCTGGCTCTTGTAACCGGTCTCGTATATGTCTATTCTCCTGAAGCCGTTGTCTTTGTATTCCAACATTTCGGCCAGATCCCACCGGAGCGTGTCCCAGTGGTTGGACAAATGTACCATCGAGTACACCGGCCTGAACTGGTCGGCATCGTACCACCGTCGCACCACAAGATTGGCATGGTCCGACAGTATCACAGCATCGTTTCTCATAGTGACTTCTTGTAGGGTCCACAACGACGTAAACCAAGGATCAGCTAGTATGAGGTCGAATGCTTCGTTCAGCGTCTTCAACACTATCAACTTTTGTGATCGAGAGATCTCATTCCAGCTGGGCCAATTCACTATATCATAAATTCCATCCTCTGGTCTCACATAAGAGAAATCTAGCCAGTCGCCAGAAGCGATCCAGCTCGCGACATTGTTGATGGTATCAGCTGCTTTGGATAAGGACTCGGATGTAGCATGTGATAACCAGACATAGGCTTTCTGGGCCTGCTGAAATATAGCAGCCTGCTTTCCTATCTCGTCCATCTTCGTGGCTTTGTTTTTTTGGTCAATACAGGCGATGTCAATCCAAGCCCACTGATTACCCATGGCGCTTATGCGCTTCAGGACTTTGCGAAATTGATTAACGGTGAAATGTGACTCTTTAATAACCGGTATTTTCTAAGGAACATTCTTGATGGGTAGCGAAAGTTGCCCTTCTGTTTGGCGGTTCTCGAAGCGGCCCTAGGTATAGCTTAAAACCACGTATTCAGGCTGCGAAATACCGCCATACGTGTTATTTTCTTCCCTTTTATAGGACGTCAAAGTCTCAATATGTAGAAGTCGCCGGGGCCAATACTCTTCGATTTTGCCTGCCCACTTGTGCATGTAGTTGACAGCGAAAGGAGCAGGACACGGGAAGCCCAGTGGTGCCTCCGTTGTCGTCGACTCTTCCTCCGTTTCGGCCATTATAGGTGTGAGTAAGATCAGTCGACTTGAGGTGAAGGCTGGTAGTCGCAGAGAATCGAGAGGGTCGTGTTCGAGACTTCAAAGGATCCCTCACTTGCCTTCAGTGCTGGGAATGAGCCAAGCCAAGCCGAGCCAGATTTGCTGCTTGGTAAGCCGATCAAACAACGCGTGCTCTGTTAGTCGGCTTGTAAGCAATCTTCTCGAATGCCCGGCTTGCAAGCGGCTTGGTGAGTGGATAGGTACCTAGGTATAAACGGGTTTTGGTGGTGAGGATATCGTTGTTCGGGATGGTCCCCGGGGTATCGACGTTGTCCACTCCGAGAAGAACCCCTCTTTATCTGTACCTGCTATCTGATTGGCCAGATGATCACGTGATAATATTTGCAAGAAGAAACAAATCCAAAGGTTCGGGTTTGGCTTATTTGGGCAAACAAACAAGCCGTGGGGTCCCGGCTTGGCTTGATTGGCTTATTCCCAGCACTGCTTGCTTTGCTGGGTGTATACCCAAGTTCCGAACCGACTCCACCCTCCCGATTACGGACCCAAAGTCCTGTCGTAGACAATGTGGGAATTGTTCGGCCGTTCGGTGCACATCTTACCTCCCATATATCATATATTAATCTATACGGCCCGGAGTGGATAGTACGTTCCGTGCAGAGTGATGGTGCGGTGATAGTCGAAGTACTCGTTTAAGAAGACACTGCTAAGTGAAGAGAAGGTGCTACCGCCCTTTTCACGGTCAATTTGCCGAGATGAGACAGCTTGTTACGATAAGATTGTTAAAAGATGGTGAGAGTATTTCATATTCATTCTGTAGCCGGGGTCTACATCGCAAGTCTCCTTCAATCCATTCTGAGATGCCACCACGGCCGGTCAGATCATCTCCTTTTTATTCTTTCTAATCTTTCGCCTCTCCGATCCATGATCGGCTTGCGTCTGAGACGATGTCTTTGGGCTCTCAGCTCGTCGAGCTCCCGGGACCACTGCTCATTTTTGCGCTCGAAATATAGGTCCATTCTCTCCCTGGTATCCACAACATGGAAGTGTTCCTCTGGTGGATTTTCCTCTTTTTGATTGGCCCGAACAACGAACAAGGTACCAAGGACTGCTAGAAATAGGGTCGATATGTAATAGACGAGCCAAATCATAGCCCGCAAGAGCCATTGGACATTGTGAATCGCTGTACTGGCCAGAAGAGCATGGCAGACGACGATGAAAGGTAAGATTCCGGCCGCATAATGGCCGAATCCCTTCCAGCACGTCCGGCACCTCAGAACAGTTACCATTGTGCGCAACTAGTGACGCTTCTTGATAGGGCCAAGATTGACAATATTGCGTGAATCTTGCTATGGGGAGTACAAAGGTATGTTGTTGTCTGTGGCTTGGCGAATGTTGCGCGATTCGTGTTTGTAGGATATGTTTGAAATCTGGCGGATAATTCTGATACTTGAGTCAAGGCAAGGTGCATGTTTATATAGATTCCGCGAAGGAGTCACTTGGGTACTCAGACTTCCACTGCTATCAACAAATACTTGAATAGTCGTCAGATTTTAAAATTGCAGGGCGCCCCCATGCCATTCGAACTCAGTCTCATGAACCACCCCGAATGGTCATTGCCACAAAGCTTGTGTATCGATATAGCGCCTACCTTTGTTAGTACCTGTAGTGCTCTGATAATCTTGTAGAAAAAGTATTGCCTTGAGTCCAATGATAAATACTACGTGCTTAGACATCTGACGTGACAGAGCCTGAGATGACGCCTTGTATCTGCCCGTCTCATGATCCAAGAATACTTTTGTTTGTGGATTCGGGGATTCACGTGGTGGCTTCCAGGGGTTGTTACCGATACAACCCACTAGGACCGACCGCTACAGAGAGCAACCTGTCCTGTGCACTCGTCTGAAGCTTTGCGGAGACTTGAGTCTCTGATAAGTCAAACAAACAGCAATTCATCCCGCCTGCATAACTTCATGAAGTGTATCTGGTAACAAAAGAGGTAGTCAGAGCAACTACGGACTGCCACATGGGTGTGCCAAATACCTTTTATGGAGCTCAGGTTACATGTTCTGCCAGGTTATTTTTGACATTTTGGCAATAATGGCGTGCATTTTTGGAGGGGTTCAACCGGCGGAAGACCCCGCGCCCACCCCACTCCACTGGAGCGCTCACCCCAGCACCCCGTCTTAGGGTGGCCTACCTAGAACCCCCAGCCAGAACGTGAGTCACTCCAGTGCACCACTAAAGTACAAGTCGGCCTCACATTCGTCTGATATCCTTCAACAAACAATAATCGATTGAGCATGATCAGCTGGCTTTTGACCAAGCCATAACGAAAGCACTTTATCGTCCTGGATGCACCATCGCGATGGCGAAAAAGATCACAGCGCCTTACGGCCTATGGCCAAGTCCCCTCACTGCCGAATTTCTATCTGCGGCAAGCATTTCATTGCAAGAAGTCCTCGTGGATGTAAGCTCCTAGGTTAGTTAACTTGCGGGTCTGACGGGCGTTGACGATTCAAAGGAAAAACGGGACCGCGTGTATTGGATAGAATCACGTCCACGTGAACAAGGTCGCTACACAATTATGAGCTTCGACGGCTCGGATACTCGAGAGGTTCTGCCAAAGACGTATTCGGCCCACGCGACTGTGCAGGAGCTCGGGGGTGCATCGTTCACCATAACCTCCGCCGGCCACATCGTCTTTTCGGACAACATCACCCAAAACGTGTACAAGCTGGACCCGACCAACTCGGATGTCTCTCTCGTTTTGGAGGCCCAGGATGGTATACGCTATGCCGACCTCGCTGTACACCCGTCGCAGGATGATGTGATTGTCGCTATTCGGGAGGATCATCGCAACGCGACGCCCGAGACCCAGTCTTATGGAGTGGTCAATACCATGGTGGTCATTCTCACGTCTATCAAGGCCGAGTTCTGCATTGCTACTGGTGATGACTTCTACGCCTATCCGCGGTTCAGCCCTGATGGTCAGCGTGTCGCCTGGCTCCAGTGGTCCCACCCCGACATGCCCTGGACCGGCACGACGCTGTGGGTTGCGGATTGGCGAAATAATCGTCTGAATGATTCAAGGAAAATTGCTGGCCAGTCGTGTCAGGTCAGTATATCGCAGCCGAAATGGGGCTCGAATGGGACTTTGTTCTTTGCCAGCGACAAGTCCGGCTACTGGCAATTGCAAACATACTCTATCGACACTGGCGCAATCGTCCAACTGCGTTTTCCAGGCTTGGACGACGTCGAGTTTGCAATTGCAGATTGGCGCATGGGGAGGTACGAAAAAGGATATCTGTGTTCCACATCTCGACCGCTATGCTAACAAAAGACCCAGCTCTACTTATGTGATTTTGGACGCAAAGACTATAATTGCATCGTACGTCCGGCACGGTACTAGTAATATCGTATTGCTCGATCTAGAGAAAGGAGAGGCTGTCGACTTGGGAATGCCCTTTGTCGATCTTGCGTTATCCATGACCGGCGTATTTCGAGTATCCGACAACAGCGTGGTAGTTTTGGGAAGCACTCGCACCTCATCAAAAGAGCTCGTCAGGGTGACCAACATTCGATCCGGCTGCCCTAAGTATGAGACTCTTCAATCCACCATTCAGGTTGACCTGCCGAAAGAGTTGTTCTCAAAAGCTCAGCACCTCGAAGTACCACGGAAATCGAAAGCCGGCCATGTTCATGCTTTCTTGTATGCACCGCAGAATTTCGACTACGAGGGGCCTTCTGGGGCATCTCCTCCCGTCCTAATTCACCTTCATGGCGGTCCAAATGGCTGCGCATCTCCGGCACTCGATTTCTCCATCCAATACTGGACCTCCCGCGGCTTCGCAGTGTGTTCGGTCAACTACGCCGGATCTACGGGCTTCGGGCGGGAGTATCGCGAGGCGCTAACGGGCTACTGGGGATTGCTGGACGTGCACGATACCCATGAAGTCGTGCGGTATCTGGTCAGTCACAGTCTCGTAGACGGCGAGCGAGTTGGCGTTTACGGCGGCAGCGCTGGCGGGTACGGCACCTTGGCTGCCATACACATGTTTCCTGGCTCCTTCAAAGCAGCCGTGAGCTCATATGGCATCTGCGACATCCGTGCACTGCAGGCGGACACGTACAAGTTTGAGAGTCATGATGTCGAGCGTTTGATTCTGTGTATATGTTCGCCAGACGATGAGGAGGCTCGGAACCGCGTTTACCACGACAGAAGCCCCCTCTTCCATGTGTTAAAGATCAAGGCGCCGCTGTTGTTGCTACAAGGCACGATTGACAAAGCAGTCACGCCGGAGCAGGCGCACTTGATGGCTGCAGAGATGCAGCGTCAAGGACGTGTAGCCGAGATTATAATGTTCGAGGGCGAGGGCCACGGCTGGCTGAAGCAGGAGACCATCCTGGCTGCGTATAATGCCCAAGAGTCTTGGTGGAAGCGCCATTTATGCGGAGCCACGGATTGAGAATATTACCATGGGAAGTGTTCTCCACCAGGTTGACAGCTGGTAGTAATCAAAGCAAGCCTCAATCAACCAACGGATTGCAATGTCGAATTTGGCAACATCATCGTAGGAAAAAAGTTGGGATGCTTCATTATTAATTATACATCTGTCTGTCGTCTCTGAATCACATACGAGCGACGCTCTCCAGATCCTCTTTCACGAATGCACTCAAGTCGTCAACAAATGCAGCCTCGATTTCTCTAGGAATACCGAGAGCTCCGGGTTGCCACGCAATGACAATCATCAGACTGGATCCCTTGGCGCTCGCAGCACTGATTGTCAAAGGCCCAGATGTGACACCAGCCGAGTGCGTGAAGATCATGTCCGTGATTCCGCACTGGTTGCCAGAAGAAGCCCTAGATACACCTGGATCAAATGCACCAATGTTGCTCACGTCAAACGAAGTGTCGCGCTCTTGCCCAATCTTCGACAGTGTCCACTTGTTGATGCTCGGCACATATCGCAGCAGCCCGGTCGGCTGGTCGCTCAGAGTCACTGCAGTTTCTGCCAGCTTCTCGGTGAGAGAGCGTGCGACCGCCCATGTCTCATCGGTCCAGGGCTCAGCCCAGTTCTGTCGGTCGTGGGAATGGTAGCAGGCGTTGACGAAGAAACCCATCTCTTCATTTGCCTTGCCAACTGCACGTCTCATATTGACTGCCGTCCCTGAAACAAAGTTGGTCGCGCTGCTGGGTGAAAGAGCTTTGCTGAGAGCTCGAGAGATGGATTGGTTCATTGTTGCCGTGAGCTTGGCCCCGTTCTTCCTGGCAACCTGCAGCAAAGCTTTCGCAGTGGAAGCTTCGATCTTCACCAGTCTCAGAGAGGTGCGATGGGGGCCCGGGTCCCTGAACATCCTAGACCCATTCCAAGTACCGGAATGAACATTGCTCGTATTTGGACGCAGCCCTAGGAACTCGGCCAAGAAACTGGGCAAGAGGACGGCGATGAGTGGCCGAAGGAGGAAACCCCACGAGATGGGCAAGGTTTTTGGAGTGTCAAATGGCGCTGGGAAATCGGCAATGGGAGTAGCCAATACTATACAGTCTTCCTTGCCGATCTTTTCGGTGAGACCATCTCTGAAAGTACGATGGAAAGAATATGCACCCATGCCATCTCCGAGAGCGTGGGAAAAGGAAAACGCGATAAAGCAGCGAATTTTCTCTCCATCGTCTCGGCCGGATGTCTCGAGAGAAAGAATGGTGATCTTCCAAGGCGGTATTGACGAAGGCCAAGGATCGTTCAGGAGCGAGGGAAGCAACTCCTCTATTTTCCTCGTCCCGTGGTCGCCATCGTCTTTGTGGAGTTGCGGGATGGCTTCGCCTTCTTCGACGATATGTATATGATCTTCCAGATTGATGGTCGGCACACGCTCAAAGTATGCGGCATCGCTTTGTTGTTCGCGCACAACATGGGTCAAAGTCGGATATTTGCTGATACAGAGTCTGAGGGCACCATGGAAAGAGCGGCTGGAGCCAACGTCAAAATCCGGGTCGGAAAATCCGTAGATGGCCCCTACTACAACCGAATTATAGAAGTTGTGGTACTCGCGGCTGATCACCCGCTGTTCATTAGGACCTAAGCATCATCAGCACTTTGGCATGTTGGAAATGTTCAATGTGGAAGGCCTACTCGCAACTCTCATTGTGGCACTTGAACACCAAGAATCTTGGGCTATACGGTCAAACGTGGTGTGGAACTGATGGTGAAGAAGGGACGGTTCATCGTATTAATAGCCCGGACATCGATTAGCGCGAGCTTTTCGACTTTCATCGTGAGCAACGGAATTGAGAATTCACCCGATGTTAATCTCGAGAAACATTTAGACTGGATTCATGATTGACCTCGTTTGGAAGAAAGTCGACGGTTAGTGGGTCAAGGAGACCGGTGACATTTTTCTCTTTTCGGCAAGGCGCGATCGGATAAGACATGCTCGAGTGCTTTAGCGTACCTGCACTAGTATTTCGGGTGCGGCTAGTGGATGTGCAGCTAAGGTTAGTGGAGAACAGGGGTCCTGCAGCCTAGAATCTCGCCCTGAGTCCTGACTACCCCTGCGCCAGCGTCGTGCCCACTGAGCTCATTGCTTACATTGCAATTCCATTCCTGGAGGCTCGGAGCGCACGGCGTGTCGATGCCAACGTCCAGCTGTCTCCCACGACATCCCGCCAGCAAATCACCCGGGCCTCGTTGTTCATGTCTCAGCCTCCTGCTGGCAGCCCTTGCCAATCGAAAGCCTTCACCATTGTTCGCGCAAAGAAGCGAGCGAGCTGTGAGCGCTGCCACCGGTTCAAAGAGAGATGCACCTACGAAGAGCAGCAGAAACCTTGCCGTCGATGCCTCGCACTCGGCAAAGAATGCCACTCCAGGACCAAGAGACGCATGGGGCGCCGCCCTGTAGCTCAGCAGTTACCCTACGGTGCCACCTCCATCATCCTTTTCGCCGGTAATCATCAGAGTGTCGAGACAGACTCAGTGGGCGGTTCTCAAAGCGTAGACATCTTCGGCTCACCAGGGCACATCAGACCTCAAGATGACAGTCTCCACAAGCACTCAAATCAACTGAATCCGCGGCTCTCAGATCAAAAGGACTCCATGTTTTCTGATGCTACAACGTGGTCGGACATGCCATCCTTCAGCCCACCCAACTTCCGCACTCTTCGGCCACCTGTTCGGAGCTCCAAGCAGGTCAACTACGTGCTCGAAAGTGCCGATGGCTTTTTCGCCGCCCACAGACCGTTCATGCTTGCTAGATCATTTCTACCCGAATTCCACTCTGTTGTTCGGCGGCTATTCGCCCGATCTCCTCAGATCCTGGCAGATGCCTACGCTGTGGCTCTGAATCTCTTGTCCTCGCGACATGCAGCGTCCCGAAAGCTTGACGAACAATATTTGGCTATCGGCGCTCTTTGCCTGCACAGGCTGATGGGTGGCCCGTCATCCATCACTAGAGTAGAGGATGCCGCGGTACTGCTATTACTGGGACAAGCCCTTCTCGTTTACAACACGTTGATCCCGTCACCAGACACGCACATCATCACGCGCGGTACACTGCTCAGCGTCCGGCATTGGTATCCCGCCCTCATCAGACGATCCGAGTTGAACGCTGTGACTATGACGCCTGTTTTGATGGATACAATTGAGTGTCTGATTCGGAGAGAGGTTCCCGTGATACAAGTTCCACCACCCGACCACTGCGTTGCCGACAGATTCGTCGGTCTCTGCTCATCACTTCTTCCTCTACTCTACGAGCTCTGTGTCCAGAGCCACCAGGCCAAGACGGGCACTACCGATCCACTTGTAACATATCCCGGCGATGGCAAGACAGATCGATATTGTGAGATTGAAAAGAAAATTCGTAGATGGACTCCAGAATTACCTTCCGACTTTTTCACGGCTTACTCGTCATGGGAAGCTAATCTTATCCGAACGCAGGCTCGGTGCTATCGTACTGCGACTTTGCTTGTGATCCACCGTCTGCGATTTCCACTTGGGATGGAAGATGAGATTGGACAAAGCTACGCCGACGAGATTTTGCAAGACCTTTCTTCGTTAAAGGCATGGCCCTCCGACGCCGCCACAGGGGTAGGCCTGGACTTTCCACTCTTGGTATCCACAATTGAGCTGCTTGGGCCGGGTGTTGAGATGTATCAAGCTTTCGAGCCTTTCAGATTTCGTCGGCAGCATTCAGATGAGATTATAGAGTTCATCCGATACGTAGATGCGGCTAAAGAAAGTGGATTCCAAGGACTCTGGTTCGAGCTAATCGAGCAAAGGTTGCTCGGTGTCAATCTTACATAAATGCGGGATCACATTTATATTACATGTATGCACTGTATAGTCATTTGATAATTGAAAATAGTCACCGTATACGGTTGTTCTTGAAATACGCTCTTTTCCACATCTGGGATATATTAAGACGAACACACATTAATTTCGATAAGCTTTTATACTTATTCTAGAAAACAATATCGTCTCATTTTCAAATAATCATTATCGGAAAAGCGAAAAGGTAAAGCAAAGCGAAGCTTTCATCCAAGAAGATTGGACAGAATACGAAAACCAAAACTCGAGACACTTGCGAACTGGCTCACTCCGACCAAATCTTCTACTGGCACGTCTATTACTCGCGACTAGGATTTTCAGTAAACTGTGATCTTACCCCACTTCACGTCCTTTGCCAGTCCCTCCCCATACATGAAGCCGTGGAGGTAGGCCTCTCCTACAAGATCGAATACCGTCTCCGGGTCTTTCGGCAGATGACGAAAAACGTACGGGACATGAGCGCCGTGTAGCAACATGACCCGGTCGCCCGCCTGTATCGTGCGCGGCCTGAGGCCTATGTAGCCTTGGACGGTGCGGAAGAAACACCGGTTATTGCCAGCAAAGTCCCACTGTACCTTGAGATCGTGTCGCGTCGACTGTGTGTACTTCGCAAAGGGCCCGACCTCTTTGATCCTGCCCTTGACACTGAGCTCAATGTCCTCAATGTTCGTGCACTGTTTCGCGCCCCTTGTGATGGGGTCAAGTAGTTCTCTCAAGAGTTGCGATTCTATGCCCAGCGCTTCGGCCATGACGGAGATCTGTGTCTCGGGATCGCGCCAGAATGCAATTGCTGAGTCGGGCTTCCCGTCGTGGGCCTCGTCGCAGGCGAAGAGACTACTAAAGAGCCAACGATCAAAAAGCTCTGTAAGGTTGCGGCGTGGATCAATGCCCTCGTTCTTGAAACCGTCTGCCACCATCAGTCGCAGCATTGTCGATGCTGTGTCCTCATCGTAGGTTCTGGTTGGCCCTGAGGGATGGAAGAGCAATTTGAGAAATGCCGCCAAGCCCTTCCCGTTGTCCTCGGTCCAGTAAGCGTTGCACGTGCGTTCGATAGAGTCAATTGGAGAGGCGCTGAAAACAACAGCTTTCTCATTTAAGGAATCCAGCCAAAGCTCGGTTTGGAGTTCCGACGCCGCTTTGAATCTCATGTTCTCTCCGGTGCTTTGGAATGTCTTCCAAGGTAGTGGCTGGGTGAAATCGGGCACCCAGCTCGGGAGGTTTGGTATCTTGTTTTCTGTCCTGTCGCCCACAAAGCACAATGCCTCAAGGCCTTTCCATGCCACCAAGCCGAAAGCCGCTGCATTGGTGTAGATTTCTTCGACGCTAAGATTGTAGTCGACAACAAATGGCTCCTTGATCCATTTGTCTGTTGTTCCTAGTGACTGTCAGAAAAGAAGTTCGTTCGATGCTGAGCATTGGACTAGGAACATGCGACGATGTTGGTGTCCACGTACGAGAAATCCCCAAGACGCCGTAAATCTTGTCCTTTGGATCCGTCGCCTCACGAGACCGATAGTCATGGGCATTTGTTCCGAGAGACTCCTCTAAATCGCGCCCAGACCCGAAGCGATGCCTGATTATAACGGACACAACGAACGCCCGGACCCACTCTTCGCGACGCACTTCCAGATCGGCCCAAGCAGTCGTCAAGCCCGCCATGCCTGTTATCACTCCCCCTTTCCACATCGTCTCCAAGGTGATCGAGACATGTCCGCACAAGAACCGAACTTCTTTTGCCAAGATATACTCTTGCAGCGTCCACATCCGGCTGAACCATCTGTTTCCCGTCAGGAAGTGGATGACTCCTACGTGATCCTCATTTGTCAATTCGCAATCAACCAGGGCGTCCTTTATCGCTGGCAGTCCCCGCTGGTATTCCTCGATGGAGAAGTTGAAATGTTCCATATTACGGACTGCCAGCTCCCATGTGGGTGTCGCCTCTCCAAACCAGACCAACACGTCCTGCGCCTGTCGGTATATGCGGCCCATCAGGGCTACCTGGGCGTTGCGCTCCGGCGTATCTTTCTGGTTGATACATATTGCGTCTACCCAGATGGCCCTGCCCCCGAGCACTTCATAGAGGTGGTTCAGTGCATTCCGAAGGTTCAAGCCGATGTCCATATGGATACCATTGATGCAGATGCTCTGAGATTTGGCGGTCCACTTCTCACCCTCGTCCTCCCATCTTGGGCCACTCCAAGTGTAAGACAAGCAGGCATAAACGGCTTGAGTAACCAGATCGATCACTTGAAGGATCGCGTCAACCTCGCCAGACGGGCTCCTCATAAGTTTGAGGGTACGGATCTGGTCCGCACGTGTGAGAGGGGTGTATAACATTTCCATTTTCCGCCGAAAGTGAACTCAAATCTACGTGTTATGAAGTTGAAACATTGGTATTCTCTAATATCTTGCCCCACGAGGTTCTCGTGCGTGGCTGTCAACCCCTCCTTGGTGTGGCCAATCTGGATGGAAGTTGGGGGCTGTTTTCTGTCCAGCCCATTCACTGACCTCAGCCTTGTCGAGGACCCACGTTATCCGGAACGATCTCGCCATGTCGCTTGGCGATCCTGCAAGCCACAGATGCTCGCGATAGGCCCCGCCCAGGATAGCCCTCACCCGGCTTTTGAGAGTCCGCCATGATTCGCCAAATTTGATCCGCTGGAAAATACTTGCAGTATTCCTTTCTCGTTTAGCGGTGAAACGTCATGTGATTGTCTCTTATAGGCCTGATATTTCGCTTGCGTTCCTCCATCTTCGGTATTTGGAGCTTCATTTCATGTAACGACTTGATCCAGACCAGGGACTTAATCAACTCAACTCAACTTGCGAAAATGGCAATTTTTGGTTGATCACGGACCATATTATAGACCGTGCACAGGGCGACGGTGCACAGTATGGTCCGTGATCAACTCAATCTGAACCTTCAGTTGAGTTGATTAAGTCCCTGATCCAGACCTTAGCTGAACAACTTCTGCACGCAAGCATGCAAATATAACAGGACTGTGGCCAACATAACAAACCATATTGAGACTTGACGGGCCCTTAACGTCGATCGCATCCGCATCCGTTACTGTGATAGATCGGCGTAGGAGTAGCACAACACATCCCCTTGGATCTCTAGCGCCTGCTTCAAAGTCACGTTAGGTGCCAATGCACCAATATTGATTTGGAAATCTAGAGTGACATTCTCTCCTCCATAGTCGAATGGTACGATTGGCCCTCCGACTTCATCTGGTCTCACTGTGAGGTCATAAGACTGCCACAACGAGAGCATGCGGTCAAGGCTTGCGTGATGCAGATAAAAGAGAGGGTATATACCAATGCGCCGTTATTTATGCCATATATCGGCACACTGCGTTGTTTGGCGAGATCGGTGCATCACTGCGCGCGGCCGAGCCTCCTCAATGTCTGTATGAATTGACTTACCGCCAGGGCTATTGTATGCATCACCTATGGTGCCCAGCGCTCCTCCGATACCGAAATGACCACTTCCATGAATGTTTGGCTGGTCGAAACTCGGAACGTTTTCGATTGCCCGAGCAAATGCAGTGTACTCGACAGTGGCAAGAACCGTATCTAACAGACTCTGCTGCGCGAAGCTGTTCATGGTAGTCGGAATGAAGTCGCGCGTCAGGCAATGCGGAGTCGGAACACTGACAGTGAACTGGTCCTCCGTGAATGGACCGTCCAACACACAGCCGCCTCCAGTACGATCCGTCAAATTGAAACGGTTCATCGTCGCGTTGGACTCTACATAAGGTCCATTGCCACCAAAGCCAGTCTCTGGGTCGAAGACTGGGCTAGAGTAGACTTCCGTACTGCTGGTGTTGTCTGAAGACACGTCGAGCGACCAATTCCAATACCTGTCCCGCGGTTCAGGAGCCTACATACACAACGGATTTTCGCAGACATCGAAGGAATGATGAGTCACGGTTGACCATCTGTGTACCCGCACTCCTCTCGCAGCGACTCCTCCTAAGTTGCAACAAAATAGCGATGCCAGAGAATGAAATGACCCTATTTACGCAAGTCAATGAGAACGTTTTACTCGATTTCTCGAGAAACAATCACAACCCAGTGGATATTAGGAGTCTGGTCACTATGGACGGCTTGGTGATCGTCGAACCGACTGAGCGGATCAGAAAATCCAGATATGGATGATTTGGTGGTCAGACATTTCACTGCTTCAATGTACGAGCTCTTTTCGTCAGTCGTCAAGGTTCTCCTGTGATCATTGTAAATATTTGCTTTTTCCTTACAGCTCAAGTTGAGGTATAACAAACGCACCACTCTTCTCTGACTGGTGGGTTTGAGCAGGATCATGTTGCCTCTGGAATGGAAGTTCCATATTCACCCTGCGCTGGCCATGCTGCTGCAGTGCGAATGGAAAGGCAAGAAATGATGACCTCCAATGTCAGCTTCATTGTCGAGAATTGCCACTGTCCTCGAATGAAAGAAAACAAAATTGAAGTCAATTGCTAGCAATTATATAATATGGTCCTAGGCAGCTCTCAGTCCCCTCAGCTCTCACATCTGATAAGCGATAATCTGTACACGAATGCTGCATGGAATGCTGCAGGGGCGTTGTTGTCGGCAACCAAACAAAAGCCAGAGAACCTCCGACGCAACGTCTCGCTCAGCCTAGCGACGCGCATCGGCAAGACGGTTGGCGCACAGAACGCCACATCAAGCTCGGTCGCTGCTCACAACAAGCTCGGAAACCCGAGATGGCTTCATATCATCGACACATTAAGGAAAGACGTGGGGAATTGTATGCCAAGGCGATGGGAGAAAAGGATGCTTTGTTCCAAAGGACCGAATTGATGCCAAATTTTGTATAAAGCATTCAAGACCACAGCCAACGATATTCATAGAACGAGTTCCATCTTTCCTATGGGTTGGCTTGCCTTGGGGACATTTCCCAGGTGGAGATCGTTATTGCGCGTTCGCAAGACACAATCGCTTATCGTCTTGCTCAACCCAGTAATCACTTCCGACCGCTGTGCGCCCGTAAAAAATGTGATCAGGGTCGTACTTATTCTTCACGGACAAGAGACGATCGTAGTTGGCACCATAAAAGTCGGTCTTCCAGTCAAGATCACCCGCACTGGCCTGGGAACCAATGTCAGCGATGTCGCCCCATACAACAATCGTACATACCTCATTCAAATACGCGCCGCTCTCTGGGGCGATTGCTTTGAACTTGGACACGATGTCCCGTTCTATGGTCACCAGCCGCTCTAGGCCATCTGTAATGGTCTCGTTCAAAGCCTCCGGTCTATGACAGATTAGTCTCGAACTGTTCTTGGGACATATCCCTGGGGATGCGGATCGTTCGAGTACTCACATGACAATCAACGTGTAGTACAGCGCCTCTCTCCATGCCTCGAGCACAGCATTGTCCACATCTCCGGCAACAACCTTGGACACGTTGAAGCCGAGTGTACCTACCGTGGCCCCCATGGCTGCCGTGTCGAGCACGGCATCATTGTACGCCTGGGCCTTGTCTGGATCCAAGGCGATGGAGCGCGGGATCAGCCAGCTTCCGCCCTCGACATTCACATAGCTCTCCGAACCCACTCCGCTGCCGTAAAAGTCACCGTATGTGTCGTATGCTGCTGTTGTAGGTGTGTATGTCACCCCGTTCTGGTCGAGATATGTGTGAAACGACGCCAGAAGCTGGCCCATATCGTTGGAAGATATGTTGGGGGCCATTATACTGACAGAAAAAGATCCCGACGACAAGCTGTTTACGACCTGGATTCCAAGATCCACCAGTGTTGGAAAGATGCTTTGGATCGAAGACATGGCGCCTTTGAGTACGTCAGTAGACACGGATGTGATGGGAAATGCCATGGCGTATGCCGACACCGGAAACGTTTGGTGCGCTCTGACTGTGATGCGACTGACGATGCCGTACGTGCCGCCTCCACCGCCGCTTAGAGCCCAGAACAGGTCAGAGTTCTCTTCGCGATTGGCAATCAGCACGTCTCCCGACCCGTCGACGACTTCGAACTCGAGCGCATTGTCCGCCGCCATGCCGAACTTAGATGCCAGGGCACTGTGGCCGCCCCCCTGTGTATATCCGCCTGCAAGCCCGACGGTGGGACAGCTACCGGTGACGGCGACGAGATCGTGGAGGGAGCCAAACTGGATTGCCTCGAAACCCTGGACGCCTGATCCGGCGCGGAAGGCCGATCCGGAATAATGTGCACCCTGCCAGTCGATGACCTCGATGCTCTTCAAGTTATGTGTCCAAACAGATATGGCCCCAGCTCCAGTTGACTTGCCAAAGTAGCTGGGACAAAGCCGTCAGCACGACCGTCTATGAACACAATCATAGGACTTACTCGTGGCCCGTGTTTTTGATGACGAAGCGGATATTCTTGTCCTTGGCAAACTTCACTGTCTTCGAGATTTGGTCGACATCAGACACGTTCACGGCATACTGCACGTAGGTGCCAACGACGCACTGAGCATCGCGTCCCGTGAATGGGTCGCAGCTCTGGTTCGCCCACAATGAGGCCATGATGGAACTCGAAGAGTCATAGCTGTTGGCGTTAAACATACGAGTCGAACATCCCGACTGTGATTAAAAACGGTGCTTACTGCAGTGCAGGTTCCGACCAGGCACCTTGAATAGCTGCGCAGGCGGTTTCATTGTACGCTTCACCATGACAGATACTGGCAATCGGGATCGTTCGTATGAGCGCCCCGCCCACGGATGAGTTGAACGACGACCAATCGGCCTCGGATGGCCAACATGCGTCGCCTGGGAAACATCGACACGATCGATCGCCAGCCACCAGGCCGAGGAAGCCCAAAAGAAGTAAAGTTGCGAACACCTGCTGCATATTTGATAGCCTCTGGCAGAATGCAATGTCAGATTGGAAAGCAGGATCTTTGGGACTTCCATCATCCGTCATCCGGGGCCCTATTTATGGTTTTGGGCAGCAAGGGAAGCTGAATGGCAGAATGCGCATGTTTGCATAGACGTCGCCAAGCGGCCCAAAAGGAGTCTTGTGTTGCACACCATGGCTCTGCCTTGCGTCGTCTTCAGCCACTCTTATTGGTCTTGGCGAGAGAATCATGGGTAGCACGCGTTGTGGCTTGATGCAGTGCTGTCTTGCAAAGCAATAGGTGTGCAATCGCTTATTGTCGGCCAAGTCTATGACGAATTTGCTCAGTGCCTAGTATCATTTTCTACTGTGAAGTATCTATATCTTCATTATGTCAACTGCAAATGCGATCCTGGCGCGCTCCGAAGTCGATAAATTAGCAGTCGAGACTCCAAGTTCGATAGCAGTCCTTTGCTGATGTTAGGTAATTCGTTTCCAAATGTGGCAAAGTACCAAGGGATGCAGCTTATCCGGTGTGCATTCTCGGATGTGACCCCGACGCCACTATTTATACCAATATTTGCGCAAGACACAACCGAGCGTCGAGAGTAGTATAGTCTCCGCCACCGGGACGCAGACGACGGATTCGCGGAACACACGCTGAAGACTTTTGACGGTTGGAATCCAAGGCTGACCATCTCCAAGTCCTTACATTGTCCGTCTAGCCTGATACAAAAAGACGCTCAAATAAAGACAAAAGATTGTGCTGCAGGGCGAGTCAGGACAGCAAGGGGATCTGACGGAGCATACCGCTGCCAGCGTACGGCAGGCAATACTTCATGCAAGGGCTTTAGCGTACACTACTTCTCAATCCCAGGTACAATGCACCTGGCGGCAAACATACAGGTGTCCCAAATTGGAAAATTCTGACCCAGTCGCCGTCGTAAGTACGAAGTATACTCCGGCAGATTCTCTCATCCAAATCTTGTTCTGTTCTTCAAGCCAAGACTCACCTAACCTATACTACTACCTTCCTGCTGATCAAGATTTGGTCACCTATCCATCTTTACGAATTGCATCGCCAATTGGCTATTCGGGTTGTGGGGGACGCCCGGAAGCCCCATACCACGACAAAGTGGCTATTGTTTCAATTTGTCTGTACAGCCTGGGCACTAGCAGTGGATTGATTGCAGGGCGAAAACTCCATCGCAGTCCTGCTGTAAACCCACAGGCCGCGTAATTTGGATGGTGATAGTGATCTGGACAACGACGATCGGCATAGGGCTATAGAAACAACAGAGAATAAAGTCTTCTTGTTTTCCACGGCACTTTTGAAGCATGGATTCACAGCGCCGATAGCAGCTTCTTGTCAATCACGGTTTCCACTATGCGCAGCTTCAACCTTGTCGGCCTCCTCGCCTCTGCCTGCCTCGCCACAGGGCTGAGCACGAGCAATGGAACTTGCACGCAAGTCAACCAACGGAAAGCCTGGTAAGTGTGATCACCGGCCAACTGTCAAGAAGAACATCAAAACTAATCAAAGATTTCAATGACACAGGCACACTTTGACGAGTGATGAAAAAGCCGAGTATCTCCGCGCCGAGAAATGCTTGATCGCATCTCCAGCCAAGGGAGGACTCGTTGATGGCGCCGTCACGAGATGGGATGAACTTCACTGGGTGCACATCACTCAGTCCAACGTCATCCACAGCGTCGGCGACTTTCTGCCGTGGCACAGACTTTACATGCGAGTGCACGAGCAACTTCTCCAACAGGAGTGCAACTACACTGGCGCTCAGCCCTACTGGGACGAGCAGCTCGACGCGGATGCCAGCACTTCTGTTGCCGACGCCGCCGTCTTTGGTACCGACGACTTGAGCTTCGGATCGACCCAAAACGGCTGCGTAGTCGACGGTGCCTTTGCCAATACCACGCTCCGTATGAACCAGTACTGGGGCGTCAAGAATACCACCGAGTACTGCCTGAGTCGCTCCTACGACGACTCCTATTGGGCATGGGCAAACACGACGTACTCTGACACCTGCTTTGCCAAATCCAACTATACAGAAGCTTGGCCATGCTGGTCAAAGTATCCTCACAGCTCTGCCCACTTGGCTGTCGGCGGAACAGTAAGTCCATCTTCATCCAGCATTCATCTCTTCACAACATACTAACAACATGACAGCTTGAGGACCAAGCCGCTTCTCCCGGCGACCCGCTCTTCTTTCTTCATCACACGAACCTCGACCGCCTCTGGTGGAGATGGCAACAAGACAACCTGCCCAGCCGTCTTTCTGAGATGGGCGGCCGAAGCATTCCCCTACTCACGAGTCTCACCAGCTTTGGCTGGCTCTTCCCCAGCACTGCTATCATGGATTACGATGGAGACGCATACAACACCACGACCCTGAACCACAATCTGTGGATGGCTGGTATCGCCCCCAACGCCACCGTTGGGGATGTCATGGATCTGGGTGGTGACTTGGTTTGTGCCGAGTACATTAACTAGAGATTGGGAGACTCAGATAGGCAATTAGAATTCATTAGATAGACATTTAGAATTGATTGAGTAGCATCGAGACTTTTGTGTAAATCGGTAGCAAGTCGACCACCAAATGCGAATCTTTACTTTATAACTGCACATTCAAGTGCCCCCTGACCAATGTTTGACCTGTGCGAGAGGTTTAGGTACGGACTAGTCCGACACAGAATATTCTATGGTCCGTCAATCCTTTATATGCTCTGTGTTTGGCACGGTTGCGGAATTGCTCCCGCTGCTATGCATGGAAGTGGCGTCAGAGCTATGACAATCCACGAGTCTAGCCCTTTTGAAAGGAGCATTGCCTTTGTCCATCACAATGCGTGTCAGCCTATCATACGGACTTATCAATGTTCTTCGCGAAGTTTCCGCTATGCTGTGGAGCAGTAAAACGATGTTTGGTTCATCCAAATTCACAACAAGGCAAAGTCGTCATTCAAAAGGACAATCAGAAAATCTTTGAAATTATATACGTCCTTTTCTCCCCGATCTATAACGCCTCTTCTCAATCCTGAAGTCGATCTATGAGGCATTGGGGTTGGACGGCGGCAGACCCTTGTCGCTGTTGTTGTGTGCGACGCCACCACCCTCGTAGTAGGAAGCAGCCGCCGTCAAGTTTGCGGTGTGGTCGCTGCTGAGGTCGACGGCCACCGTGATCCAGGCCAACAGCCCGTCCTCGAGGTCGCTACCGAGCTGCACGTACTCGACGTAGGGGTCATAGTCGTCGGTGGCCTCCTCCAGCATCCAGCCGTCAATCTCCCAGCTGGTGAACTCGATGGTGTTGGTGTTGTACGGGTACGTCGCCTCGACGGCGTCGACGAGCGCGTCCTCGAAGTAGATCTGGCCGACGTGCAGCGTGGTGCCGCCCGTGTACGTGTCGTTGGGCTGCATGGTGTAGTTGTGCTGGGCGACGAGGTGGAAGTGGGTGATGCGGGCGTCGTAGTGGCCCGGGAAGATCGTGTCAAAGGCCGAGACGCCGTCGTCGTCGCTGAACTGCACGCCGCGCAGGAACGTCGAGTCCAGGCCGCCCTCGTCGTCCGAGCCGATGCCCGAGTACACGCCCGTGCTGTTGCAGTGCCAGACGTCGGCCGCGATGCCCGAGACGGGCCCGCACGTGTTCATGTCGACGAACTGGATGTCGATGTGCATGGGCACGCCGGATTGACCCTCGGTGATGTCCTGGCGGATGAACTCGCCGGTCACGTAGTATGGACCAATGGTGGTCTCCGGCACCAATGCGCAAGTGTTGTTGGAGCCGAAGATGGTCTCCTCTGGCGTCTCGAGAGTGTACTCCAGGCTCGTAGTCTTGTTGTGGCTGAGGTTGGAGTAAGTCTCGAGGTTGGTCAGATCTCTCTTTTGGTGGTTCATGGACACTGCGCATTTTCAGCTTTAGTCACGAACGCAAAATACACATATTGCGGCAAAGAACAGAAGCCTTACCAGAATCCAGACCTCGCTTGGTCCTAAGATCACGCGCCTTGGCCAATCGTCGAGCGGCAGCCCGAGACCGCAGGGTCTTGGCCTGAGGCGTGTCCTGGCATGAACCCAAAGATCGGGTGGCTTTTGCGTGCTGGGCATTGCGCATCGCCATCTCCCTCTTCAGGATTTCCTTGTCCTCGCCCGGGTGAGCGAGGGCCAATGGCAGAGCCAGAGCAATAGCGATAGCCTTGAGCTGAACCATCTTGTCGATATTGGTAGGACTGTAGAATGTGAGAAACTACGTTGTGTGGGAGAAAGCTTGCAGCGCGTCAAAGTGATACGAGAAGATAGAAGATAAATGTCGCTCGTGGTCATCGGCATATCCGCCTCACACCTGCTCGAAATAGAGTTAATATATATCCCACTATGCCCCGAATCGTCAAGGGGCCCATGAGTGGATAATCAAATCGGTGCAAGTACGGGGTATGTGGAACTTGGCCAGGGCCAACCAGATCAACGCGTTTTCAATGTAGAAACAAGACTGGCTGCCGTTTTGAAGATCATCGCCGGCCGTTGTGGGGTCGCCTTACGTCTTCCTTGTCGGCCGCGTAATGCCAAGAGGAGGGCCCGTGATACGCGACCGGCGACTCTCTCCTGGCCGCCTTGCTTTGCCGGCAGGCCGGCAATAATAGTACGGAATGTGGAGTATTTTGATTCTTTACCCACCTATCTCCGAGCAGTATTTATGCCGATGCGGCAAGCATAATGGACTTGGGGATGTGATGATTTCGTCCGCAATTGCGCATGGAGCTTGCTGTCAACAGATCTTTCCAATGCAACCCTATGCTGAAGGGGAGTCAGGAGACATATCATGCTGGGGAGATGTTCATTATAATGCAGCATGTTCAACGTCTCAGTTTTTTTGTTATACATTGCTACAACGTAATTCCACAAGCTATAATTATCTTTTCAGTGATTTATTCGTCATCTCTTACGAACCATTTGCTACGGTTTTCACCTAGCATAAACGATCCTTCACACACTTTGAGGCGCTCACTGATGACATCTATATCAGCGATCCAGTTGCTTGTGACTTCTCATCATTAAAGGAACATTTTGCGTTGATTTGTGCTGGGTTCAGTAATTTGGGGGCAATAGACCTCCATATCTGCAGGCCACGTGCATTAATGATTTGCTTTACCCTTTTACCCAGTGCTTGCAAGGACTCTTCTAGTGTGTTGCAAACAGGAGCTTATCATTGACTATGAAGCTTGGTCGTCAGCTTTATGTCGCTCCTCAAATCTCCAGAGCTCCAGATACAGTGACCTGCTTCACCTTTGTTTCCATTTGCCGCGGTAGCATCAACAAGGTAATCAAACCTGTAGGGGCTACTACAAACGGCGCTCGTACCTACTTTGCTAGGCTTTGACTACTAGGTACCTAGACTACCCAATTGCGAATACTCGAGTGTTCGAACAAAGGGTATATACACGGTTTATAATTGTATTAGTTCACTTATCTACTTGACCAGTGTACGATATGAACCAGTGAATAAAGATCGACAAAACTTATCGTGTGTTTGCTAAAGCGATAAATTTTCAACAGTGACTTGCATCGAGGTTAAATTCCGCCAAAACAAAACAACTATAATTTGTGCCTATTTCTCCCTGCCTGTTTAATCATTTGGTCACTTACTAAACGACCATTGGAGCACACATACACCGTTTAATTAGCATTATTTACATTATTATTTAGAGATAAGATAACAGAATGGTTTAGAATTATAATTCTTTTTTCTCGGTTTTCTTGTATGCTATCATATTGATTTATTATATAGGAACTATGGGAGTTTAATGCAATTTAGCTATTTCTCTGTATACGCCTATATCCTAATAACCCCTCGTGATCTGAGCTTATTCTCGGGATATTCCGTTCAACAACTGCTGCGCATGAGGCAACAGCTTTTCATCTTGCACTTAGTTCCCTCTGCGGTTTTTCTTTCTCGTACAGATCAAGTGTTTGCACAATTTTAAATATCTGCATACGATTGAGTATCCAGTCACAGGCACCACAATATCACAGCCCTTGCAATGGCTCGAACCAAGCAGACAACCCGATCCTCGACAGGGGGGATATCAGGACAAAGGCTCCCGTTCGGTGGGCCTCACAGGCAGTGTCCCGACACCGGGGCCATTCCAGAGATCGCCGAAAACATCTTGGTCCATCTGCCCAGGAAAGACCTTTTGCTGGCCCAGAGAGTCTCCAGCGGGTGGAAACGGCTGATCATATGCTCACCAATTCTGCAATAACGCTTGTTCTTTCGGCCACGACAGTCCGAAGCAAACAGATGTCATATGATGCGGTACGGCACGCGAATTGAACCTGCTTCTTGTTGAGCACATGCCCATGTGGTTTCCAACAAGTGAAGACAAACGTGATGAGAGTGTCAGAGACGCACCATGGGCCGAATCAGTCGCAAGACTCGTCTTCCTTCGCCGGGATGCAAGCTGGCGGCGAATGCTGCTCGCACAGCCGCCTTTCACCTTGTTCGAGAGCGTCCAAGCGGTGCATTACAGGGTCGGCGATGAATGTCCGTAGGCTGCATTGAACAGCCAGACGGCGTGCGTATGGGTCTGGCCTACGACAAAGCCGCGGGATCCGTCGTGGGCGGCATCATCGCCAGCCTTCCCAACTCTTTCTACACCCTCATGGATGGGGCAGCCGCTCATCATGTCGATGCTCATGACGCCGATGCTCCTGATTCCGAAGAGCCAGACCTTGAATGTGACTTGGCGTCGTCCCAAAGATTGTTCGGGGGCATCGATAAGTTCACTCTGGTCTCCAGTACGACTCGAGGATGTTCGAAGAATCTTGATAGAAATGTGGGTAAGAGAAAACTGATGAGCCAACGTCAACTCACCAGCACAGGCTTTGAGGAAGTCGAAATTGTGCTTCATAAGGTCAATGAGGGCACCACTACGGACCCTGGACCTCGTTTTTCCTGGTGGACCAGAGACGGCTACAGGGAAAGCGGTTAGTTGGTGGTCGAGCACTACAAGATGGCTGTTGATGGCCATGTATCCCTACATGATTGCGTTTTGTGTTGATACGCCGGAGATAGCGGCTTTAGAACCGGCACACTTGCATCCTATAGGCGATCGCGCAGGCTAATATTCGTGTCGCATTATCACTGATCAGTTATACACTATCATATAGACGCTGCTACTTCTGCCATCGCACTCTTTGCACCCGTTGCATATTTGCTAGAACAAAATATTCAAGATTGCTTTTCGCATGTGCACGCCACTTCTAGAATCTCCGCCATCTAGCAACAGCCTGACATTTACAAAAGATCCCAAGGCGTGAATGCATCAAGGATATAAGGTTATATAGCATCCTTTAGCGGAATTGGGCTAGGGTAGGCTGAGCGCAGCCGCCTTGTGTTGCCCAAAGTGTGGGGGATTTACTCGGGCTGTCAGCTGTCTGGGCGCCGAGGTTGCTGACAGATGAACCTGAACTTTAGATTTGCCGCCTTTGCGTACAAAATCACCCGATAGCTGTGAGTTATTGCAGTGGTCACTCCCATGGATTTATTGAGCGCTCTATCGACTGCTTCTGCAGTCGTGGACTTTGTCGATCTACTAGGCTCAAATCTTCTATCTGCCAGCCGGCGAGTCTACAAAAAGGCGAGCGGGGAGACTCGAGAGGAGGCAAGCCTTCAGGAGGTCGCTAATGACCTAGGTTAGCGGTTTTCAGTCAAGCGATCGAACATGAGCTATCTACGCTACAGAGTTCCAAGTCGACAAGCGCAACTGGAAAGGCGCTCGGCCAAATCTGTCGAGAATGCGTGGAGGCCCAGCAAGAACTTACTATCGCCATTGGAAAGGTGCAGACATCTAGTCTGATATGTCTCAACTCCGAGCAACACCAGCGCAAGGAAAAGAAAGGCCAGACCGAGGATACACTGGAAGTAAACAGGTTTGCAAAAGCATTATCTGAGATCAAATTCGATGTCAAGTTCTGGAAGAGCCGGCTTCTCTCAGAGACCGGATGACTACAGCGATTCTAGCTGTGCTCTAGTCAGTATCTTGGCTTGTTATGACCAATTTATATGACTATATCTAACTCCGTGCGATTCAGGGAGCAATCATCCCAAAGGTCCATCGAGATAAATAAGCTTTCCGACCAGCAGGCGAGCATAGTTGAGACATTGACTGGACTCCAGGCAACCACCAACGGACTGAACCAAACTCTGGTTGATTACCTTAAAAAGAAGTCAGTCCCGGAAATTTCCGAACACCAAAATATTGTCGATGACATCTGGTTCGCAGAGTGGCCCGTAGTGCCGCCGCATCCTAAAATCGATGATAGAGACGAGTTTTCTATTCTCAACGCGGTCATTCGAAGCCTGAAGTTTCAAGGCGACACACATCGATCAGAGGCGATACCAGCAGCCTATGAGACGACTTTTGGGTGGATCTTTGCCAAACACCCGCGTCGGAGAATAATAAGCCGCTGTGGCCTGACTTCATTGAATGGACTGAGAGCTCGGCCCAAGAGGTTTATTGCATTACTGGGAAGCCTGAAGCCGGCAAATCTACGCTTATGAAGCACCTTGCAACACATCCAAACACATCAGTAGCGCTTGACCGGTGGGAAAACCCTCGTCCATTACTGCTGGCTTGGTTCTACTTCTGGAATGCCGGAACGTCGCTTCAAAAATCCGAGATAGGGCTGTTCAGGACTCTGCTATTGCAGTGCCTCTCCGGAATGCCTGCAATTGCCCCAATGATTTGCCCTCGCCGATGGACTCTATACAAGGTGTTTGGTTTCCAAGTCTTCGACGCTGCACCGGAATGGACCTGGCCAGAGATCATGGAAAGCTTCTCGTTGATGCTACCGTTCATCGGGGACAAATTCAACCTTGCTTTTTTTATTGATGGCCTCGACGAGTTTGCAGGAACTCACGAGAAATTGATCCAATTTGTTGATCTTTTCCGCGCCCGGCCTGGCGCAAAGATATGTGAGAGCAGTCGACCTTGGAATGTATTTCTGAATTCTTTCTCTTGAAGCCCTAGCCTCAAGATGGAGGATCTGATCGAAAAGGACATTCAGAAGTTCGTCGAGGGAAAATTCACTTCGAAAAAGGGGTTTCGAGAGCTGGAACAGATACACCCGCAAGATGCGCGAAAGCTGGTCACTGACTTGGTGACGAAGGCGCAGGGCGTCTTTCTCTGGGTTTCCGTTGGTGTCAATGCCTTGTGTGGGGGTTTGACAGAAGGTGATAAGTTGTCAGATCTTCAAGCTGAATTGGAACGGCTTCCAAGTGACCTGGAGCAATTGTACTCCAGCATATGGCTTGGTGTGAAGGCCAAGTATAAGTCGCACTCGTCTCAGCTATTTCAGATCCTCGAATGCACCGCACCACACAGCCACTTGGCGCTATCACTCTATGGTTGGCAGATGACGACAAAGCCCTGCAGCAGGACATCAACCTCATGACCGACGACCAACGGACCTACGCCAAGCGAACGATGAAGCGAAGGCTTGATAGCCGGACGCGAGGACGACTCGAGGTCACCCGAGATGGACAAGTCGACTATCTACATCGGAGTGTGCGCGACTGGACGGGCGAGATGTGGCGCGAGATTCAGTCAGCCGCGCCAGACTTCGATCCTTATCTTCCGCTTCTCAAGGCGCTGACCGTGGAGATGTCGCAAATGGAAACGTGGGTCAACAGCATCGGGTCCTTTCCGAATCAGTTTTGGAAGCACGCCCTCGTATGCCTGTACCACGCTTTTCAGGTGCGCGATGATCCAAGCTAGGTGAATACTTTTCATCAAATCCTGGACAGGCTAGACAGCGACCTATCCACGATATCCACGTCATATACCCTACCAGGCGGGATGCTTCTTCCCCTTTATCGCGATACTACCTCGACTACTCTAATGCTGTCGACGGTCAGCCAATTAGCACACTGGGCAGCTACACAGCGAACCCAATCATCCCGAGATCGTCTGGAAGTGAACTTCCTGGGTCTCGCAGCACAATTCGCCATACTTCCGTACGTGAAATACAAGGTTCTAGAAGGTCAAAAGATTTTGGAAACGAAATATGTAGAGATCACCATTCTAGAGTGTGCAATTTTTGGTTTCAGGGAATTTTGCCGGCCAGATGTCGCCGACCTGGCCGATTACTATTTGCGCTCTTCGACAGACACAAGACTGAATCTTGTAGATTTCCTCTTGGATAAAGGGGCGCTTCAGGGACCAAAGCCCGGACCCAAAGGTTCTCGAACGCGCGAAATACGCGGGGAGATACAGCAATTGGTTGGTCAAAAAGTTGCTTTTCTCGCCTCGGTAAGAAATGCCGAACCCGAAGAGATTCAATACTGGCATCACGTTTTGGAGCCACTGGAAAACTCAACTACAGAAAGGGCTCCAACACCGCTGGACAAACGATTGAGTTCCAAGAGATTCACAAGAAGATTGTGGTCATTGAAGATTGTGGTCATTGTTCAAGAGGTAAGGAATGCTGATTGCCGCCACTTTCAGCTATTCTGACCTGGCTTTATCAAAAGCCCGTTCCAACTAGTGCCAGACATAAATTGTTCGATTTCCTTTCTTTTGTGGTCGCCCTGCTTTCCTTTTCCTCTCTGTTTCCGTACACTGTCCCAATACGACCCCAAAACGTGGAAAATACGCAAACCATTCGGAAAGACGATCGGGGATCTTGGGTCGCCAAGTAGGAGATGCACTTACTAGTACCGGAGCTTCTTAGGTAGATAGATATTTCAGCGAAGCCCAGGCTGGGCATCATGCCGGTGCACGACTAAAGAGTCAGCGAGACCAAACATAACAAGTGTTCAAGGAGGCTTTGGTACACAGCAACAAACCTAAGAGAATTGCAGATGCGTAAATTCGAAAGATGTCGGGCTTATTGACCTACGATCTTATCCTGCATTGCACGATACGCGTTGCACATGTGGTCCAGTGTTGTCACTTACAGCTCACAGCCGGCTTTGAAGCAAGGATAGTGGCATAAATGAAGTGTTTTCTCACGAGAAGCAAAGCTATTGGATATCACAAAGCCGAGCGACTGATTCGGCACTGTACTCACTTTCGAGCATCCAAAATGATTCATAGTACTATGTTCTGCGGATGCAGCCGGAGATAGCGGCTTTAGAACCGGCACACTTGTCTTCCGCAGCCGATCGCGCGGCCTAATCCTTCGTGTCGCCTGGCTCACGAGCTACATTAGGCTCTGGGATTATGCTGCAAATACGAGCAAACGGTGTCCCGTTGGCATGGTACCCAATCATGTCATCCACACAAGACCTATCAGCACTACCGACGAGATCGACGTCAGCTGACGTTTCCTAGCGTGCCTTGACCCGATGGCGATCATATAATCGTACGCGCTGAAACGGCCTCATCTTTACAGCTCGTATTCAGCTAGATGACAATGGACAGCACAGGTACCACCGGAAGATGACGTAGGAATTCTGAAGTGAGACGGAGCAACAAGTGCTACCTAGCCTATGGGGAACCATTCTGGCGGCAAGCTTGTGCTATGTAGGAAGCTCGAGACTAAAAATAGCTTTATCCGAGGATAAAAACCACCGCACCTCCTCCTATAACCCGATTTAATGAAAGTTTAAAAGTATCTTATCTCGAGCACTTAATCACATCTGCGAACTTCAAGAACTTTCACCAGCTTCACTCTATTGACAATGTTGTTCCAAAGCTTCATCACCGCCGCTGTGTTGGCCAGCGGAACTGCCTTCGCCGCCCCGGCTAGCGTCGCATCGCGGCAGACTTACATCGGATCCGTGGAGTTCACCACCGTGGACGGCACAACGGTGCACTCAAACATGCAAATTGGGGCTGGGTACCGGCAATTGAGTAAGGCTATCATCGAATTTTCAAAGCGCTTCAATCCGAAGAGTATATGCTGACGTACTGCTCTGCACAGCACAACCGGGAGAGTCGCAAGTCATGACGCAGCTTGTGGGCATTGCGGATAACCTCATCTGCTCTTCGCAAAGCAACGATGAAAAGACAACGACAATGACAGGAACTCAGGTGAGTGCTGTGAATGAAAGATCACCTCGACAGGTTGACTCACATTGTCTTTTCCAGAATTCCACTATTGAGCCGGCCAGACAGCAAGTGATGGTCAAATGCGACTGGATCGATGGCCCGCCGGCGGTCTGATCACTTTGAAAGTTATTAATGGCTCTGTTCCGATTCGAGGCGGCTGATATCGGTACTGCATGACGTTTAAGATTCCTCGAGTATATTCCTGCAAATACGCAACTCTTGATTTAGAGCAATATGAACATGGAATAGAATAGACCAGGGGCTGAAAAGAACACACAACAGTATTTATACGAATATTCAGAAAGATTTAAAGAGAAGGTCTTACGTCCAGATGACCTTGATACTGTACATAAATCCCTTCGTACTCTCTTTGCTCTTATTATGCAAAACAATTTCGTGTAGTCCTAAACATGTAGGCACGGAGACTTGTTATATACTCTCCTTTCCTCGCAGGGAAAGGCGGGCTCCTCCACTACTACTAACGCACCTTTCCCCATGGCATAACATGACTTGCTCTCCTCTCTTCTCTTCATCATATGACTGTACTACGCCGATGCGGAGTAATACTCAGAAGGATCGACTGTCTGGTGTCACGCCTGTATTCTAGTGCGACTCTCCTTGTATACCTACTAATCTGACAGTTCCATATCTCTACAATACTTGTGTTAGATTACCGACAGAGAGATGGCACGAACCTCGAATTGATGTGAGTTCTGTTGGCTTCCCGTTCCGATCAAGGAAAACGGTACTAGTCCCCAGCACTGCGCAGAAGTCGAACTCGTCGCTGAGGCCCCGAAGGGGGTACTTTAGGGGATCCAAACCCGGAAACTTCTGGATTCCAAGCCGTTCCTGCCTCATTGACAGTCGTCCACCCTATGGAGCCTGGTTAATCTTGAACTCGGGTAAATCGTGCCGTCTACTTCACATACCATGCTCAAGGACCTGCTGCGGTAAGCCAGAGCAGGACACCCGACAAGCCGAGGCACAGAACGAGCCCAGAACAGCAAAAAGCCGTCATCCAGTAGTGCCCAGGTCGGTAGATAAGGGCGCAGCCGCCGGCGTACCAAAGCAACGCGGAGACGACATTTCAGGCGTTCATGGCTTGGTAGCAAAGCGACTTGCAGACTGCCGGGCTGCTTCGATGGACCGTGAGATACAACCCGAGGACGAGGGACAGAAGGGACCGAGGGAAGGAGAGTTGCCAGATGGTGCGGGCCGCTTCGAACATGAGCTCCTCATCGCATAGATCCGGCTGCGCCAATCAGAGCTCGATGCAGCCAAGGATGCAACTTGTGCCAACTACCGACACCAGGGGCACGAGGGTGAGGCTCTGACCGCGCAAGTTAGGAGGGGCGGGGTGGCGGTCGGCGTATCGACCTGGCCAGGCGCGAAACCAGGCAACAATGGTGGAGAGGCGGGAGGACGACATGGTGGCTTGGCGGAGGAGATGTGAGAGAAAGATGGGAGGCTGGTTTCGATGGGGGTGTGTAAACGGGATTGCGCGGAAAAAAACGTCGATCGGAAAAGTTTTAGACCTCTCGTCATCAGAAGGCATAATGTTGCCCGTCCCTGTTCGATGTTCAGAAGGGAGGAACGATCTGGATTTAGCACGAAAGTTGGGCAGGTATCACCCAGGAATGTTTGAGTCGTGAATCCCAGGCATGTAAACCGACTGATGGCGCATTCCTCAATAGCCGAACGGGTTTCTTATATCTACGAATTATTAAGGGAACATTATTTAGATAAATCTCAATCGCTTCAAATTTGCACGAAACTTGTCCTAGTCATCTTTATGTAGTATTTTGTTTAATTTTGAATACGACAAAAATGTCGACGCCATATAGTGCATTCTCGCAGGCCTTTTTTTTTTTGCCAGACCTTTGTTTGATCGTTGTAATTTGTATAATTAATATTCTGGAATCTTGGACCCCGAACTTCTTAAGTTTTGAAATACACCCTCGGGATCGTACTTCTGCGAGGCATCCCTGATTCTCTCCACATTTTTAACGCCACAGCTTGCAATGGGCTCTTGTGTCCTGAACGCATGATTCAGATACCTCCATTCCCAGTTTCCGTCGACACAGTCCGCAAAGTCTTCTATTTCGTGCCAGAACGATTCCACATACCTCTGCACTGTGACCTCGTCCTCTGCACGGTCGAAGCCGACGTATATCAGAAACATGAACCCTGGAGTCTTGGTCAAGGCGATACGGTCTTCCGAGCCAAGCACGTTGTTGCCGTTGCCTTGAGAAATCATGGATTCATTCATTGGCTGGGCCTGGCAGCTACTGAAGAGACCCGGGTCGTTTCCAAGGGTATCACCGAGCGTCGATATCAAGTTCTCGTGGTTTGAGGCTATGAACCTGAGGATGCGTGGGTCGTTCGCATAAGTCCCAGTGAACCAGACCGTGCTGTTTGGCTAGTCAGTACGATGACCTACAGTAGAAGTATAGGAGCAGAGCCATGTCACACTAAGTTCTGTGATTACGCACGAGCTCGGAGGTAATGTTGGACATTGTCCCGCTGCGCAGAGAATTGGAAGTCTGATCCCCGATGCCTAGATAGCCATCCAGTGCCGGGGGGTGGGCCTTATTAGCCACGTTGTCAAGGAGACAGCGGATGGAAAAGGTTTCAGTTGCCGCGTTGAAGCCCCATATCAACAGCGAAGAGGTATAGACATCGTTTCCGACGTTGTTCGTAAAGTCGACAAAAGCGTCCACCAAGGCGTCCGACTGTGAGTAGTCGTAGCCTACAATGCCGCCCCAGATGTGCGGCATAGACAGATCCTCGAACTCGATGGCGTTGAGATCGAACCTCGTTACCAGTCCAAAGTTGTCGGAACCTCCCTTCAGCGCTTTCCATAAATCTGTGTACTCGTCCTGATTGGCGTTGACGATCTGACCATCGGCTAGGACGATTTCTAGTTCTGTACTTGGTCACAGCCGAAGCCATGGCTACCAGAGTGGAAAGAATTGCCGCCTCCCAGGAGAAATCCACCGACCCCTACGTAGCCGGCGCGGCCTCCCGTGACGGTGACGCCAAGTGGCGTGAGGGTGTTGTAGACTGCGCTCCAATGTCCCCCAGGGCCGACAGACGCAATCTTGGTATCGGGGTTGTAGCTTGTAGTATTGAAAAAGCCTTGGGCAACAAGGTCTTAGTTACTCCCCGTCGCCCGAATTCCAGGTTGATGTGGATGAAAAGGCAACTCACCCATGTCAATGGTTACTCCATCCTCGAGAGAATTGGATAGTGCGTGCGCTCCGTGGCCACCTCCGCGAATACCGAAGGGGCAATTGTTCTCGGCGATGGTGGTAATGGTGATAGACACATCGTCAACGGTCTTGGGGAGTACCATGCACCCAGGCTCCAGGGCGGCACTGAGAGACCAGTACGTCGTCCTTCGCTCATCGTAAGAAGACGTGTTGGGGTAGTAAACACTGTCTCTTAGCTGACCTGTGTTGGTGAGCGCCTGGCACTGAAGTCCACAGCCTCGTCAGCGAATGATCTTGGCAGGAGGGCGGGGAAACCAACACATTTCGTCATGTCACCGGCCAGGACCCCAGTCATCATGGTAGTCACCATGGCCAAACAATGTGGATTCGTCCGCGATGCCTTCATATTTTCGCACGCTTCACTGTTACAACAGTATACACATGGTTCGAGTGACAGTCGAGGCAGTGACTGTCTTAAGTAGCTCCATGGAATCGGCATGCCTTGGATAGAGCAGCCTGGGTTCTGCAGCGCAACGACGCATCATGTGCGGCTCGTGTAGCGGTGATCCGCCGGTTACTGGCTCTGTTCAACAATGACCAGTGGCCCTTCTCAACCCATGAACCAAAATCGTGTCGGCCGCTGTCCACCCTGCCGGGGACTGCAACGCTGCTTGGATCGTTCCGATCGACCTCCCGTATTCATCGTTGGGTGCTTGACCATGAAGGCGCCACCAATAATGTATCTCGAGCATCGTTGAAGGGTCGCACGGCGTCTGATGTGTTGACGGGTTCTCCCGAGGCGTTGTTGGCATTTGACGTTCGGGGGCGTTACTCCGCTGGCACTCGGGACGTTTGAGGTCGCTAAAAACAAAATCGCCTCGCCAATACCGATGGGTGGAGCATTGTTACAGTGGACAGACGGTGATTGCAGCGCCGTTACCCCGCCTGTGGCACTGTTTCTCGCCCCCATTTTCTGCTCCCAGCACCCCAAATTTGAGACCGTGATCACTGTAGACACACGGGTAGACTTAGCCTAGAAGCATCGTCAACATACAAGTGTCTTGTTGGGCTGTAATGAAATCTCCATCCTTTATACCTACACGATGTGTACCTAATCAGATGCACCCAGTTCATCCAATTCTTCCAGCTGTATTACCGGCCAATTCAGCCAATAAATGTCATGTACATCCAGAAGGCCTTTGATCTCATTTAAAATATGCCAACTCCAACCTCTGCCAAAGGGACCAACTTCGACACTGCGAAGCGCCACTGCGAAATGGCCCAGTAGTATCAGCGCTACTCTATGCTTTTGTCGAAGACATGCAATGTAGTCGTCGCGCAGCTCGTAAAGCCATCTCATCACTGACTTGAATTCGGAGCCATCGATTTCTCTGGGCATCCCCGATGCGCCAAACGCAGCCGAGAAGCACGTTTGTAGTGATTCAAGCCCATATATATACGCTTCTTGCTCGAGAGCGACAGCTTCCGAAACGAGTACTGACAGCGACTTGAACTGTGATTGCCACGATACTGGCTTGGTACTTTGCTTGAGGTGTTCATAGTTGCCAGCCTGGAAACAGGGCCCCATTGTGCCCAGAGGTGCGAATATGGCTTCCGGGCCCATTGTCTCAATCACAAAACGCACTCCACGAAACAGATTCAGCCATGGGATCTCCACGCCCTCCGCGATCACAAGCAGATGCCCCGGAGCTGGTCGCCTGGCGAACGTTGAGATGCAGATGAGGTTGCTGGCAATGAACAGTGTAGATGCGTTTTCCTTGGTGATATCGTTCATCATCTGCGTAACTATTGGCACTCCTGAGGCGTAATGCCCATCGGCGATCGCTTCATACTTGCGAGACTCCTCAGGTCGCAGCATGGCCATATGTAGAGCCGAAAAGGCAAGCATCAGATGTAGAATGCAAGGCACCTTGAAAGCTATCTCCGGAACCTTTTCACGCCACAGTTTCGGGTATCCAAAGTGTTGAGAAGAGTTCATAACGAAGTTGTGATAGAGCTCAAGGTCATCCACATTGAGCTGCGCAGAGGAGGGCCGCAGTGCTTCGTCCTGAGCGACCTGGCCTTCCTTGTCTTTGTGCAGTGATGTCGAGTAAGTAGTCGTCGAAGCCCAATCCCTACGCGGCCGACCTCGTTTCGCTACTTGTTGCTGTCCATCACCGCGGGCGTCATGCGAAGCCGATTGCAGCTGCTTATTGGGGTCGGTCCAATATGTGCACGATAGAGCGAACCTTTCGCATGATTGACACACGGGCTTTGCCTCGTTACACTGGCATTATTAGATTCAGTTTGATCAAGGCGCTGTATCATTGACTGCGCACCTTTACTTTTCGCTTTCTGCATTGCTCACAGCCAGCACGCGACTTGTGATGCGGTCCGCGACGGGCCCTCCAGGGCTGTGCTAATTGGTGGCTCGACATCCCGCGGGGTTCGTAGGCGACAGCGTTGCATGTGCACCTATTGCGTTGCGGAAAGAAGATATTCGATGAAATGCGAAAGTGGTTCGCCCCTAGTAAGATTGAAAATATGAAAAATGCCTCAGTAAATGAAGCGAAGAACGAAAAGTCCGCAATTGGCCAGTGGTGATCTGACATGGTACCTCGTACTACGCAGGATCGTTTTTTATTCAGGTGCCTGGCCCCTTACTATCCATAATACCAAACCAGCCAATCGGATGATTTTCGTTTCCCACGACTGTGGCCATTTAGTATGATCCAACACCGCCATCGCCACTATTTGGACTTTCATTTGCAGGGCAGGACGATGGCCATTTTTATCCAACGAGATCATCCAACGCTGTTGATGGAATGGAATTGGAAGAAACAAGAAAAAGTGTCTCCACCTGAGCTGACGAACATATAATAAGATAACAAGGACTTATATATCTTGGCGCATCCATAAACGTCGACTTTGACAAGATAGCCCTTCCAATATTCACCAACCGTCGACTTGCATGCATCATGACTAGCACTCTTCAATCCTGTGTACCCGAGACCTTTGGAGCTCTTCACCTTGTGGGCTCACAAATTTCATCGGTTTCGGCCAGCGTCGTCGAAAATGCTACCTTTCAGCTTGATGGAACATTCCGCCTCACCCAACCCGACTTCCCGACTACCAACTTTGATTACTGCAATGTTACGGTCGCCTACTCACATACCGGCGAGAACAGTACGATCGTCGTCGAGATGCTACTTCCTACCGAGTCATTCAACGAGCGCATGATCGCCGTCGGAGGTTCAGGTTTGGCTGCGGGTCGGGGTGTAATCCAGCAGTGGCAGATGCTGGCTAACGTTGCAGAGGGCTATGCAACGGTCACGACTGATGCCGGGGTTGGAACTGGTGCAAATGCAGACTCCTGGGCCCTGCTTGGTCCTGGTAAAGTCGATGCGGAGAAATTGCAGAATATGGCTTCTGTCTCGCTTGAAGATGTGGTAAGTTGAGACTCGACTGCGACGAGTGTGCTATAGAATACAGCTGACATCTGTACATGTTATTTTGGGGAAACAAATTGTACAGGCATACTCTGGGTCTCCGCCCCAGTACTCATACTGGAATGGATGCTCGCAAGGTGGCCGACAGGGCATGATGCTGGCTCAACGATACCCGGACGCATTTGATGGGATTGCCGCCGGCGCTCCAGCTATATACTGGAGCGAGACCACGTTCAATATGTTTTGGTCTCAGCTATACATGTCCATGATTGACCAGTATCCTTTCCCATGCGAGCTGGAGGCCATCACTGCCGCCGCAACCGCATACTGCGACCCGTTTGACGGTGTCGAGGACGGCCTGGTGGCAGACTCAGCGACATGCCTGATCCACTTCGATGTTTCAACCATGGTCGGCATTGAGGTGGAAAACTGTGCCCAGACCAATGGATCAGTGAAAATCAGCCAGGCAGCTACCATGATATCCAACGCAACCTGGCGAGGTCTATCGGATTTGACGGGTAATGCAATCTGGCCAGGGTTCGGAGTCGCCGCCGATATAGCAGTCGGCACGGCCAGCACAATTTGCAACAGCAACCAGTGCTCGATGGACGTCTCAGAATCCTATGGAATTCCGAAAAATTGGCTCCAACTATTTGTGGCCAAAGATGCGGCATTTGATCTTCAGACCCTGAAGCTTGACGAATTCCTTGGAATGCTCAAGGCCAGCAAGCAGGAATATGACTCGGTCATCGGAACTAGTGACCCTGATTTGACAGACTTCTCACGGAGAGGTGGAAGGTTGATTAGTTACCATGGTCTGGTACGTTGCTATGAATTTTTCAGGCGTCCTCATTCGTCTTCAGGTTTGCTGATATCTGCACAGTCCGATCAAACAGTGGCACCTCGCACCAGTAGACTGTACTACGACGAAGTAGCCTCGCTCACGCCAGACATAGAGAACTTCTATCGCCATTTTGAAGTCCCTGGTCTGGCGCATTGCCTTGGTGGAAGCGGTGGACAGCCGACGTCTCTCTTCAGACAGTTGCGCGCCTGGGTCGAAAATGGCACTGCACCTGAAAATTCTCCTATTACCTTCACTTACAAGAATGTCACGCATGAGAATCTTCTTTATCCATATGGCAGATAGCGATGGGTTTGTTCCATATGATGAAAGCTTGGCGCATGTGATAACATGCAGAATGTTATCTGGATTGGTCATGACTCAGGAGATAGCACAGAGTATACACTTCCGGTACCGGCAAACCCCCACTTAAGATAGTCCGTGGCAAACCGTCGCAAGGGTAATCATAAATCATGGCAAAAACCATTGGCCATCACTTAGAAGTAAAGAGTATACTCCCTAATAGCTCTAATCATCATGGCCGACCTTGCGATTTTGCACACTGCCGCATCGGCAACGGGAAGGCAGTCAACCTTTGAGCTGGAGGAGCCGGGGCGCTGTGAAAGTTTGAGGCTACCCCCGCAACAGGTCTCTGCTCCATCGCCGGACTACGAGGTACCCAACGGTGGCTACGGCTGGGTGTGCGCACTGAGCGTGTTTCTCATCATTGCCCATACCTGGGGCGTAAACGCGGTATGTTTCTAATCCATTCTCTGCTGGTCCGGAAGCTAAACGTCGTATCAACAGTCATGGGCAGTCATTCTCGCTTGGTTCTCGGCGAATGACAGAGACCCCGGAGCAACCCAGCTGGATTACTCGTTGATAGGAGGTCTATCTATTTCGCAAGCACTCATCATATCCCCCATTGTAACCAAATGCTACCACCGCTATGGCTTGCGGACCAACCTTCTCCTTGGTACGGTGCTCGAGTTCATCGCCTTGTTTACAACCTCGTACGCGGCCGAGGTCTGGCACCTCTTTCTGAGCCAAGGCCTTTGCTTCGGCTGGGGTATGGGCTTCTTGTACATCACAGCGTCCTCCGCCTTGCCGCCGTGGTTCTCTACGAACAGCAGTCTAGCGGTCGGCCTGTCCACTGCAGGTGCCGGTGGCGGCGGTGTCATTTACAGTCTGGCAACCAATGCTGCCATCGAGAGCGTCGGGATTGAATGGACGTACCGGATTCTCGGACTATGCACGCTCGTGGCCAACTTTGGTTCGTCTCTGCTCATGCGCGACGTTCACCACGGAGTGCACCACAACAATCGACGCGAGCCCATGTTTCGCATTCGCGACTTCACCCAGGTCGAAGTCTGCTCGTCGTCTTTTGGGGCATCATTACCGAGCTGGGATACATAACTCTTCTCTACTCGCTGCCCAGTTACGCCACTTCTATCGGATTGACTTCTACTCAAGGATCGGTCGCAAATGCGATGCTGAACTTGGGATTGGCCCTCGGTCGGCCTCTCATAGGCTACTTCAGCGACAGGCTTGGCCGCATCAACATGGCACTGTACATGACCGCCCTGTGTGGTGTCTTTTGCTTCACTCTATGGATTCCTGCCAAGGGATTTGCCCTCCTCTCGATTTTCGCCCTGCTAGCTGGCGGCCTCTGCGACACCTTCTGGGCAACTGTGACGCCCATCCTCGGCGAGGTTGTCGGCGTCAGCAAGCTAGCGCGCATCTTCGGTGTCATTTGTCTCTGCATGGTACTGCCTACCACTTTTGCGGAGCCCGTGGCCATGCAGATTGTCGACTCCCAAAAGGCGGCGGCCAGCACGTTTCTCGCCGCCCAGATCTTTGTGGGCTGTACGTTCATGGCTGGTGCGTGTAGCTTGGTGTTATTGCGGTCTTGGAAGATTGCTCTCTTGGAATCCGAAGCCTCATTTCCAACTTCGGACTTGACAAGAAGCATATCTCGGCTTACGGGCTCGCGGCGTGGTCCCAACCTCTCGTGGCTCAGCCCCAAAACGATGCTGAAGATCAAGAAAGTCTAATCAATGAGTTTTGGCTCGACTCCACGGCTTACAGCTGCTGTGGCGTGTGCCGAACCCGGTTATTAGCATAAGCTCTGCAAATGCTCGATTTTGCCCCTCGGTCGAACTCTGGTATAACTTTTTTTCCGGCAGCCACAAGGTCTACTTTTACTCGTCTTCTCATCGGGGAAAGAGTAAAGAACTAATATTTTCCCCGAAATCTGATCATTATTGATGGCCACTTATGTCAAATTAAGAGATGAAGAACCTTGTGTCAGTCCAAGGTTTGCGTGCTCTATACTCAATTCAACGTCACCTCTCCTAGTCAATGGTCTTGAGCAGAACTTAATGCTCTTGTCCGTGCCCTCAAAGAGGGCGGTCCTCGCCTCAAGTCGGTTCGGCGCGGCATCCACGGTATTGATATCTATATGTATCTGAATGGCCCGTTCGTCCTACGCGTCCCGTAACCAGCTTCCAGGGCTCAAGAGTCCAACTCCACACTATCCTCAAAGCACATTCCAAGCATCCCTGGTGGGTATCGAGCCCCCTGGGGGCCACCAGCATTTCCGATAGCCTGCCTAATCCGCCGGTTGTCGTCAGGATTGATGGCAAGGTGGATCGCGCCAACATTCTGTTCCAGGTATTTCACACACTTTGTGCCGGGGATAGGTAGGAAGTCTGTCTCTTGATCAGCATATGTCCTGCTTCGAGATACGTTGTGCGCTGGGCTCATGTTCTCACCTTCTCCTTGGGCGAGCACCCAAGCAAGAGACAACTGCGCCGGCGTACATTCTTTTTCCTCTGCGATTCCGGTGAGAATATCGACCAATTTGAGATTGTCCTCGAAATGGTCTTCAGAAAAGCGTGGCAACCATGACCGCGCGTCATTCTCGTCGATGTCGCTACGACTCTTGATGGAGCCGGTCAAGAAGCCAGCACCCAAGGGCGAATACGCAATTGTTGCAATGCCAAATTCGCGGGTGGTTCGCAAGACATCGACCTGGTCCGACTCAATGTCGAGCGCAAATGGCGAGGACTCTGTTTGTACAGCAGCGATGGGGTGTACTTTCTGAGCGCGGCGGATGGTGTGCGCCGAGCATTCGCTCAATCCCAGGTACCGGATTTTGCCTTCATCCTTCAGCTCTGCCATGGCTTGGACCGTCTTTTCGATAGGTGTGTCTGGGTCCACGCGGTGCTGCTAGTATAGGTGGATTCTATCCGTCCGGAGGCGCTTGAGCGACTCAGCACAGGCCTTTTTCGCATACGCTGGGTCGCCAGAAAGCTGAAGCTTATTGTCAACCACCTGCAGACCAAACTTGGTGGCCAGGAATATCCCGTCGCGACGTCCAGTCTGCTGGAACCACTTTCCGAGCAGATCTTCGTTGGTGAAGGGCCCGTACACGTCCGACGTGTCCCAAAAGGTGACCCCTAGATCGGCTGCTCTGGTCAAGACCGCGAGCGATTGATCTTCGTCGTAGCCTCCTGTTGTGTAGCCGTGCGTCATGCCCATACAGCCGAGACCGAGAGCCGATACAGATGCATCGCCGATCTTGCGTTGCGGAAAAGAAGGAGCCATTTATGTCCACAATGTATCATAAAACTTGATTGAAATCAACGATGCTATAGCATTCAAAGTTTGTCAACACCTGGAGAGTCGAGGTGGTCAGATATATATCTCTGTGATTGGATTTTGCTTAATGTTATCTGGCATTGTAATAGGGTGGGGTACTCGTTCGCAGGATCCAATACATGGTGACACAAAGGGCAGTCGATGTCAGCATATGCAAGGTGACCGATCAAAAAGAAATCGTGACTGCGGGGTTTGTTCTTAAACCCGATGGCGAACAGTCAATATTGATCGGGGCGACCTTCCTCTCGCTTTGCATAACAAATCGGCCAGATGACGGTCCGGGATAATCTTCATCGCACATGCAATAAGCCATAGTACCTTCTGGTGTTTATTACTTAGTATGTGGTGCCGTGGCTTGTTGTTCCAACTAACAAGAACAGGTAAAGACCGCGCTGGGCCTCTGGACAATGTTGAATCATCCAGAGAAGAGGGAATTGATTACAAATCTTGCCTCTGACTGTGAATTGCGGCGCTGCTTTTGTTTCCTGTGTTCAGCCGTGAGCCTGAGGGTATGCGATTCTCCTTTCGTAGCCCTAATCGGCCAGCGGTTCAAGCAAGCTCTGCCTCAATCACACTCTCCACTGCCCGGTCATGTCTCTCGATCCGGACGATTTTCAGACCTGCTGCCTCAACGAGCTGTTTCCAGTGTGCCTCGGTTCTTTCCGTGCCGGAGTTCATAGACATCAGAGACATATCCATCGTGGCCGCCATGGCTGTTGCTCCCTTGGCTGGCATAACAACCTCATAGAGCAAAACCTTGCTGTAGCCTTTCCTCATGGAACCCTTGATCTTTTCCACTGCGTCGTTCCATGTTAGCCAATGTGCTTTAGAGAGTTTCAAACAAAGGCCTGGACTACTCAATTAGACAGGATTGAAAGAAACTGCAGGGAAGCAATGCAACGAAGGAGTCGGGGTATTTCTTACGTATGCGAATGTAGTTATCATCTGGCCAGTCATGTAGGACAGTGTGCAGGAAGTAGGCACGAGCCCCAACGAGAGGCTGCGGCTCGTAAAAGTCGTGCTTTGCACGCGCGATACGAAGATCCAGGCGCGGGTTTCCCTCGGCCTTGGCCTTTGGTCCAACTCAGTCTGGGCGTCAACAACCTCGGGGAGGTCCTGGACCACAAGCACACCAGAGGGGAAGAGATTGGTGTCGAGCCAGGAGACGCATCGTGTCCATGCCGTGTAAACCGGCGACGTCGACAAAGAACGCAGGTGGTTCGGCAGAGGACAAGTCCGCTCCCTGGATCAGGCGATTGGTATCATAAACAGCTGTCCAATCCAACTTGTTGGCGGTGAGACCCGTCACTGGTAAGTATTAGCTTCATGTTTGGATTATATGTACGTGGGTGACGTGGAGCTATCATTTTGAAAAGTATGATGTTGCCCCTGGAACTGGGTCTTGAAATTGAAATCTGTGAACTTACTGATGGCTCTGAAGCTTTCTCTAACTGCGGGCTCCTTCTCACATCTGTCCCAGTATGGATTCCCATAGACTTCGGTGTAGTTGTCGTACTTGCTCGTGTGGGGGTTAGTACCTGGCTAAGATACCCCTGCAAGCCCGGGGGATTGAGTTGTAGTTGATTGGTGAGTCCATGTGGCATATGGTGTCCGAATGATACCTCACTCCTACTAAGCTCACTCCCCCGCCAGTTGCCCATTAGTAATATCCCCTGCCACACATTGGTATTCTCGGAATGCGAAAGGGGGCGTTTCAGTGGCCTTGAATCCTGGCCAATAAAGTTCTTATATTGACAATGCGTAAGATTGCATGTTCGTTTTTCAGTCGCAGGCGAGCCTCGCACTGCGCTGGTGATGAGAGTGAACAAGTGGAGCGCGATCTTTATGCATCTCGACCGGAGTACGTCTGTAAAAGTTAAGGCAGCGAATGAGGGGCAATTCAATTGAAGGGTTTGGTGATAATGAAATATTCCTTGAACGGGGCACACGGATCAACCTCCTCATCTTGGCGGTCAATGAATTGCTGATTAATAGAATTCTTTATTTTCACCTGAAGGAATGTTTGTGCCACACAACGTGATTGAGGGGTAATGGCAAGCCGACGATCCGCGATGAGGCTCAGAGGCCGCCGCGAGATTGTCAAATTATCGATTTGTTTGCGATTTGTTTTCTCGAGACAAAAATCTGTAGCTGGAAACTGTTAATTTGCAAAGTCACATCATTGTTCATTGCATTCATTCGTATCATCGAGAAAATGGCACGCCTAGCCCCCTACGCCGAACAGCACGACCTCAAGAATGTCAAAGGCCCTGGAGATGCTCGCCCAGGAGCTGTGCAGATAGTTCAGGACCAAGGCCTTGTTGACAGTCCCGACTGGGCCGGCAGAGTTGTTCTCGTCACAGGCTGCTCGCCTGGTGGCCTTGGGCCCGAGACAGCGAAGGCTATCCATCTGACAGGCGCCGACGTCTTCATCACCTCCAGAGATCTTATCAAAGGCCTACAAGTCGTTGATGATATTCTGGCAGATGGCAAGACCGGAAAGGTCGAGGCCATCCAGATGGACCTAGGTTCTCTTGCCAGTATTCGAACTGCAGCAGCTGAGTTCCTCCGCAAAAGCGGAAACAAGCTGAATGCTCTGATTCTGAATGCTGGTAAGAATAGACCCATGAATTCATGGTCCACCTATTGAACTGGCTCTTGGAAACTTACTAAATTATCAATCAGGTATTATGGCTTGTCCTCAGGGCAAGACCGAAGACGGATTCGAATTACAGCTTGGTATCAACCACTTAGGTATGCAGTATCGAAAAACGCGAGTGCGGTCATCGGCTGCACCGGACAGGCGACTAATATCTCGACAGGTCATTTCTTCCTCTTCCAGCTTCTGGAGGATGCTCTGCTAGCCTCTGCAACACCTTCTTTCAATTCGCGAGTCGTCGTGGTGGCCTCGGCTGCACACCGAAGAGGCAAGATTCAGTTCGACGACCTCAATTTCGAGAAGACAGAGTATACCCCCTTGGGAGCCTATGATCAATCCAAGCTTGCGAACATCTTGTTCGCAAATGAGCTCGATCGTCGGTACAAGTCTCAAGGTCTGCGGGCTTTGAGTTTGCACCCTGGAGGCATCCTCACACCTCTCACAAGATACCTGCCCACTGTGAGCGATATCAAAGCGGACCCGTTGCTGTACGGCATGTTGAAAGACCCTGCCCAAGGGGCAGCCACGACCGTTTGGGGTGCCGTGGCCAAGGAGTGGGAGGGTAAAGGAGGTGTGTACCTCGACGAAGTCGCTGAAGGTTGGCTCACCCCAGATGATGCCCTCTACTACCACGGTGGCTACGCTCCACAGGCCTTTGATCCCCCTACGGAGAAGAAGCTGTGGGATGTGAGTTTGGAACTGGTGGGTCTGAAGGAGTAGACATAGACTTTGTCACGATTTCATTTGGTCGTTATTAGAACACAAAACATTCATTACAGACGTCGCACTCCTGATCAGCCTTCGCCTTCAAGAAAGAAAAGGCATCTAGTTTTTCTTGTTGGATCGAAATGAGACAGAATTATTTTGTGAAAGCAGCCCAAAAGATCTGCGAAAAAGTTTTTTCTGTTCTCTTTTGTTGAAACTCTCCGTGAACATTTGGAAAAGAAGCCACGTACATATACGAATACGCAGACCTTTCAAAATATAGCACACCAGAATGCCGAGACGATCTAAGCATCAAAATACTCCTTTAATGTATATATCTGTAGTTATGATTATTATGCCATTTATCAGGCAAGTTCAAATCGCGTGTCGTGCTCGTTGAACCGGACATCAAAACACAATCTGCACCATTCATTGTCCGTAACTTCCACCATTGATCTGTCTTCTCGCTACTCTAATCATCCTCTGTACTGGCATTTGTGATTCTCGCCCACATTTTGTTCTGTTGGAAAGCAGTCGTGACGCTCTCATGCCACGCTTTACCGGGGTACACAATATGGAAGTCAAAGGCCTTCAGGAGCTACAGGAGAGATGCAGCGTCAGCTTTGGAAACGTTTTCAGGTGAAGGAATCGTGATTACCTCAAACAAGATCTTGTTCAACTCGATCATGGCCAGAGTCTTTCCGGCACACATCCAACGCCCATAGCCAAACGCGAGTTCGACTGTACGAATCATCTCCTGCTTGGCTTTCTCGTTGCATTCCAGGAACCGCTCCGGTCGAAAGAGATGAGAGTCCTGGCCAAAGATGTCTTTCCGTCGCATCATGGCGATTACATTAAATCCGACTGCTGTCCCACTGGGTAGCGGCACGCCGCACAGAGTCGTGTCGCCTCCGGTTGGCAGAACCTTGTAGACACCCAAAGTGACTGGAGGGCGCATACGTAAACCTTCCCAGACAACGGCCTGTCTATGATCAGATTACTTTCATCTACCAGCTGCACATGGACCAACCCATACCTGAAAGTATTCAAGATTCTTCGCTTGTGTATTCGTGATAGGCGATGATACACCGACAACATCGAACGCGGTTTTGATGTCCTTCTTCAGTCGTTGGTATACTCTCGGTGTTGTAATAATGTGAAGCACGGTAGAGCGGATAGCTGTCGCTGTCGTGTCAGAGCCCGAAATGATTTGGATGAGCGACTCCGCCACTGTCTCTGATTTGTTCATGCCATGTCGTATCCACGCTCCAACCATATCTACATGATGTTTCGAGTCCGATGCGAAGCGCTGATTGATGATCTCTTGAGCAATACTGCAGGCCAATTGCATACTCATTAGTCCCGATCCGACTTCATTTGAGGTCGGGACATTTATCCTATTATCCTGCCAAATCCATATTTATCTTTGCCCGTGGGAGCGAAGAAATACGCCGTCACCGGTGACACAAAGAAGCGCCGTAGAATCGGAACATCAGCGATCAACGCAATCAATGGTGTCAACTGTTCCACCGATTCTGTGTATTTGCTCTCTTCATCTTTGCCGTCAAGAAACCCGAATCGATTCCCGTAGCCTACATCGGCAATAACATCCATGGTAAAATATCCGATGAACTGGCTAAAGTCCACCTCGTGGATCTTGTCCCCGACGGATAGGTAGCGGGCTTCTGATAGATTTAACGAGGTGAAGTATCGTACTGTCGATGCTGGCGTCCATGTTGACTCCGTCGCTGCCAGAATATGCGAATGAGGCTTTGGCCTCGAGCTTGTCATGTGGGCCAATTTCAAGAGACGAGAAAGTAGTGTCTTGCTTATAATCAAACTTGACACTCTGATACCTACCACGGTATTAATCAATGTCTGTATTCTCGTTCAAAGAGATGGAGGTCACCTACCAAGTGTCCCTCGCTGCTCGGCTCTGGGCGTTATTGACCTGCCGAAATGCATCGGGATCATCAACGACACGACTTGGTACGGACCTACGCGCACCACTGGTCCGTACTTGCTCAGTTGCTCATAATCACCTGCCTGTCCCCAGTACATCTTTCAAGCAGACCAGATCTAGGATACCGAGGCCAAACGCGGGCCTGGGACGTGACTGAGGCGCCACCAGGAGACTGCAGTGGAAACTAGCCAGAATGCGAGGCCCAGGCCGACAAGCGGCCCAGGATACAATGTGAAGTCCATGATTGTGATTATTCTCTTGTGTATCAAGTAACCATTGATGAAATATTGTATTTTGGTCGCTCAGGTCGGAAATTTGATCCCCTTTACAAGAGTATGTTCCACATGATAACTACAAGTCATAGATGACAGGCTTCAACCTATCAGCGGCTTTAACAGCAACACTTCTTGCTCGTATCAGCTGAGCCTGCTTTGCCTCAGCACTTGGGATGTCGTGATTTTGAGTGTGGGTCTAATCTGACACCTACTCCAGAGCTGCTCGCCATTGCATGCGGTCACGCCACTGCAACCCGGATGCGGCATGCTGCGAAGGATTCTGGTCAAGACTGCCATCAATACTGGGTAGGATTCGGGTCGCTTAACACTCCAATCCGCATAAGTGTCCGAGAGCTTTGCATGGTGGCTGCTTACTTGGTGGGGGGTCCATGAGATGAATATACCGGAAGCACCTCAGCACTAAGACTGCAGTGTAACCAGGAGGACCAGCTCTTTTGGCCTGGATTCGCAATTACACTTAAAGCAATTTTCCTGGTATATCGATATTCATCTGACGAAGATGAATAACTTGTCTGGCAAGAATTGTGTGTTCTGGCGCTGTACTCATGATTGACACCATCAGACGAAAATGCGAACGGTGGTGTGAGAGTTGAACGTTGACCACTAGGCCTCTACAAAGCTGTAATTGTTTGAAGCAGTAATAATTTCAAGCATCCTACAAACTCTTGCCCGTTTCTTCCTCGGCAGCAGGGCTATAAAGTACGAAAATGTTCACGCCGACGAAATCTTCCCTACCCACTTCATCGACAATACTCCCACCATCCGGGCTTGCATTGTAAACTATACCTTTAGTTACCAAGTCGTACTAGATGCATCTAAGCTTCGTGAATCACTGGTTAATCTGCTAGACGTAGGTTACTGGCGAAAGCTTAGGGGTCGACTCCGGGCCAATGTGAGTTTTCTTGGCAAGTTTCAAATCCCACGTACAGATTCTGACATATCCCAATAGCGCAGTGGTCAATATGAGATCCACGTGCCGTCTGTACATACCGTGGAGCGCCCAGCAATTAGATTCTCCCACATTACTCTGGATGTTGGCATTGAAGAGCATCCTCTAGCTTGTCAACTTCCAAGTGATACAGCTGGACTTCCTGTGGTAACCAAGGGCTTCCACTCCGTCTCTCAGTTCAGTGCATGATCCGACCAACCGCTGGACCTGAAAATATACCTCACCACCGACGAGCCGTTAGTATCTTTGCACATCACCTCGTTCAAAGAAGCAACGCTGGTCGCCATCAACTTTCCGCAAGTCATAGCTGATGTAACAGCTCCTGCCGCTTTGCTGTCGGCTTAGTCAAGGGTGGCTTCTGGTGAGCTCAACCAGGTACCGCCTCTCTTTGGGGCCAGAGAGGACGGCCTCGGGCCCAAGAGTACCGCGTCGAGTGATAAGCACCCTATTTCTTTTGTATTGGAGTACATGCTGGTCATCGGTTTGTCAATGGCTAAGTTTGCAATGAGGCATATATGGGATCTCTTCATGATGCCAACGGTCCATGATGGTTTTATTTTCTTCCCGACAAGCTTCATGCAGCAGCTTCGTCGACAGGCCGAGGAGGAGTTACGCAATAGGAAAGATCCAAGCCGGCCCTCGTTCCTCAGTGACGGTGACCTGATAACCGCCTGGGGTTCTCGCAGGTAATCTTATCGCGCTCCAAAACGCGGTCTGCTGTTATAATCAACGTCTTCAATGTGCGGACAAGGCTCAGCAAGCCCCTGATTGACCCAGCCGGGGCTTACATACAGAATCTAATCATGGCCTCGTCTACGATCCTACCAGACGGTGAATCAACAGGCCAAATCGCGATACGTGTGCGCGAGGCACTTGCAGCCCAAACGACAGAAGAGCAGGTCCTAAGTCTCGCACGGCTCGGGCGTGCGAACGGAGGGGGCATGCCCCTCTTCGGCCTCGCAGACTCAATAGTCGTCCCGTGGACCAAATGGTGCAAGGCCCAGATAGCCGAGAAGGCCGCCGGGCTCGGGTCAGCAGTGGCTGGCCCCAGTGACGGCAAAGCAGGATCAGCATCTAAACACAAGTTTCTCACGCATTGGGGAGCAGGAATCAATATGGCGAATGGATATCGTGATGGGTTCGTAATATATGCCAAAACAGTCGATGGTGGTTATTGGCTTCATGGCTGGCTCCGTGCGGAAACATGGGATATGATCCGTTCAGAGATTGAACAATTTAGTTCAAGAACATAATCTATTATGATTACAACGTTCTCTTCGTCTGGTTCACTTGCACGAGAGATTACAATATGTTCGATAATGAGTGTTTTATTCCGAACAACTGTCCCACCTACGCAGCTAATACTCCCCGCAGATCACCTGCTTTGGTACATCAGGCTGCTCTCCAGCACCTCTCTTTAGTGGATTTCCAGGATCAACTACGACTTTTCCAAACTCTTCGTCCCAGTTTTCCGCTTCACACATTAACTTAGGTGAAGACAATATTATTACTCATTTAACCAACTTTGCTGCAATGACTCAATGAACTGCTGAGTGTGATCTCGACCAAGCGAGAAGTCTATCACCAAGTCTGCGGATGCTCTTGTCAGTTATTGAAACTTGATTAACTCGAGTTCTTGCAAAAACTTGGTTCTGATCGGGATTGACCTGAGCAGTGGGATTAGTTCTTACACAATGGTTTGAAACATACGAATCACAATGGGAAGGGAGATCCAAAGAACCTCAAATGCAGATTGAATCTGCTTTATTTGAAAACTGTTTCCGTCACACCTTCTGTTTGCTCTGCATGGCATTGCACGTGGTTGCTCTCTTTGGATCCCTGTGCTTTTCTGCCCCCACTACCATCCTTCTTTTGATAATACGGTCTTACACAGCACTCTATAAACAGAGCCATCAAAATGAAAACAAAAGGTATAGAACTATAGGTTAAAAGGAAAACCCAGGTAGGAATTATGTTAGGTGGGTGATGTATTTCTTGACTGGCATGTGAGGGTTCAGCAACATAGCGTTGGACTAAGTCAGCGTGAAGGGACTTGATTGTTTTGTGAATTTCCGGGAATGGCGCCATTTTGGAATGGAAGACTGTGCAAAGACAGTTGAAGTGAGAGAGTGTGTGTGTGTGATTTGCGATTTCGTTCCCAGGCTTTGATGCAATTAAATGGAAAGCGAAGAAAAATTGCGACCCCGTTTGGCTCCAAAAATGCACTTAATAAATACATATATTTTTTCCGATGGCATAGTCAACCTGTGTGGTAACCTTTTGGATTTGAGGCAGCTTAATAAATCAAACCTTAAAGCAGACAGCACTCCGAGTAAGGTTCATTATGGCCACGTTACTGCGAAATGAGAATAGTTTAAGCATTGAAATATCTAAGATTTATAATAGACAAATAAAAGGAACGGTGTCTCTGGATACATTAAAAGGAAAATGCCATCGTATCGCCCAATACTTTTAATAAAACACAAAAAGAAAAGCCTTTAAAACTTTATATACCCCTTAGAAACATAAAATAAATTTCTGAACATTGAATTTTTTATAAGCTTTATGACTAATTTAGCTATGTTTGTAACAACGCATAAATTTTATTCGAACTATAGCCCAGATTAAAATTAGTAAGCTTTGCGATATCGCCGAAAAGGATAAATGTGATCATCCTTATAAAGGGCCAACAAGAAAATCCACCGAGTGGCTTGTTTTTAAACAACCTGATGCTGCTGGCTGGATTTGGCACACGCCACATCCATTCTCAGAAGATTCTTCCAAAGCATAAGCGGTGTCTTTTTCTTATCACGCGCAGTGATCAGCCGACCTCGTTCGGGCCCTTAAAATACTATGTCGCTCTAATCTCCAGATCATGATTGTTCTGGCGCCTAACCCCGCTTACAAAATGCAGGCTTTACTGAAAAACACCCCGAAGCTTCCATGGTATGTTCGTATAGTCTCAGTGCCTGCGTATTTGCGCCACCTGCAATGTTTTTCTTAGCCTTTTAACTCGGACGGGGTTGAAACCCAAATTCGGCCACGCGGGTTGTCTTTTATTTGATTTCTTATTTATCGGAAGCAGCGGAGAGAAAGAATCACTCATGGATATGCCATCTTTTCGCCATTACATTCATTCCATGGCAATCAAGACTCAGATTTAAGAACTTGCTAAGGGCTTGCGCTGTTAATTCAAAATTGACATTAAGCAATGGCGCCAATACAATAATCCATCGACGATTACGAGCTCACTCATTTCCCAGATCAGTTTCAAGGGCTGGAACAACATGCAAAGGACATCGAATAATCAGATTTCGACGTCCTAATCCCAATTTTCCTTGTCGCTATTGTTGCTGGCATCCGTCGTTGTTGCTGGTCTAGAAGCTGTCTATACCGCGTACTGGAAAAGTTCAAGAAGGCAAGGGAAGAAAGAGTCAAAAATAAGATAATTGGCTCACTACCGCCAGAGCTCATCGCTGTCAATGTTCCGTGGCCTGGCCGAAAAGTCCAACAACTTGAGCGGAACGGAGCCCAAAAGGCTCATCTCACAGACCAGCAGCCTCGAGAAGCCCGCGAAGATGCTAGCCATGGTTCGAACCTATCTGGACTTACTGTCTGTGAACCGCCCAAATGTCACCATAAATCGGTTTCGGCTAAACTTACTGACTCCCGGCACACCTGGAGAATACGACTGGGGTCAGGTAGCTCGCAACCTATAGTCGAACGGCTTGGTTCCCGCCCTGACAGAAATTGATCACGACTTCTTTATGCAGTTTTCGGAGCTTCTAGCTCAAGAACAAGTCAAGGCTGGAAGCATTGTAAAATTTACACGGAATGGTCTAGAAATTTCGCCATCTACCGCAGCGGCCACAAAGAAGCATCGACAAAACCTTGGTAGGTCTTCTGGCGCTGTCCTATCTGGTGACGGCCGCTATTGGCGGCGACAACTGCCTTGACGGTACTGGAGCTTTTGCGATGACTTGCCAAGGGAAAAAAGTACATTGCGGGTCGATGCAAGGTTGTCCGGAGAGAGAACAACAGCAAAGGGTATCCAGATCCCGAAATCCTTAGTCGAGAATATACTTTTAGAAGCTGTGGTACTGGATGCCTTTCTGGTGTTTCAAGAACGAGACAGGCTTAGCGCGCGAGAATAAGAACCCGGACGCCGACTGCGAACGACAAACGACTACCTCGGAGGCCATATTTCAACGGCTGCTATGTGGGACAGCGGAGGCCCGGTGGCGAAACGGTTCATGGTGCGGGCGATGCGGGAGGGAGCGGTAGAGCGTGAGTCAGCCTATGCCATCTGCGTCGGTGATTTCGCAACATGCCTGGCAATAACGACGGGTATATAATTGTCAAATGTGGTGGGGCGTACCACTATACCACAAAAGATTTGGTATTAAACACCTGGGTCTTATTTTGTTATCTAACAATAATGAGACTAGTAATGTTTGTACTCTGTAGATCCGTACTTCTTATTCCGTATAAAGTGAATTGATTTTCGGATCCACTTTTATCTCCACCTGCCATTTCTTTAACGGTTGTCATTCCGAACGCTCGTTATTCTTAGTCACGTCAAAGTACCTCTGCTCTGCAGATTAATGCGGTAGAAGCTCCATCTGTTTCGTATTTTGCGCACATTTTATGTGTCTGGATGTCGGAAGTGGACTCGCTCGAGTGGTTTCATATGCCGAACTTCTGCAACCAACATGATTTATCTTGTGGCACATGTACTAAGCAGAACAAGTCACTTTATTTTAAGTCTGAATGGACCTCTTTTGCTTGTATTCGTCAATCGTGAATTAGAGTCATAAAAACCAGCTGCTTATGAGCCCGAATCGGAGTAAGCCGCTACCGAGGCCTTTCTAGCCTTCTGCTGCAACTCGCTGTGAGCCTGGGCACCTGCTCCTGCTACTTGGGCTGCTTGCTCCCTGTGCTTCTTCTGCTCGTACTGCTTCAGACCGCTCGTCCACTGATCCTCCTCGTTTTCTTTCCATTTCCTCTCCTCGTAGTGTTTCAACATTGTATAGATGGTGCCGAGTGGCCACGACTGGGCAACGGGGCGGAGGCCGGACGGGAACACTGCCGACTCGTTGCTGATTTCTTCCAGCATTCGGTTGATTATGATGACTTGCTTCCACGACACTATCCTGTCGCCGATGAGGAATGCGGGATACCGCGCCGAGGCGATCTCGTCGATGAGCCACGTCCGGTGGAACAGCGGCCGAGCACTAAAGTCGTGCAGAGCCGCATAGTATACGCCGTCGGTGCCGTGCTCCCAGAGTTGCTCGAGCTTGCGCAACCACTCGTGCTGCGGCGAGTAGTTCTCTGGGTGGAGTATCTTGTCCTCGGGCTCGCCGAAATGAGGCGGGAAGACGGCCTCCACCTGCTGGAGGACGTTGAGGGCCACATCCGTTAGCTCCGACTTGAGCCCGAGCCAGCCCACGACGATCTGCGCGGACCGGTACACCATGGCCATGTGTGTGAGCTGCTGTGCCGTCTCCTGCGCGTTGCGCCGGTCTACGCAGAAGGGCTCGAGCCACACCAGCAGAGGTCCCTGGCCGGCCTCGTCGAATCTGCCCTTCGGCGATTCGGGAAAGATGGATTTGACATGTTTCAGTGCTTGGACGAGCCACGTGGGCGGGCCCTTCTTTTCCCGGCTAGAGAATGACCGGTCCGGGCGAGCGGAAGGATCGAGAAACACGGCCCGAAGATGCCGCAAGACCTGGCCCAGTGCCGCCGGTACCAGTATCCTCTTGTTGTTCAGCACCACGGGCTCCTGCTCAGTCTCTGCGGACAGACATGATATGGCCACGTATTCCGTCTTATCTGTGAGTGTGACATTGACGATGCGGCAGACGGGCGGCTCCTCGACGGTTTCTGCCGGCTGGAGCTCGAGTAGGCGGATCTCTGATTTCGAACTGTCCAGCTTGCGGAAAGTGATGCCGCTGGCATTTGGTACCTCCATTCCCGATGATCCCGAAGATGGCGAGTTACCGAGCGCGGATCATGGCCAAGCTCGAGATGTGAATGCCTCGTTGGGCGTGGAATGTCGACTTCGTTCCCGGGACTACTCGTCGTCGTCGTCGTCGTCGTCGTCGCACTTTCGAGGGGGTGTTTCGAGAGGACAAGATACGTGTTCGGAAGTATTTAAATCGACGCGCCCATCCGACGAGGGATATGGCATGGAGTTATTATAACGACCCGCCATGGTTCGGATCCTTGTTCTTTTGAGCAGATCACAAGTGTCTATTCTGGTCGCTCTTATTATTCCCGCGGTGGATGGCACTGTCCTGGAAACTTTCGGTGAGATCACCAGCTTGGGCGTAGTCGCATTCCACTGGACCGGGTCGTCCCCAGGATCGTTGCGGAGATCTCCATTTCGTCGCCTTGATTCGACCTTTCAGCTCAGGGCCCACAGGAACGACTAGGCGCCGCTATGGGCTTTGGCAGTCAGCTGAAGAGATTTGATGCTGAGACTGTCGATAAGATATCGTCCTTGTTCTACCGGTCTTGGGCCGACCAAGCCGGATGTGGCAATCGCTCGGAAGCCATGCTCTCGGCTGCTGCCATATTCTGCGCTACCGAATGAAGCCGTTCGGCACAGCAGTGGCTTGGCCTAGCCAGAAGCACATTGGCATATCTCATTCGGGCCTTGTCTAGAAGAGAGCAAATACCGATGCAGGGGCCTCGGGGGCACTGGTCCTGGAGGCTATCTACAGCGTCTCAAGTGTGCCTGATTTTGATCCGTGAGCATCGAATTTAAATGTTCTGGAACTAGAGAACTAATTTGCTGCTTGATGTGTCCTTGGTTCGCGCGACTATTCTTGCGGCAGTCAGTTGCCGGCGTTCTTTTTTCTGCCGTATTTGGACTGGTTTTTATGTGGAGTTTTCAACGCTCCTTCTCTTGTGCCGAGGTAGACTAACCTTAGGGGACTAGCGATGAGGACTTGCGGATGAGTGGTGGTCTCGGACTGTCGAAGGAATGAAATCTTCACATCAGTAAGTTGAATTTTAACTGATTCCAACATCTATCCAGCATGCACGTAGGGCAACGGCGAGGCTCTCGCACCCATGAGACAGACGCACGTCACTGGGTCTGTATGCCTCCAGATACGATCCCGATCCTGCAAGTTGGGCCACAGGCGACAAGGACCCCTGAGAGGGTGCAGTAGTACTCCATCATGTAAGCAACCTTACTGGAAATGGTCCCCAAGTCCCCTGGCGCAAGGGAAGTGGGAGCTGACGTGCAGAGCTTCGGGATCCGCACATTTGAGTTTCCGCTACCCTGAATGAAGCCACATGTTCTTCTGCGGCCTTGACATGTACCGCCCGCACTAGAGAGCAATGGGAGAATTCATGGAAATCTTTCTGACCTTCTGCCAAGGATGGACGAGAATCGCATCTCTGACGAGACTAGGAGCTGAAAACACAAAGTCCCGCACATGAAAAGCACGAGTCATTTTTCGCACCCAACGAGATAAGATAACGTGTAAGACTGTCAGTCAGTCACCAGTCCCACTTGAATGGATGGGATCTATTCCGTCGATCCATTCCGTCCTTTCTGCGCACGGGACCAGATGATAAAGAACCAGAGATGCTCAATTTTCTCGATAATGGCCATATTTCTTTTGCCAAGTGGCTACGACCATGTGGCACGCCCAGGCCCAAGCCGCATGTCATGTACTGTGTATACTACGTACCTAGCACGGCTACTAAACGCGGCACGTTTGGGGTTGAGCGCCCCATTCACAATTTTCCAGCTGGTCCTGGAGCTCGAATGCATCAATCCACCAAATGCCCATCCTCTTTCAAGAATTCCCCATGGCGCACACACCTCACAAAATGAACACCATGCTTCCGCTGGGGTTCTCAGGTGTACATGGCCATTACCACCTGTGAATATCCTCCTTGTCATGTCCGTGGACATCCCATTTGCTCACATTTCTGTCCATGTCGTGCCATGGTGACCATTTGTCTAATATCAAGCTGCGCTATTGAAATCTGATCAATCTTGGGGGGTAGGGCCAAGGGCACCAGGTCGGGCCGCTAGACACACGTGCGCAAACTCGGGCGTCAATGGATCATGGGAGTATGGTAATGAAAATGACGAAATCTCATGAAGCGAGCGCTTTTATGGTCGAAGATGATGGGAAATGCGGAGTTGGCCAAATCAATATTACTTCACGAAATGCTCGGTACGCATCCGACGAGATGCAGGTCCCGTTCCGAGGCCTGACGAGATGACCCAGTGCGCCGGCACAGACCCGCAGAGTCTCACTCCTCGACCCGAACCGCAGTGGGGCTTTTCGGTCGGTCGGCCGAGTTGACCCAACGCCCATGCCCATGCGCTCAAGAGGTGTTTGACACCGCCGACCGCCGATTGGATCACGGCCCCGGAGGTGCGTCTGCATGGAAGAAGAAAAGAAGGAAGAACGAGCTTTGTGAGACTTGAATCATTCCGAAGCTGACGGCGCCTACGGCCGCTGTAACGAGTGACACCAGCCGCTTGGGGAATGGCTCCATGCAAGCCCGCCCCCTTTTGTCTCGCCTCAGCGAATGATGCTGCTTCCCATTGGATCAACTCCGAACTCCGTGTGGCAACCACAGACTGCACACCTGTGAAGTTGCGAGCCTGATGCTGATGCTTGAGGCTTGATATATTCGGCGTGCTGCGGGTCCTGTTGTGAGGAGAAATTCTCGTCGATGCTGTGCCAAGTGATCATCAGTGTTTGCTTCCTATATCCCTGCCTCTCATTGTCCATATTACTGCTTCGCACACGTGCTGTGTAACGCCAGACCATGAGGCACGTATACCTTTTCTCCGGCCTGCTGGGTGCTGCTTCGGCTGCCATGGACGGCCTATGCCCTCCGCTCGGCCCAGTCCTGCCTGCACCGAAGGCGCCAAGCGCAAATGCATATCTGCAGAGCCAGATATCTCTGTTGAACGAGACATTGCACAACATGACTGCACCTCTCAACAGCTCTGCAATCTCGTTTGCTATTCAGTCCATTCACGAACACAAGCCCATGCTGGAGTTCCACTATACGCCCAAGGACTTTGGCAAGAATGGAGTTCAAAAAGTTGATGCAAACACGGTGTATCGACTTGCAAGCACATCAAAGCTATTCCCGGTTCTTGCGGTACTCAAGACCGATGGCATGGACTTGAATGATCCCATCACAAAATATCTGCCCCAGCTTCGAAACCTCAAGAAGGAGTCCCGGCAGCAGAATCAGATGTGGGTGGTAGACTGGGATGACATCACACTTGGTGCCTTGTCATCACATCTAGGGGCACCTGCCGATTGTATGCTTCGTCTTCCCGAGGCCCAAGATAACTGGCTGACTTCAGAATTTAGTGGTGTTGGACCTTTCCACGGACCCGGACACCAACTGGACTGATATCGGCTTTCCCAAGCTTGACAATTCCGTTGAATTAAACTGTTCTCTCAAAGGCGATCCGCCATGTCAAGAGCATGGTTGGTCACATTGATCTGGATCTCATGAAAGAATATGCTGACAGGGTTTAGTGTTCTGGGACCTCTTTGGACAGAGGCCGCCCGTATACGCTCCATTCACGGAACCCGTATATTCAAATATTGCCTTTGCATTGCTCAGCTGGGCTGTGGAAACAGTTACCAATGTGACTTTCTCCGATTATATTCGCGAAACTATTTGGGAGCCAGCAGGTATGCAGCACACATTCGCGAGCAAGCCCTATGATAGTCTTGGTGCCATTCCGGTCGACAACACCTGGTGGACGGCCACTGTGGGCCTTGAAAAAGCGTAAGTCATCTCAAGGGAACAATGGCTGAACAAATTTCTGACTCCTCATTAGCGCTGGTGACTACTACTCGAGCATTTCAGACATGTTGGCTTTCGGCATTTCTATTCTCAAGAAAGAGCAACTTTCCCCAGCCGGCACGCGCCGCTGGATGAAGCCAGTGACCCCGACCTCGGCGTCGAATGTGCTCCTAGGCACGCCGTGGGAGATCTACCGCTTCACCAATGAGACAAAGGATGGAAGACTTATTGAGCTGTACACCAAAATGGGTAACATTTTTGACTACAACTCCAACTTTGTACTGATCCCCGACTACGATGTCGTCCTTCAAGTTTTTACCGCCGGGCCCGAGACCTCTGCGTTCACCCTATTGGGAATTACCACTGCTGCGATCAAGGCACTTCTGCCAGCGGTCGAGGAGGCCGGTAAGGAGGAGACTCGCAAGTCGCACGCCGGGACCTATAGCGACGCCACATCCAACTCTTCCATAACACTCTCGCTCGAAGATGAGAACCCCGGCATCAAGGTATCCAACTGGACAGTGCGGGGTGTCAACGTGTTCGATTCATTTTCGGCTATCGACAGGGCCTTCTTGAAAGGCACGGCCAAAGACGCCTTGGCACAGGCCCAAGGCGCAGAACAGGAGAGCGTCCGGATGAGAATGTACCCGACGGGCTTGGAGACTGAGGATCAGAGCTCATGGAGGGGCGTGTCGACATTTGGAACAGCCGAGGAGCTGGCTGCAGTGGAAAAGAGTTTTGTATGGCCCATGGGGACCTGCTTCACATGGGCCCAGATGGACAGGATTCAGTACGGCCTCCAGTCGCAGGACCACTTCGTATTTACGCTCGAGGGAGACGAAAACGGTAAGGAGGCGGTGAGTGTAGAGCTCCCCGCGTACAAGGTCACACTTCGCAAAGAGACACCTGTGATCGACCCGAATGCGAGCGAAAGCCAATATCCTATGAACGGTTTTTAGACTACATAAACACCTAGCTACAAAACATCGAGATATTTGCCCTCATCCACCATTGGTTCGGGGTCCTTGCGCGTTCTCTGCACATAATCGATGGCTTCAAGCAAGTAGGGCACAAAGGCCTGCGGATTCTCGGTTGCGGGGAAATGGCCGAGGTTTTCCATCTTCTTGAACCCGGCGCCCTTGATCTTGTCCGCGGTCGCCTTGCTCATCTCCGGCGTGGTGCTCCAGTCATACTCACCAGTGAGGAAGTAGATGGGGCACTTTCGGACGTCGATCTTGTGGACGCGGTCTCTCGCGTCGAAGCCGCCAAAGTAAAAGTCCAGATCCCCGTGGAAGACGCCGTACGCCTGGCCGCTGTACATGTGCCAGATGAGCTGCTTGTTGACGCGGGGCGACTGCGGCGCCATCATGCCGTAGACCCAGTCCGGGTTGAAGAGCGACTGGTTGACCTGCGGCGACTTGTCCTGGAACTGCCTGTCCATGGTCAAGAAGTCGCACCCCTGCAGCGGGATCGTCCCGCCGGCGCCGACCTCCTCGTGGCGGATGGCCACCGCGACGCACACCTGGCCGGCCATGCTCGCGCCGCAGATGATGGGCTTGTTCAGCCTCAGTCCCTTGACCACGGCTGCGATGGTGCCGACGTACGCGTCCTCGTTGTTGGTGTGGTTGCCAGGGATGTAGTTGGAGCCCGGAAAGGACCGACCATGCGCAGGGAGGTCAAACGCATACATTGTGCAAGCTCGTTGCATCTCGGGACTATTCATCACGCCATGGTACTGGCGCGAGTCTGCGCCGGCCGTGTGGCAGAAGACAATCTCCTGTGGGCCGTTCCCACACGTCTCGTAGAAGATCTTGGTCCGGCCCCAGCCAGGGCAATCGAGGTAGATGTATTTTCCAGTGATGTGATCCTCTTCCGGCATGTCCTGGTGCGTCTCCTCAATGGGCCCGTGTAAACCCTCCCGGAGCAGCTCCAGCAGGCGCGTGGCGAGGTGCCCGTACTGCGCGAACTTGAGCTGATCGCCGTGGACTCCGACGCCCTCCTGCTTGATGTTCATGCCCTGCAGCCCGACAAAGCTGGTGTAGGGAGCTTTGGGGTGGGCATCGAAGAATTTCTCCCACTGCTCGGCCTTGGCGCGCAGCGTAAAGTCTGCAGTGTCCGCGGAACCAGTGTTGACGGTGGCTTTGGCGCTCGGCTCAACCTTGACGAGGATGGCATCGCCAGCTCCGACAGACTGTACGCCGATGGTCACGGGTTGAACGATGGCCTTGGTATCGACGAAGGCCTGCCATTGGGCGTCTTTATCTAGGGTGTTTTTCAGGGACGAGACAGACTTGCTCATCGCCCTCGGCAGCGAGGACCAGCTATGTGCAGATGACATTGTGGAGAATTTTTATATTCAATACTGATGGGATACCGTTGATACAGCAATTTCGAATAGACGCGTCTTGTTCAAGGCCCAGGGAGTCCTATATACCTGCCTGAAGCCATCGCCGAGTCTGCCGATATTACAGTTTGCGGGGTAGTGGAAGGCAAATCTAGCGGATCACCGTTTGGAGCTGTGCAACCAAAAAAAAGTTCACGAGAACCAGAGCGAGTGAGAATCGAAACGGGGGAGCTTGTGTAGCTCTGGATCTCCATAGAAGTCAGACCCCTCAGACCTGTCGTCTCCAACTATTGAGTCAGCCCGCACTCTCTCCGCACGAGGATCGGCTTGAACTACATCATCACAAACTCATAATGGACGGATGGCGCTACTATCTCCATCTCATATGTAATAACTTTTCTCGTATTGTCATTAGATGAGATTTATACGTTATTTTTCACCCAATTAGGCTCAATGCGCCCTTATACGTTACGCAAACCCACGACCACCCCCGAGCTGCTCCTCCAAACAACATATTAGAATCATGTTCTTGCTAGTTAGAAATGACTGGTGCTCGACCATCAAACTCGTCTGTCTCCAGGGCCTTCACAACCATGAACCTCGCGACACTGCCCCTTGATATCTTCGGCATAAATCCACACCCCGTTCCATCGTCGGGATACACCTTCACATCTGCCGCCTCCCCATCGGCGAACATGGTCGGCCGCACCATGACAAAGTTGACACCAGACTCCCTCGTCTCGGCGTCCACGGCGTTGTGATCGACCATCTGGTGCTTCATGTTGGTGTAGCTCATGACACCCTTCATCAGGCAGTTGAGCGAGTCGTAGCTGTCGGCCGTGCCCACGCTGCTGTTGATGACGATCTTACTCGCGCCGTACTTCTCCATGGACACGACGGCATTGGCCACCGAGTCGGCCATCATGCGCTGCGGCGTGTCGGGCGACGGCGCCGAGAAGGGGGAGTCGCTTGCACGACGGGCGTTGAGCGCGACCACGACGGCGGTGGGGGTCGAAGAGGGGTCTGCCTCAAACGCCATGTCGATGTCCCCAGTCTCCAGTGAAGTGCCCTTGACGATGTGCAGGTTGTTTCTCGCCGTAAGAGATGATGGATTCCGGACCAGGGCTGTGACTTGATGGCCACGCGAAAGAGCCTCCTCAATGACCAGGGAGCCGATTCGGCCGCTGCCGCCAATCATGAGGAAATGCATGACTTGGGAGGAGTACTGGGTTGAGTAGGACTTGGATAATCGTGAAGTGTTTATTCGGGATATGGGCGAAATACGCTTTTTGACTTGGGAGTTTGAGTGGCTTGGATTGACTGATCTGTGGGCACTGGGAGCTGGCGTTTGTGATTGATGGTCTTGACGATGAAGGAGATATTATATGGGAATCAAATCATTGGAAGTGGCCTAATTGTAAGCCTCGTCATGATTGATCGCGTTCCTCCGGTTGGTGTCTGTCTCTAGATCGGATCCGAACATTGTTGGTGATCCAGGTAGGATGCTATTACGACCAAACCGGACCCGACACTCGGCCGAATAAGCAGACAGTCAGAATCCGGAGCCGAAGCCTTGGGCCGTGCATCCGCGCAAAACCCGATGGAATCTCTCCGAGGCTGATTAATACATGAGTTGTCCAGGTTACCATTTGAAAATCAATGTGAGAATGAGTTTGCAAACGGTTAGTAACCAAATGATCATCCTATTCGGCTCATGGTGGCGGCGCGCCTCACATGCATCCCGTGCGTGCTGGAGCTTAGAAAGACTCGCCTGTCACGTCCAAGCCCACCGCACTAAGGTTAAATCTTCCAGGTGGCAGGTACTCTGTACTGCTCGCTCACCTTTCGCAAATGCATCACAATGGCCATTCGTTGAAGATCAACGACTTCGAGTCTCCATACTACTAGGGTTCGAGTCCGATAAGATGACTACCACGATGGTAACCAGTTTAGACACTCCACAAGAAAAAAAGAAAAAAAGAAAAAGCCAACAGCAGGCACAGTGGTGCCATACGAATTCCAATTGCAGGAACGAACCTTTGCCAAATATTGTTGGCGAAGTGATCGGCCCTTCTAGATTATCTTTTTCTCAGCGAAATGATACGTTCCTGCCTACTCAGACGACTTCCAAACGCTGAACGGAAGGCAGGGCATTGAACAGAACCAGCATGAAATCACACGCCAGTAAACATTCTGGGAATCAATTCACTCTTCCATCTTTATTGTACGGCAGCATCATCAAAACCTCCCAACTCTTTAGGCGGTCCAAGCTGTCGACTACTACTGGAATATTTTAAGCATCACACGTCAATATGCGTGAAATGGCAACGTTCATCCCACAGCAAAGCTTTGTCCGCCCGCGGTCGTACCGGCATACTCCCATCGACTTTCTTCTGCATTCATACAGCAGTACAAGCCGTGTTAATAAAAGATTCGGCCCTTGCGACGTACCACTATTCGAGGCTCGCGACGGCCACATGACCGAGCCCGTGAGGACCATCTTGCATCATCCTGCGTCCGAAAAGTCCATCGCTGCCCTGGATCGCAAGCTTCGTGACAATGGATTTCCTTGCGGTATGCCGAATGACCTAGCCGCGCTTTACCGCGTGACGAACGGAATCTTCGACAAGCGCGACGGTAATAATACTGAGATATTCCTGCCCATCGAGGAGGTCGAGATTATCCGTGACAGTTACCCGTGGATTTGCGAACTCCTTCCTCCGCTGGACAACGCACCAGAAGCCGTTTCTCATATTTTATGGCCCGAGATAAAAAAGGGAGTGCACTTGGGCCCTGGAGGAGACTGGGGTATGCAGCTCCTGGTCCCGCCAGAGACGACAAGAAGAGCTGTCGCCATAGCAGAGCAGGCGTGGCAGGATGGCGACTGCGAGACACGGAGGCATCTGGAGAATATTGCGTGCAAGATCTATGGCAGCTGGATGGCCATGGGTAGAATAGAGACTGCAGTCATTCGATTTTATTATCGAGATCTGGCGACGCAATCCTTTTCGAGCTTCAAGCATCTCCTGGAAACATAGTAAGCAAATCCTCCCAGCTCTAGAACCATGAGCCCTTCTCGAGTCCAAAGCTATCTAAGGAAGGTGATGTACTGACTGAGACTGTAGTGTTATGGATGCCATTGATAATTGGGCTATGGGCGATAGCGGCAATGGCGGAGACGACAACTCTCAACAGAGGGTATTTGACGAAGAGTGCGACGAGCTCAAAGGGAAAGAATTCGACGATCATGATGCGATATGCAAAATCGTCTATGACGGAAAGGCTGCGGGTTGTACATGCGACGATGACGCGGCGATTGCAGTCGTTGAATATCTGGACGGCGATGCACTGAAAACTCCAAACGTCATTTCCGCACGCAGAATCCAAGGAATACATTGTCAAACCAAGAAGAACAAAACCCGCAGACTTTCAACAGACTACGTCGCCGTAGAAAATAACACCCCTGCTCCGAAGTTTGAACAGACCATGCACTTGGATTTGGTCACCGTTGATGAGCATGGTGCTTTGGCTTTTATTGGAGACAACGATCTGATCTGAGACCGGTCAGGTTCGCCACCAAGAGACATGGAGCCATCAAAGAGCGATACGACGGAAAACCACCAAGAATCCCCAAGAAGCCCTCCAATGTCAAAATACCCCCTTCGAACCATTTTGATTTCAAGGCAATCAATCATGATACCGTCAAGGATCCAAGCGTATTAGATAGTGTCAGGGCCTTTGGTACTACGCTTTAGAGGGTAGGGACGAAAACAGGCTTTAATTGTATCGTGTTCAACCCGACTCTATACCTTGTCATCATGTTCACTTTAGCCTAGCTAGGTATCTCTAAAGTTCCACCAAAGACCGGATCGCATTGGCAATAGGTGGGATGGACGTGAAGAGTACGGTGATAGTGCCAAAAAGTCCCATGGAAAGACTCGACAGAGCTGCAGCACGCGGATCCGTCCGGAGTAGCATGGCGGTGGCAATAGCCGACGAGTTGGCGCCAAGTGTGACACCCCTCGTAACATAGTCGTCTGGATTGATGTCAGATAAGTACATATCAACATGGCGGAAATACTGATAGGACGTACCTTCAGGAATCTTCAGCCAAGCCAGCATTTGCTGTCCAATCAGCGCGCCGATGATACCACTCACGATCGCAATGGCTGCAATCGTGTACGTGTCGCCGCCGAGGTTGACTACAGCCGGTGTTGCGAGGGCTAGCGTCAGACTGCGGGCCGCAAAGGCGAGACTGCGCTCCGCCGTGATGCCTATCGCGTAGCAGATGTACGGATACGCGAACAGCGATGCGATGGACACGAGAATGTTGGGCGTCACGATGGCAAAGAAGTGCTGCCGCAGCTCGCGTCGGTACTGGTACATGGGCAGCGCGAGGGCCACGATGCTGGCGTCCAGGACGCTCGAGAGGATGTCCCCGGCGCCGGGCAGCTCGTGGGTGCCGGACCAGAGCTCGAGGTATTTGGCGCCCGTGCGGTACTCTTTCAGCGTGGTCTCGAGGCTTCGACCTCGTGCAAGCCCAAGAACCCATATACCGAGGGCGGTGAAGAGGGATGAGACGAGAACCGGGTGGAGATATTGCCTCCATTTAGGTGGAAGTGCGGTCGCCCCGAAGTACATGAGGACGCCAAAGGTCAGGTGCATCGGCATGCCGTAGCCGACTGCGTAGTATACAGGGATCCCGACGAACAAGAACAATACCGTGTACGTGAACAGATCGAGGTGGCGAACGATGGTCAAGGCCCAGACTTCGGGTCGGGGCAATGGCACGGGTGCCTGAGGAGGGAGCTCCGTAGGCGTGGCTGGAACACTCTCTTCTGGTGGAGTGACATCACCCGGGTCGTGAAGACGTATCTGCGAGGTAGCCTGAGATGCCACAGCAGGCGATGGGGCGCCAGTGTTGAGAGAAGAAGCAGATGGCGATAGACCGGGAGGACTATGTTGCCCGTTCGTACTCGGCGGTACCGAGGTCATTGGGATCTCGTTCCCTCGAGGGCCCAATTCCTCTGCGCGCTCAGTCATCGCGCGCTTCGATGTTCCGAGCATCAATTGGATGGATCGTGTCATGTATGCCGTGGCTACCATCATGACAACGAACCCGATGGCTACAGAAGTAAGTTTGATGCGCAATGCTCAAGTTTGAAAATCAGACTCACCAAAAACGGCAATGATTTTGAAGACCTCCACCACACCAATCGGCGGACTAAGTGGAAGTAAGACGAACGAGGGCGTGAACGTGATGCTGATCCATCGCAAAGACCAACTGCCCTACATATGGTCAGAAGATTATCAGAGAGATCCTCGGCGATTTGACTCAACGGGTATGTCGACGTAGCCGACGAACCGGCGCGTCCTGTGTTCACCCAGCAGTTGCTCTGACAGGAGCAGACCGAAGAACAAGACGATCAGACATGCGACTGATGCCGGAAACGAGACATTTCCAATCGCCAAGAGCTTATCAACTCCAAAGCACGCGGCCAGCATGGCGACAATCCCGGCTGGGACTGCCACCCATGACTGAGCGCTAGATCGCCATGAACTTTTGGCCACCTGGCAAGGTTGATTAGCAAGTGCCAAGAGGACGGACGCTCTGGCAGCGCTCAAGAATTGACTTACAAGTTGCAGTGCCTTTCCAAAGTCGCCCATGCGACTTCTGGCATTTGATACAGCCATAAATGCCAGATTATACAACAGCGATGCAGTGTGAAGTTTTGGTGTAAGTGGGTGTTGCTCATCTTATCATTGGTGCTACAAGTCCCTCGGTCTGGCGCCGACGTCGGCTGAGTTAGTGGATCAAAAGCGCTATCAATCAGCGTCCCGTTGCCCCGGGCCGAGATGGGCACGTCTTTTTGACATTTCCATCTTATTGACTACAATCTTTCGATCATTTATCAGAGTTACGCAATGTCGTAAAGTATTTGGTGCCTGCAGTGCTCATCGCAAACATACAACTTATTTAGATCCCATATAGCAGCATATGGTATTGTTGTGGTACTGTATCCCGGCAATGTTCCGTGCATCCACTCTGCATCTCGGGTAACCAGCCGAGGCTAGATAAGTGGCTCAGAAAAGACGGCTTGTGCGACAGCCATCGTGAATGATCGTGGACGAAATCCTACTTGCATATACACTATTCTCAAACCGAGCCTTCTATCCGATGTTTTGCCAAAATCGCTTAAAATCCGATTTCCCTTTTTTTTTCGTTGAAAATTCCTTTTCCTTTTTTTTTTTTTTTTATTCCTTTTCCTTTTTTTTTTTTTTTTATTCCTTTTCCTTTTTTTTCTCCCCCCCCCCCCCCAGAATACTGCTTCGCGCGTATGGGCAATGAGAACTTTTTAAACTCGGTTTATTCTTGCGACCTCTATGACATGCGGTGGAAATTATTGTTAGTGTCCCACAAACGACTTCAAATTGTGATAGCGATATAATCCTGAACATCATGACCAGCAGACATGCATATATGTTGTTAAATATTAACATGCTTGGCAATCAACCCATTCCTGCACCCATTTACGCATCCACTCCAAGCTCACAGGCTCCATCCTTCGCAGCGTAGTACTGCAGGCGAGACTCTTTTTGATCATCATTGGCTGCGGAAGTTCGGTGGCACGGGAGTCTTTGGGCTTGCCTGTTTCTGCTGGCCACAGCTTCTCGAAGAAACCAACAAGCTTGACCGCGGGGTTCTTTTTGGCGATGTTGTCCTCGTCGTCGTTCTCGGCGCTTCGTTGCAAGTTTCTCAGCCAAGTGCTTGGTGTTACAACCTGCAACGGCTTTTGCTCGCCTGGGCCCTCGACGATCGCAGGCAACAACGTGCTCCATGCCGTGAGATGCGGATTGCGGATATTGAAAACCGTCGCCGCAGATTCATCTGTACCGCAGAATTCTTCTGGTACCATTTCGCTTGGTGCCATGGCAATGCCTACCAACACGTCGGCCAGGACGTCAATGGGCACAAAGTCGACGAGGTCGAAGCGAGGACCCAGCGCGCTGGGGATCTGACCGAGATGCGACGAGCTCAACACCATGCTCGGCAGCCACTCTTTGGGATTCCATATCCCGCGACGGTGGACGGGGCCTGCGACTTGGCCAACGCGAACCACACAGGCAGTCATAATATCTCCAAAGTGACGGGCGGCCTTGTCGACTAGAAGCTCGGCGAGGAGCTTTGCTTGCCCGTAGCCAAAGGGAGCAGCCGTGTCAAGTTCTGGGCATATTCTTTCGGGCGCAGCATCGCCTTTGTATCCTTCCACTGCGGCGACAGAAGAGATGAAGACAAACTTTGCGGTCGAAGTGTTCCTTGCAGTCCACGCCATCAAGTTCACGACCGCGGCGAGCTGCGGGCGGAACGTGACCAGAGGCATATTGAAGTTGACCGGCCATGCAGCATGAATGACGAGTCCAACCTGAGACTGAAGTGACTCAGATGTGGCGTCGTCCAAACCGAGTGACGGTTGCTGGAGATTAGCCTTGATGAAAGTGACTCGACTTTTGAACTCCGACGTCGACAAGCTAGCCCTGTCGAAAGCGTTGTACTGGGCGGCACGACCGCCGTCGTCGCCACGATTCAAGCAGAAGATTCTACCAATGCCATCGCGAACTAGAAGAGATTGCAACAGCTGAGTCCCTACTGCTCCTGTAGACCCGGTCACAAGGACATCTACCGGCCCTGTTCCTCGAGAACTTTTGGCGGACGAAATGTCGACTGGGATCTGTGATATCAATCCCGCATAGACTGCCAGTAGGTTTTCCATGATGGCATGATCGCTTTTGCTAGTTCTGATCTTATGCGCAACGATGAAATTTGCCAGTCCGGCGATGGATGGGTTCTGGTAAATGGTAGAGAGTGCGATATCCTGTCGGCAAAAAGTGCGCCGCAGTGCACGTGTCAGCTGAAGCCCTTGCAGTGAGTCCATGCCACGATCGAAAAGGTTGTCAGCCTCCCCGAAGCTCATCAATCCGGTAATGGTACGAACTTGCTGGCGAATCAGGCGAGTTGCTTCCATGAGTCCGGGGGCATAAAGTACCGCCTCGCCATCTCCGCCCTTAGCAAAGCTCCCAGAGCCGTCTTCGTTTGAGTAAAGCTTCTCAATCTCTTCGGAGTACTGGTTGATACTCGCACCACGCATGAAAGTGCCTTTGCCGGATCGTATGAGACGGCGGTCTCCTGGGACAACGAGGATAAAAGCTTTTTCCACACGCGCGTGCGCTGGTGCACTAATGTTGGCTTCCTCGACACTTGGCCAAACGCGTTCGACGAGAGAAGCTTGCTCTGCAGTTGTCAGGGTCTTATCGGCGGCCGGCTCGATGAGAAGCGCGGCTTGCAATCTCTGTGCGCCGATCACGAGTACACCGCTGAGTTCAGGGTTACTGGCCGCAATGTGCTGTTCCATCGAAACGGGGTTTGTCTTTTCGCCATTCAGAAAAACAATGATATCATCGGCTCGGGCCTGCCACCGCCATAAATCAGGGATGGAGGGATGAGGTGCGAATAGGTCTTTGGTTCTAAATTTCGTTTCGAGTGTGTCCAAGCCTGGTACAGTGAAGCATGGTTGCGTATCGTGGAGGGCTTGGTCGCGTTTGACTACGAGTTCATAGTCGCCGTCCGTCACCTCGTCAAAGGTGGCACCAACACATGGATGAAATCGAACATATCGCCATAACTCTTTTGCCGTTGGTGCAGGTGGTATCAGCTCCGCCGGAAGAAGTTGCGGGACAATGCCCGTCTCGGTTTGCCCCCACTGACAGCGCAGATGAATCTTTTCGGCAACACGATGGCCAATATCTTGGGGTAAGTCTCCACCGATGTAGATGATGGTCTCGAGATGCTGAGCGCAGTAATCAAGCAAGTCAGGTTCCTACGCCGGCTCGTCTTAGTCAAAGTGAAAAGTCAGAGAGGCAGAAGTAATACATACGCGTGCAAGCTCTGCTACAACAGACGGGACGAGGATCGCTACATCAGCTGGTGCCTGCTTGAGAGCATCTACCACTCCTTGCGCTGTAGGGATCGCGGATGCCACGGGGGCAATCATCACATTGCCGAATGGAATTGCACCGAGGACGAGCTGGGCGAGGCAAGCGCCCTAGTATAACATATTAGCACTTGGATAGTAGTAAGATATCAATGCAATCATACGCACATGGAATGGTGGCAGAGTCATGATGACTATTTTCCCGTTGATTAAAGTGCCATCCACAGAAAGTGTACCATTTGGAGTGTTCTGCGTTTTCGCATTGAGAACTTGATTACAGGTCTCATGGGTCCAGACAATTGGCTTTGGCAACCCGGTGGTGCCCGAGGTATGCCTGGAAAATTTGGTTAGGTCAACTAGCCCGCTGGCATAATCGGTTATGTACCTACATGATGACGAAAGGGCTATGTTGAAGCTCTTGGAACGTCTTAGTGAAGTGATAGGCATCGTGTCTTCTCGTCAACAATTCCGCAACAGATGGGACTTTCAAGTGATGCGCCGGCTTCACAATATCAAGTACAGTCTGCGCCGCTGGAGGAACCGGGTCCGACGTGATGAGGGTTTGGCATTGGAGGTGATCAAACAAAGCTTTGTGTGCTTCATGGCTATTTCTGGGCGAGGTCACAAAGAGCTAAGAGCAAATTAGATAATCCGAAAAGAAAAAGGAAAAGAACAGTATTTGAGAAACAGGACGAAAAATGAGAAATGAAAAGGAAAAGAGCAGGGGAGAGAGAAGCAGGGCAGAATGATTAGAAATAATAATCCTGAAAGCTCTACTCATAAAAAAGAACATGAACTAACAACATAGCCCGCTTTGATAGCGGCAAATAGGAGCGCCGTGTAACGGACATCATTTGGGCCGATATATGTCAAGACCCCGGGGCTCAGATCGCAATTGTCTGGAGTGCCCAGATGCTGTACCAACCAACGAGCCAGACCGTTGATGATGTTGGCCAAGTCAGTATAGGTGATGCTGGTCACACTCGACTCAGTCACCCACTGACCGAAGAATGCGTTCGGCTTCTCCTGCGCGAGTCGGTCGATGACATGTGGTAAGGGGTCATCCTGCCACCTGGCGGCGGTCTCGTGATCATTGGCCATCTGGGTCTACTTCGGGTGTCCAGCCAGCGATCGTCGGCAATATGATGACGAGTGTACAATTACGGAGGAAACCTTTTCTTTGTGCCCAATTTCCCAGAGGTGGAAACTAGAATGCTGATATGATATCCTAGAATTGCATCGAAGAACTCAGATGTGTAGATTGAGAAGAGTAATAATGGCACCAATGCCGCCCTATATAGCCCCTTGCCGCAGACTAGCATTAGCATATGCCGTTGGCTCCCCTTGCACCAGCAAGGCATCCAACTGGACACCTGCATCTGCACCAACAATGAATGGACTTGAGGGTATAATGCCAGTCAGCCTCTGAAGTAAGAAAACTAGGGTCTGGCGTATTAGAGCTTGCAACCGCCACGCCCGTACAAGTTGAGTACCTGTTCGGGTATGCAGCCCCGCTCCTAACTTTCATTGGCTCATGTATGATGAGCTATGTTGCTTGTTCTGCCATCTATGTTGGCAGCGGTGATTATGTACAATATGTGCAGAACATCTGTCTATGCACTATCTATTATGAATTATCCAGTCAGCACTGATCCTGACTCGTGCTGTCAAGCCTCGCGTGGCTTGTCACTACCCCGAGTCCAAATCCTCAGATTTCTGCCAAACGCCCGCTTCCTCAAATCAATGCCCGTGAAGTCACTGCCTCCGTATCTATGGCCCTCATGCCATCTTGACCAATGCATCTACTCTCAACTCCCGAGAGGGCAGGACTCCTGACAGGCCGCATACATGATGGTCATATCGCCCGGCAGTCTCCTCGATCGTTCCAGCAACAGCCCCAGCCTACTTCCGAGACAACTTGTCCCTGCTGATGACAAAATGGAACTTGACTGGTCGACGCGTCAGGCTTCGCATCTCCGTAGTAGCTTCGTCCGAGATGGCCTCGCGCAATGTGTTCGAGATCGAGTGGCGCAAGTGGCAGGAGAGATCATCACGATGCACCTCGACGAATGTACGCTCACAATCGGACCAGATGTGAAGTTCGCGTTCTTCAGCCATTCCTGTATGCATTGTTAGCGCACTGGTGTACTTGAGGGCGACATTTGTGTGACTCACGGCGATACTCGGCAAGGCAGTATTCAATGGTCTCCTCGGCGGAGAGCTTCGGCACCTTGGCCTTTTGACTATTGCCCTTTTTGGTCTTTCCATTGCCGGCGAGCTTCCTGTGTGCGACCAAATCTCTGGCAATGACCCGGAAGATGAAGTAAAAGTCCTTTAGGTCGGGAAAGAATCTAACAAATCTCGACATGACATAAGGACACTTATCGCCATGGGGTCTAGCACTGCCACAGAAGCACTGGAATGGCTTAATGTACCAGGAGTGACCTGTGGCGATCTGCTTCCAGTTCATGGCAACGCTTTCGAGACCTTGAAAAATTTGCTGGTGGATGCCCCGCGGCAGCCGAAGGAGGCAAAGGTAGTTGCCGGTGAATGTGAAAACCGTCAAGTCCTTCTTGACATGAACCTTGGCCCCTGTGTAGGTGGTGTTCGTTCTGAGGATGGATGGACGCTGAGTTCTGTCCTTGAACGGCACTGGTGCTATCCACATGGCGTTGGCATCTTGCATTTCCTTCACCCAGGTCTTGTATGAGTCTAGAGAGAGGCGGTCGACGGTCGCAATTCTCATGCGCTGGCGCCAGGTCGAGATGGTGGGGGAGGCGTTCGATACCTCCCACGGCTTCACTTGGAGCAGGGAGCCAGCGTGCTGAGTATGGATCACCTCCAGGCGAAAGTGGTGGACACCATTGCTGTTGAATGCATGCTTCCAGGTGTTGTGGACGAGCTCCAGCGGCATTAGGTCATACAGCTTAGGCCGGGCCGGAGCAGCGAAAACTTCGTCGGCTTCGACCTTGTGCTCGACCTTGATCTTCTTGGTGGTGCTCATGTTGCTGCGTGATGGTTGATTGTGCTTCAGAGAGGCAGCGACGTGTAGTGAATTGTTCACTTCTTTGAATGTGACCAGTTGATTGAGTCTGATGATCGTTAGAGATGACTTGGGAAATTGTAGAGCGTGATAGTTCAAAGCCAATTAGGTGTTGTGGCGGAAAGAAAGGGTGGAGGTGATTGTCGTGGTTGTTGAATGTTGAAAGGTTGGTGTGAAGGTGCTGCGGGGTGAATTGAAATAGGAAATAGAGGCATTCAGTGCCCAGGCAAGAAATGCACAATAGAAAAGAGCAAGAGCTCGAACTGAAGCTCGGGCCAGCTTGGGAAGCTTCACGAGAGGAAGTCACGTACCAATCTTTTGCGTGATGGTCGTAAGTGCACTTGTGTTGGGCTATGTGAGAGACCTTGATCGTAACTTGGTTGCTGATCGGTCTGATGCTGTCGATGGGATGATTAATCTCGCACACTGGACAGAAGGATGTAAGTCGAGGATTCGGTGTGATGGAGGTGTTTGATCGGTCATGAAGATTCCCAGGAGTTCGTCGCCTGGGTAGGAGCATATGGTGGGAGAGAATTTGAAGAGAAGGGAAGAGAGCCAGATGGTCTTTTGAATTTAAATGGAAGGAATTAAAATCTTGGTGGGGGACGGGCAAATTCCTCGCGCCGTTTGTCAAAAACCGCCGGTCCCCAAGAGCTGCCAGCTTTCATGAAGGTCGGGAGGAACGGGGCTGGCGTGGCAACGATGGTTGCAAACGGCCAATGGGTCAGCTGACACCAGAGCTATGTTATTCCATTTTGAATAACAGTAGATAATCATTCCCACGGAGCAAGGCCACACACTGATCGAAGTGCTGATACAGCACATAGGAAAGGACCACGGATAGTCTTTTGATGAAGTTCTGTCTTCCATCGACATCACTTCAATAACCTAACTCAAAGCGAACCAAGTCGTGAATGTATTCAAATGTGTTGTACTAAAGACGACCATCTTCACGTCCCTGCGAACGAATACGCTACTAAATAAGCGTCTCTTCTCGGAAGAAAATGCTATGCAAAGTGACTTGGTCTTGAACTACGTCAAGTTCCAACATAGGAGCAGCCGCATCTAGGTGCTGCAAGGCGCAAGAGGTCGAAAGAAACATGGCTGTGATCCTCCGGCGTAGTGATAAGAGTAGTGATAAGAGTATTAATGTGAGTTATAGTAGTGTTTATAGCTGCCAGAAGACTGGATGATCAATCATCATTGTATACTATCTCCAAAGAAGTTCTATACTGTCCCCACAATATTCGTAGTAATTTGATATTGAAGAAAGAAAGGAAATTGGCAACTACGAAAAACGCGGTCGCAACAGAGGGCCCTGAGTCACCTGACAAAAGTGGCAATCACGTTCCTCGAGCAGCCTGGGGGTTTACCTCCATTGATTCGCATTGTTTGGCAAACACGGCGCCGTGCACGCTACAATCAAGGTCGGGCTTTTTTCCAGTTGGCATTTGCAGCTAGTTGCCAACTTCCCAAGGCAGGAACACGAAATCTGCAACCGGCGAAAAACCACAAACATTTTTCCTCTTCCTCAATCAAAATCCATCAACAACTTCACGGCCAAGAACTAAACCATTTGCTATCGGCGCCAGCTAGAAGCGGGACATCCGCACGGCAATCCAGGATGATCTTCTGCAGTAGCTGCGCTCCCGACGCCGGCGACGATGAAGAAAGGCCAAATTTCCGAATTTGCAACGACTGCCAGAACCACAAGCGCGTCCGTCCTCTCGATTCTCTTCAAGCAAGACACCAAGGAACAATGCTGCATGGGCATCCCGAAAAATATTTCGTAGAATCACTAGGCTGGTTTCCATGTACCGAAAGCGCGAACAAACAAAACATCCAAGGTCTCCCAAGCTGGAGTTGGGCAAGCCGGGAAGGCCCTGTCGATTGGACGGGCTCGTCCACGTACGGTATTGAGACGTTCCTATCCGCCGCCTCTGCCCCCAAGGCAAACATCGTCAAGTTCTTCTACTCCAACCCCGAGAAGGGCATTCGAAAGGTGAACGAGGATGTCCGCACCTTCTCCGAACTACGAGATGACCTGCAAAGGCAAGCACTCCACCTGCTTCTCAAGGCAGCACCAAGCTGGTGGCCACATTCAGCGCAAAATGTCAAGCGCCCCAAGGATATTGATGCAGATTCCCTGAAGTCTCTCATATCCGCTGTATTCGAGAATGTGGATGTTGAAGGATGGGACAGGTCCACAATAGAGTTCCGCATCAAGGATCGAAATAGAAAGGGTCGGATCAAGGAGATGAGCGAGAACGGATATGCGAGGGCCGCGATGGAGAGTCTGGAAGTGAACTCCGAGTCAGCATCATGGTGGCCCGCCAAGAGCGACATGCCAGAGATTTCAGACCGGCCGGACGAAGCGTACGATTATGCTGGCGGATCAAGAACACCCTACGAGACAGCACTTCAGCACCCGTACAGTCTGCTCTTCAATACGACCTGCGTATACCTGTGCATCGACACTCGCGGCTACCGAGCCATGCGCACTCCAAAAGACGGGTATCGGATCAATTTCAAAATCACGCCCCCAGACAGATCCACCACGGTCGGCATCACAACGTCAATGAGTCCAAAGTACGTCGGCAATACTTTTCCAGACACCGAGCACACGGACGACAAACTCTACCCCGTGTTCGTCATAGGCGCATGTACCGCACCGCGAATTGCTGCGTCTAACGCATACCGTGTGGGTGGAGCCGGGGAGATGTGGGATGAGTTGTGTCTGCAGGTCGTGGTTGCAGAAAAGGACGAGGAGCGCGGAGTCATGAGAAGACTGGCTCTAGGCGTGGTCTATCCAGATATATGGGAGGCCCTGGAGCCAGACTGGCAGAGCATCGTTCTTGTATAAGGCGAGAGGATGATCACGGATTGATATGGGCTCGATGGAGAGCCTCTCGGCATGCCAAGTCGACAGGCGAGGACATTCCGGAGGACCTGTCATCATGCAACGTGACATCGAGATTCATGTTCTCTGGTAGCTCTATTCATAGCCTCGATGCACAATGTTCTGATTTGTCAAGACCTCTCGTGGCCAGTCCAGCAGATGCGTCGACTTGCTACGCATCGACGCAATCGCTGCCTGGCTGTCACGACACGCCCAATCCTCCATGAACCAGCGTTTTGGTGATCGATTCATGATTGTGCACCAGTAGACAAATATCAATAGAGCGGCGTCGTCCCGGTTCGCCAGCACCTTTACATAGTCGTTGGACACTGTCCCAGGCCACCGGAAGAAGTGTGCCCACGATCGAGGAAGTCCATTCGTCTCCCGAACCCAGTCCTTGAGGTTGGCAATGGCGTCGCGACAGGCCTCTATGGCCCACTTTGGCGCATCCTCCACAAACGGGATGTCGTCAAGTGCGTTTACCGCAGACCAGATTTCTCCATCCAAGGCGGTCTGCGAAAGCCGTTTCTGAATATCGACGTACACCTTCAGGTGGCTCATGTGGAAAAAAGGCACAGTTGCTTGCGCCACGTTCGATGTTTGCCGGAAGATCCGAAATATTTCCAAAAAGTCGTGATTGTCCTCCTTGTTTACTTGTGCTGCTGCCAGGTGGAATATGACCACAGTGACGCCAAACGACAGGACCGCAAACCAGTTCTCTTTTGTGATGACTAGATCCTTGGACTTGCGGAACAAATCCGATGCGGAAAGGTTGTATCGATAAGCATGCATTCGGAGGAAAGCAGAGGCCGAGCCATCTTGGAAAGAGTGGTATAACGTCCATAGAGAGGCGGCGCTGTAGTCCAAATACCGATACTGCAAGGCCTGGGATTCCAGGGTTGATCTCCATACTCGCACTTCCATGTCGGATGTACACGGCTCGAGCCATATCTTGTCCAACACGAAGGTGATCATGTCCTGGGCTGGATTGGAGGAGATTGCCACATTGGCGAGACTCATGCAAGGCACGCCCCTGCCGAGCGCTCCTGGCTCTAACATCTTGGGTGATCGTGGACTGGTGTCCCATTTCGATAGCGATGCCGGACTCCACGATGCATAATCCATGACGGCCATGGTGTGATTGGCGGATTCCAGTGAATAGTCGCAGACTTCGCGGCGCCTCCGGCAATTGGAGCATGCGGGAGGCTCTAGGTTGCACTAATGACAGATTTAGTTTTGAACATTCGACCATAGCAGTATAGTCAGTCACCCACCCTGACGCGACGTTTTTTGCATTGGCCGCAGCCATTTCGTGACTTGGTGTGGTATTGCCTCGAACCATGAGCCATGATCAGATTGTGTCGCACTGCGCGTGCACAAGGACTTGAATATTCTACTGCAGAATCGAAATCGTGTCAAATAACAGTGGCAGGTTCCCACTACTCCTTTGTAGGGTGTTTCCCCTATATCTCAGGAAAGATGACATCCATTTTCAACATGAACGACAAAAAAAGACTTAAAGGATCCTACGTGGTGTTTCTCATTTGGCTTGGACAGGGACGAAATGGGTTTAGTGTACGAGGCCGTCCACTGAAATGGGCCAAGACAGAGATCGATCTCGCTCAATTTGGCGGGGTCGAATAGGGACTTTGGGGGCTATTTTTAGCGTTGGCGAATCCTTTGTCCGTCCCTCTCTTGCTGTCAAAAGATGGGATGATGTAATGGTCTGAATTCACGTTATGTTCTGTTTGTTTTATCTTGTGCTAGTGCATTCTTCTTTTGCATAAGAAATAAAGGATTTTTGGTGCAATTTCACTATTATCCGGTATACGCCCACATATCGGGTGACCCCTCGTGATCTGAGCCTATTCTCGGGACATTCCGTTCAACACTTGCGACAGCAGATTTCTAGGCATAGCTTTGCTCTCGTCTCAATCGCTCATGATGATTGATGATCAACAACGACTTGGTTCATATATGACGCTTGATCGAGCCGGGTCATCTTTGCCAGTGCCTTATGAGCGGAGGTCTGTGCCGCCTCCTTCCGTTTCTCGTTGACGATCCGCCAGGCGCATGTGGTGTCGATCCTTACCGGTGGCATGTACGGACCCTGTTTGCAAGCCCGGCGCCGGTCCGTGGCAGAGTACATCCTGACCGGCGTATCAGTTCGAGTTCCGTATCCTACCTGCCGGGGCTGCGGTAGTCCGATGGGAGCCTGGAGGATAGGTGCCGGGCCTAAGCCCAAACTTGGGCGGTGAGCCCGACCTGCGCCGTCGGAAGCGCTTCCACAATGCTCGCCACCTACCAGTAAGCAATGGTGAAAAGCGCACCTGCCTCGAATATGTGGCCTATAGCCCAAAGCCCAAAGCCTAGAGGCACTAGCTGGGAGGTGAAGAGGGATATGGTTTGTCCTTTTCACAATCCCTCCGCAGAACCGATCTCGGGAATCCGCCACGTCAGATTCAGATCCATTCTTATCGCGCCGAGCTTGAAGGAGACGAACCAGGTTTGAGTCCTCGTTGTGTGAATCAGCAAATACGTATTGGTGGAGGAACTAAGGTCGCAGAACTGCTATCATGAAGATACAGGGAGTCCTTGTCTACAAATGCTTATCAATGGGGCCTGGCTGGTTCATTACGTACTGATAGTCTTGGAACCCAACCTAGCGGCAAACCGCATAGGTTGACTCGCAAACCTTGATTCTGTATCGAGTTGCACGAGGCTCGGTCGATCATCTTTCGGTATTGCACCGTCCGAAGGTGTTTCCTCCGACCAATCAACCCACACGCTGCGAGGTCTGCTCCAACGGCCTTCCTAATCCGGCTACGTTGCTTTACCCCACGATCATGGGCCCTGGATCTGGGATTCGGTGTGCCCACCACGGGACCACCCAGGCCACCCTCGTGTCGCCTAGAACATACAACACAGAAGAGCCTCCTCATGGCGTAGGACCGAGTACCGACTACAGATGTTCATCTTGAGACGATAACTAAGCGAGATACTTGAGATAGCGACCCGAGGACTGACATGTCCAGACTCCAGCTTGTATACCCACTTGGAACTGACAACCTCACCATTCTCCAATCTTCGCATTTCCGCCGGGGCCAGTCCCCGTATCTCCTCACAGGATCAGCATCACTGGATTGGATGACTTTGTATCAACGTTGACTTTGCCCAACTATCCCAGTATTTTATTTAACTGATGTGAGCTGCGATGCGACAATAGAACGCGCCAACTATATTAACTGCCGGCTATGAGGAATGCAAGGGACTTATCAGACCACCCACTATCCGATCGACACTGACGACATTCATGCTAAAGAGTTAGATGTGCTTCAGCAACTTGGCACTGACTCTTGTTTATGGTCATATCATATCAGCCATTTAGCCATTTCGTGCCACTCTTCAGTAGCCGTCATATTTAATCTGACTGTTGAAAGATCGGAGCTTAAAAGCTTATTTGAACTATTACCAGCGCCCACTCCACAGCTTGGCTTGCTTGGCCATCTTGGCCAGCATTCAGGCAGATGCAATGCCTGTTCTTGCAAGGCGCCACCATCGTGACCCGTTGCTTGGCCCGTGACATTGCCAGAACCCCCCTGCATTCTGTACAATTCTGCATTTGTCTTGCCGCAATATCCAGGAACGAACACCAGGATGCCAAGATATCGGGTAGCCGCAATGGATATCATACAGGCCATCCCATGAACTCGCTTTGCCGCTTCATTGGGCGCTTTGTCTCCAACGGCCGTGAAGTTACTTGCGGAATGGATGCGGCGTACGCAATCCTCTCCTTATCATATGCAGATCATTCCCTGCTTCGGACCCCTGGCAGCATATGATGCCTGCAGGAGCCATGCCGCGCATGAAACGGTAACTCGTCATTGGACGACTCAGTCGTCCAAAGGCGTTGCCGGCACCCTTGATGTCGACTATCCTAGACGTTGAAGTCTCGAGGCTCTTGATATTCGAAGAAACATGAGATGATAACAAACAATGCCCTCACATGCAAATGACCAGCTTCGACCAGGTTTCTCTCAGGTGAGGCGGCGGGTCTTCTATGCAACTTGAGTTGTTCATGGCTTTGATTCGAGGAATATTCATCTCATGGGACGGTCCGTAGGTCTCGAACGCTCGGCCTGGCCCGGATCGACAAAGATCGACAATATAACTCTATCGTCCTGGATTTGCATGTATAATGGAGCCCGATACTGTCGACTATAAGAGCTTTCCTGTTTCTCTTCGCTTTCGTCTGAAAATAGTTCTCCAACAGCTCCCAAGACTGTCTCCTTCACTGTCTCTCTCGTCAACTCAAGTCCACCTTTCGTTCAATTCTTCATTTCAAGCATCGCCAACATGAAGTTCACTTCCGTCGTCGGTACCCTCCTCTGCGCCGAGGTCGCCCTCGGTGCCCGCTTCACCAAGCAGCGTCGTGAGCGCGCCGCCGCCAAGCGCGCTTTCCAGCGCTCGACTCAGCCTCTCATCCCCGCCGACGACAGCACCGTCCAGGGCTTGGAGGCTGGCAACGAGACTGCCCACGTCGACTATTCCACCAACTGGGCAGGCGCTGTCCTCATCGGCACCGGATATACGTCAGTCACGGCCGAGATCGTGGTCCCCACGCCCGAGACCCCCAGTGGCGGCTCCAGCCGCACTGAGTACGCTGCGTCCGCATGGGTCGGAATTGAGTAAGTAATTTACATTGCCATTCTCTCTCTACTCTGGGTTGTCTCGTGAGGTATCATCCGCCTTTGTGGTGCCTTGATATGGCACCCTTAGGCGATGAAGCTCAGACAGCCACCCTGCCAATTTTGGTGCTCAAAAGGATAAATGACTAACATAAAACGTTATAGTGGTCAGTTCTTGGCGCTCTAGTTCCTTCCCTGGTGTTTTGGAAGATGCGAACGGGGCCTGGCTTTGCCCACTGTCCATCTCCAGATATCCAACACCGCCAATTGCACTTATACCGCTCGAAAAGACAAATAACTGACTATTGCTTCCGTAGGGGACACCTGTACTACAGCCATACTGCGTCAGTCCCCTTTTCCTTTCGTTATTTGAACACTCTAGGTTGTCTCTGTGTTGTCCTGGAAGCAGGTGGTGTCAGTTTGCGGTGCGGCGCGGCCACATCGCAGCGCTCGGGTACAATGCTGATAGTAGCTAAACGGAGCGCATTTTCGCACTAAAAGAAGTAATAACTGACAAATACTGTTACAGAGACCGGTGTGGACTTCTACGTCGAGGGCAGCGAGGTTGCCTTTGACGCGTGGTATGAGTGGTACCCCGACTACGCCTACGACTTTTCGGGCATCACCATTGCCGCCGGAGACACCATCGTAAGTGCTCGAAACCTGCGACGTGCTTCAATAAAAAGCGACAATTGAGTTGCTAAGAATTTCTCTCAATTAGAAAATGACCGTCACCGCGACCTCCAAGTCGGCCGGTACCGCCGTCATCGAGAACGTCACCAAGGGCACCACGGTCACCCACAGCTTCTCGGGCGAGACCGACACCCTGTGCGAGACCAACGCCGAGTGGATCGTCGAGGATTTCTCCTCTGGCAACTCGCTTGTCCCCTTTGCTGACTTTGGTACCGTCACCTTCACCGATGCCTCTGCCACGACCTCTTCCGGCACGGTTGGCGTCAGTGATGCTACCATCATTGACATTGTAAGTCTACTACTCCTAAACACTTTGTACACGGCTGGACTGACACGTTGTGCTTTAGAAACAATCCAACGAGGTGCTCACCGAGTGCTCCACTTCTGGCTCGTCCACTGTCATTTGCACCTACACTGGTTAAACAATCGTCTGAATAGGTACTTATCGTGATTCCAATTGGATATTAGTGTGTGGTATTCAGCATGAACTGTGTAGTGAGTGACTTATTGTTGTATATATCAATAATAACATTATCTGGGGAGTAATGACTCGAGAAGCACGATTGTGACAAACGGTACATCACATGAACTTTGACCTCCATGAAGTCGCGCTTTGGACAGAGCTAATAGACGAAGTTCAAAACAATATTTTGATTAAAGAGGCATTGAGAAGAACGCGAAATTATTCTGATACGTTATAATTTTTGAATTGTTATATGTACAAACACAGAAACAGGGAACCATACACCTCAATGTAGCTAATATGGACACCAATGTTGACAAAAGAAGACTGGCCAGAAGCAGCTACCACTTGGAGTGGATATGCAGCGCATTCTCGTAAGTCGTGTTCTTTGAGAACTGTTCCAACTCCTTCCTGGCTTTGTCATGCGCAAGCTGCGCCTTCTCTACCATCATCTGCGCCTCCATTGTTCCGTAGCCGTACTCGAGCTCCTCGGTGCACCTCTCCAGCACCCGGCGGCAGAGGCGGAACTGCTTGGCGAGCTGGCCCAGCTTCTTGGCCTGGCTGTGCTGTCTGCACTCCCAGCAGGAGCTTCCGATCTTACCGCCTTCGGGCACGGTCGGCGGCAGCGACAGAATCGTCTCCCGCGAGACGACGCGAGGCTCGACGGCGTGACCGCACTTGCGCGTCAGCTGCAATCGGCACAGAGGGCAACTCTTTTGGGCGTCCGTCCAGGTGTCCAGACATCCGCGACAGAACGCGTGCGCGCACGGGAGTATGACGGTGTCATCCTCGCAACCATGCGCGTGCGCCGAGGTGCTCATCTTGAGCGGCGTGTCTTGGCAAACTGAACAGACCAAGTTCGCCGGTCGGTCCATGAAGAACGTGATCTTGGGGTTTGGGAAGTAATTGTCCGTAGCCTCATACGAGGGCGCAGACATTTCATCCTCGGACTCGCTCAACGACGCCTCCTCGAACTCTCTAATGATGCTGCTCATATCGAGCGCCTCCGTGCCACGGTCGAGGCTGATGGGCGTTCTTTCGCGGTACAGTGGCGATACTCCGCGGCTCGATCCACGAGACGAAGTACGAGACATCTGCGCATCGTGGTCCCGCCGACTCTCCTCCCTTCCCTCGTCCCGCCTTCGCTCGGGGGTGCGTGGATCGCGCGGACGGGGAACTGCTCGGCTCCTCCACTCGTCAATGGAGTCATTCACCACGGGCCGGCCCGCTTGAAATATTCTCAACGAAGTCAGTGACGGTGCGCCGCGCGCTACTCGTGGTACTTCCGGCATATTGCGGATGCGCGGGACCGGGGGGAGCTTTGCTCGGGGCGGGCAATCCTGAGTCGACGGCGTCGAGGTCATAGGCTCGTCGAGATACTTGATCTTTCCAATGATACTGCGGCCAACCTTAATCGTCTTGGTACGCATGTTCTCGAGGGCGAGTTTGTCTCACCTTAGCTTTTCCTTCCTTGAAGTTTGGAAGTGTCGTATGTTAGTGTTTCTGTGGTTCGTTTGATGATTCTTGTCTCGATGTCGATATTTTTCTCATTCTCGTACAGAGGTGCCATTACATTTTATACATCAGTTATCGACAAGGAATCTTTTGTCTATCAAGTACGCACTCTTTGTACTCGGTGCTTAGTCGGGGCCCAATGGCCAATGCTGGCCAGAACAAGGGAGATATAGGCACACAATGGCATTCATTGACGTTCATCCCAATCGTCCCGCTTGAACCATGGCTCTAGATTCGAGTTTTGCCTCAACTTGTACATGATCGTGTGACGGAGGTCAGTTTATTGAGATTCACCGTGGAACTAGACGCAAAAGAAACGATTATACAGAGGATTGGCGAATGATGGGAAACGCAAAAATCAGAATGATACTATTGGCCTTGGTGGTATTGGCTGTTTGATATGCTCTAGTTTGGCCCTTCTGAAGTTATTCCCCGTCCCATAATGATACATGAGCCCCTGCTCGACCTTCCGGCTGTCCGTAGTGATACGGTAAGGCCCAGGATGATTTTGCCCAGTCTGCCTTGTCGTTCTGCGGTTGCAGTCGAAGTACGCCTGGTTCGGTTCTCTAATCGGGTATTCGTACATCTTACCGTCCCCATGGCGGAGTTTCGCCACCTCAGCGGGCGTGTGTGTCGGTCCTTCAGCATTTATGTTTTTGTATTGGTGTGGGTATTTCGACCTAGTGGTTGGTTGCACTCCAGGGCTTGGGTGTGGGTAGCCGTCGAGTTGTTGCTTCACGTATTGTGTCGAGATCGTCATGTTTTCGGGTTGGCCGATGTTGTATTGCTTTTGGTTGTAAGTACGTGCAAACTGTTGTAGGACTTCTGCCAGACGGGAGGAGTGAGCTTACATATCCGGAGTGAACTGGCGCACTATGAGTCTTTCGAGGGTCATTGTGCTTTTGTCCGGCACAAGCATTGTCATAATCTTCCTTGGATGCTCCGCAACCCATTTCTTCGACTTTCTATCGACTGGTTTTGATCTTTGTAGAATGATTATGATGCGAGGGTAGGGAGGGCTGTCATTGACATTGGTTCAAGTTGAATTCATGATCATCTGTATACGCAGGTCACTAGCCTTTTATAAATGACCAGGACTATCCCTGACTTGTTGCTTTCCGTTGTTGTTGGTTCAACATTCAACATGTTTCATAATTCTACCACATAGTGTCGTTTCGAACCATGAAATTGTCAGCATATACAGTCAAAATGCTAATTTTAAAAACGCGTACGGGACTTTGTTCCCGGGCGCTAGATACATCATCTGTATGCGCGCCCGGTGCGCTACGGCTCATAGTGGGCGCCTACATCCCAGTGTGCGACCCGAAGGTCTGGGCCGTAAGCGCCGTGCTGGTGCTCGGGGCCTGACAATTGCTGCATCTGCTCGCGGCAAGCCTTCCTCTACGCGTCTCGCGCCGCACTCTGTCGCGCAAAATCACACCGCGTTATCTGTTTCCAGAAGAATCAAGTGATATATATCCTGCTTTTGACGCTCCCGTGCCTGAGATTGGGCCGCCGAGGCGGAGTTCTGCTCGGGCGCCTGGCACTGCCACACCCGCTGCAAGCTGCATCTCCAACACCAGCTAGCGGGGCAGCACCTTGGATCCCTCCATCAACTCACATAAAAATCGCCAATCACCATCGCCTTCACATCTCAATCCAGAGCTTCTTCTGCTCATTGTCCTCTGTCCTGTTTTCAACCGAGAAATATCCTCTGACATGAATTACTCTTTCCAAGAACTCGGCCTCGACCGCGAGGAGAGCGATTCCGAGCTTGTGAACCTCTTCCATATCCTCGATGCTTGTGCCAGGGGTGAAGACGAGAAAACGCCCGTCTGGGCTGCGCGTGAGATCAATGAATTGACCATCAAGGATCTAGACGGAATGGGCGATTATTTGTTTGGTTTCTGGAGCCTTTTGGTGGACATGGTGGCAGCCATCGACGTTGACCACCCATCAGTGGATCGGCTCGCAGAAGTCATTGCTGAGCTCAAGAAACTGCCATCGATTCAAGTCGATATATTCAAGGTTAGTGTTGCGCTAGACCTGCTTTATGGGGTGCGCTAACGATACAAAGGAGCAGAGATACCTCTGGGAAGATCTTCCGGTGCTTGAAATGGAATTGCTCGAGAGGTTTAGTGGTGCGTGATCAGTCTATATGAACGTCTTGGACCCCTGACACTAAAATACAACACACAGCCTTTTCCAACGGCGATGCAACTATAAGCAAGGAGGATCAGGACTACACGATACGGGTCAACTCATTCGCAGCTAGACTCCTACCTCTCGGATTGAGTACTACGCGGCCGACCGAGACCCTGCAGTTAACTCTAGAGGAAGAGCCATGGGTGGAGTGGGATCTCGAGGCGGCCTCTGAGTACATACTGAGGGCTGGAGAGAGCATTTTCGAGAGGCTGAATGAGCCAAAGTTCACGGAAATGGCATTCAAAGGAGGCTCTTTGTATACTGGCCCAAAAGGCGTAAACAAAGAAAGATGGGACTTTTGGAAGAGACGTTTCCGCGAATGTGGTAAAGCCGCAACAGAAGGCAGCAGGGCTCAACAAAAGGCTCTCGAGTCCGCAGAGAGGATGGAAGCCATAGAGAAGGGAGCGACACAATGATCATCAAGAGTGATTGTTCATCGAAGCTGTTTGAATAGAGCATATTGAGCGAATTTCGCACCAAAGGCTAGACCATGTATACGGCTCGTCTAAGAACCCGAGACCTGACGAGTAAGATAGACGGCCTGTCGCCTTATTGATTTGTTCCACTTTCAACGCAACCACAGGATCCCACGTGCTTCCACTCGCGAAACAACCGTTCTGTACGATCATCTGGCCCGAGTATAGGGGAAGACATCCAGTGCGCGCGATACTGGTCAATGTAGGTTTCTGAGCTGATCACAGCCTTATTCGGGTCGGCCGAGCGATAGCTCTGGTGACAGTTGGTAATGGATTATAAATCACATATATGGTAGATACACTATGTATATCAAGATCCCATCTTGCCCCCAGTTGGTGTCCCCGACGGCTGTGTCGCTTATGTTAATGAGAGTCAGAGATCTTAAATCCGTCTCCGCAGCGGCCGGTACATCATAGAGCATTTCGACTACGTGAAATGTCAAGAAATCCGCGCATCCAATAGCTAGCTTTCGTATCGGATTTTATTCGCTGCGGCTTGACGACAAGGTAGCCGGAGGGATACGGATGGTGTCGAGTTCAAAGTGCACCCATAGCTAGCGCGGCTCGGGACCGGCCCGAAGCCTCGCACGTAGCCGTCTTGCAGGTACAGACGAGACTGCTTGCAAGTATGGAGAGTCGATGGAGCGTGTATCGGAGAATGATAGTATTTGACGACGGATTCGTGACCGAAAACGGGATGCACAGCGACCTCCGAGGTTGTAGGCTCATGTCCCATACGCAGCGGCGCAGCTTAAGAGGCAACTGCGGGAAGGGGTGGAAAACAGTTATGGCTTGTGAGATCAAACGAATTCGCGGGGTGTGTCTCGAAGCTTGAAAGACGAATGAATCACGGTGCTCCTCGTATCTGTGCGTGTGGATCCGGCGAACGAAATCAATTTAGAAAAAAACAGGCTGACCTTGGGGGTTCGGACTATATGAGGGGCGCAGCCAGCGCTCAAGAGAAAGGAAAAAACGAAAACACAAGAAGAGGGAAACAAGAAAAAGGCGAACGTGGAAAGAGCTCGTCTCCATTTTCATATTCAAACTGTAACGAAAATCATTATTACACGAGTGAAATCCTACAACATTGCTACCTGATACTCAGTATGTAACTCCCTACTCCACGTGTGCTCCCTAGATTGGAGACGCCATCAATGATTGTCTGACAAGGCCCGCTCCTGAACCTCAATCTCGATCGTCCTCGTGGAAGACCAGAGCCCTTATCTCAATGCTCTCCCTGGCAGGGACGTCATGGCCTGCCCCGCTGTCGACAAACGCCGAGTGAGGCACCCTCCTGGCGCGCCCGTCGGTCTTGGAGTCGAAGCACTTGATCAGTATGACCTCCTCCGGCGCGATGCCGTACTTGAAATACCACTGGTGCTTCTCGTTAGGAAGCACGGTGAACGTTCCACCGTCACGATCGGGGTAAATGAGCCCCAGGGGGACCAGGTCCTCCTCGCCCACTGAACTGGCCTCGGCCAAGGCTAGAGGGTCGCGGAGAACTTTCTTGATGGGGCGCCAGACGTTGATGATCTGGACGCGGCCCTTGAGGAGCTCGGGCGCTTCCTCGGGCAGATGGTGAGGCACTCGGCTCAGGGCGGCTTCGTAGGTCTGGTCGATGTGTACGTGCTGGACAGGGCCGCGAAGCTTCGAGGCCGGAGTCGACTTGTCCTCGCTCAGATCAGGACGACGAATGGTGTGGTCGAAGATGAAGATTCTGGAGGCTCCAGTTCTTGAGAGTGTCTCAGTATTGAATGCACAGAAACGCGATATACTATGAGGAACGGTGCAGCTTACGCATCTTTCAGCAATTGCTCAGTCTCTTTGTAGTACTTGTCGTCCTTGATCTTCTCATCATCCAGGAAATCCTTCTCTTGGCTAACATGTTTGTAGAATTGGAAGCCATTCTTATCCAGGGAAAATTGGTCCTCCCGACCGGAAACATCCTGGATGCGGACTGGTCGGGAGTCCTTTGGCCGGGCGACAAACGTCTCCGGGCGATCCACATATGTCGGCGCCGGTGGGGAGCCATCCTCGTTGGGCTTGTAGTAGTTCAAGACAGTGTCAACATCGTGTGGGGAGATGGTGGCCGCTTCCGAAACACTGGAAAAAGTGGTGGCCGCTGCCACGGGGAGTTGTACGTCGACTGTTGCCATAGTGTAGTTATGTGATCAATGATACAAGCTGATCTTCGTCGTCTTGTCGATCTCAAATGATTGAATTGCTGTTATACATCATCTTCTTTTATACATTCTCCCACGACTGCATGTTTGTAATCCAATCACGACACACGAAAGCCTGGGCGAGCCCCGCAGAGCACGCCATCCCACCCGGCCTTCGCAATAGACGTCCGTACTGGGCCAGCCGTTACACTGACGGCTAGAACCAGCGAATCGGAGACATATATGCAGTATTGTATTATTAATCCAACAGACCTTGTAGTAATATGATCTGATGGGCTGGGGTAGATCATAGGATCTGCTGCTCGATTTTGTAATGCACCGGTGCGCCTACGAAACGGATGCGGGTACCGCTTACATTCAGATTCCGACGGTGTCATTGGGGGCATGCCATAACGGGTCAGCCCTAAAAGTCTCCGGGAGCACTTTGATGGTAGATCCGACCTCTCGGAGCAACGCTTCTCAAATGTACCGCTCTACATGACTAGTAGAATGATTAACTGATCGTCTTACATTGCCTCATTCTGGACTTTTATTTGCAATTTTGCATTAATAATACTGCCTGGCTGAAATGGTCTGCGATGGTCTGTTCCTGTCGCAACCAACGGTATGACCGCAGCCCGAGAATTGATCATGGCAGGCCTTTTCATCATCCCTCATTACCATGCACCTTGATCAAATATTGTATTCCCGTCCTTGTTTCCGTGTGCTCCTCCTTGAGCTTTCGATGTTTGACGAAGATGCTGGCCAACACAGCAACGACCGAGACGGAAGTGTACAATATGAAGATATTCCTCAAGCTCCACGAGAATGCTTCCAGAATGACTCGACGCTGCTGCTCATCTTCAACAGTCTTCACGATGCCCACGTTTGCCGCTGCCTGGCTGCCCGATAAGGCCTCGAGAACGGTTTCGTCGAGGCCGGCGGCCGCTAGGGACATCTGTCGACCGTCCATGCTGTTTTGAAACACCACGCCGCCGATGACGACAGACAGCGACATTGCGATAGTTCGCAAAAAGATAAGAGAGGCTGTCGCTGATGCTGTATCGGCCTGGCTGACGGCGTTTTGAATAGCGGCCATAGGCGCTTGGAAGAGAAGCCCGGGACCCAAAGCCCCAATAATCTCCAAGCCAACAATTATCGCGACCGTGGTGTCAGGGCCCAACATGATGTACAATCCAGTTCCCAGCGGTAGCAGTAGTGAACCAATCCAGATAAACTCTCTGTAGCGCCCGGTCCGACGAATCGTGAAGCCGGCCAGGAGCTCGCCGGTTGCTTGTACCACTATGAGTGGCAGAAGCAGAACACCACTGCGTAGAGGCGATGCTTGTAGGACACTCTGGAAATAAAGAGGCATGTAGTACTCTATCCCGATGATGACCATGGCGTGAGAAACGACGACAAGAAAAACGGCGTTGTTGGACCAGCTTCTGAAAACGACCAGCGGCATCAGAGGGTATCTAGCCCGCCGCTCGTTGAAGATGAACAAGCCAATCATGAGTGTCCCGACCACTAGCAAAGAGATGACTTTGGCATCATTCCAGGGAAAGATTGCGCCGCCGAAGTCCAATGCTAACAGGAGGAGGAGTGTAATAGCCAGGATCGAGAGCGTCCCGAGCCAATCAATAGCTCTGAGACCATCATTCAACTTCGTGCGTGGGTTGTGGACGTCGAGGAATACCAGCAGTAGCAGAAACGTGATTGCACACAGAGGAACATTGATCCAAAAGCACCATCGCCAGGTAGCAGACTGCGTAAAGGCTCCACCGATCAATGGCCCGATCGATCCTGCGATAGCCCAGACGAAGCCCGAAAAGCCCAGATAGACTGATCGCTCACGCACGCTGAAGAGGTCCGAGATGGTGATGATTGATAGCTGCACCAATCCACCTCCTGCTGTCCCTTGCAGAGCACGTCCGGCGATCAGCATGGGCATATTCGTGCTCAGCGCAGCCAAGATACTGGCAACAGCGAAGAGACCGACCGCTGCAAGAATTAGCGGCTTGCGACCCCAGATATCACTGCATTTCGCCCAGATGGGCCCTGTAGCCGCATTGGCGAGTAGATATGCGCCGCCGACCCAAACGTAGCCAGCAGCTGAGCGCAACTCGGAGCATATCGTTGGAATCGACTGCGCGATAATGGTGACGTCCAACGCAGAGAGAAACAGGCCGAGCTTCAAAAGATCATCAGTATAACAGTCTCCCCATCTGCGACAGCAATTGGAACAGCTTACATAGAATGCCGCTAAGATAAGGTATAGTCGCCATTTTTCACGAACGAGTGGGGTTTCTACTTGATCCAGTGGCATGAATCGAGTATTGTCTTGCACTTTCGTCGTCGTCGCAGGAATCTCTACTTCCTGGTCCACAGGCGGCTTCGCGGGCTCCGCAGCCGCAGTGATGCCATCCATGCTCAATTGCCCTCTGAAGTGTCGACGTTGGGACAGGCAATGAATTCTTGTCGACCTTATCTGCAAAAGGTCTCTTCCGATTGTACGTAGTTGATTCTCAATGGAATTTACAATTGCGGTCGCAGCAGAGCTACCAATATAATTGTACTGATTGCGTCAACTATGCTCCAGAAGACGTGCTTTCAATTGAACCTCGGTGTGACTCTTGCCGGATGACTCCCACTTCATACGATGGCATCTCGGTGGTTGTTTGTGGGGGGTTTTTCCAGAGCTCCAACTCCTTCGGCACATGGCGGATGGTTTACTTGAGTATTAGTACATAGTAACCTAACCTTAGGACATTAATCGCACTGCTCTCTAACGAATTTAGGACTAGTGACATAAGCCCTCGGACGCCCGGTACCTAGTTACCTACCTAGGCAAGCACTTCCGTGGTTGGCCCTCATAACTCACAGTACGCTAAGTTAGGCCACTGGTGACAGCTCTGGGGGGCTGCCAGGGGATCTGACCGCAGCCCAGATTGACGAGAGATTTGGGAACAGGGCCAAGACTAGAGGTTTCCGGGCCGAGAACTACCACACGAGACTCGATCGAAATTCCACAGCGCCAATCTGTCCGCTTCAATGCAGTCACTGCGTGAAGAGAGGGTCTCGAATTCCATTAAAGTATAAATATGATGTTCGTGCCTTTTGATGTCACACTTGCGACCAATGGTTCCCACAAAAGTCAGGTCTCAACGACCCGGGAAAGATAATGTGTGCTTCTAAGCTGGTCTGGCTTCTTCCTCCAGCTTGGGAGAAACTTTGTTATGTCCATCCCTACTATTCTTTGGATCATGCCGCAAGATTTCGTCTGGAGCGGACCGTGGGTAGGCAAATCGAGTTGACAGATCACAAGTGTTTTATTATGCAATGCAGACTCCCATCACAAGCCCGCAAAATGTGCCAACAAGTATGAATTCGATCTTTCCGGCGTGACATTCTACGAGTTTCGCGTACAGTCAGCAAAAGGAACGGCACTCGCTTTAGGAGATGGCTCGCCGATGCCTTCGCACAAGCTTTTTCGGGGAGGATCGGCTTCTTATTAATTAACTCTCTGAAGATACTCGTCGGTATATAGATTCCATTCCGGTTCGCAATCGTTTTCCGAAAATAGCAAGCAGGCTCTTCGCCCTGCTCATAGAATGGTAGCAAATAGCCCGTGACATCTTAACACTTTAGCAAGTTTCACAGCAAAATGAAATCAATTTAATAAACGATTCACTTCGAATTCATTGCTACAGCTAACAGGGTCGTACTGGGGATGAGTCTGGCCGACTGTACTGTTCCTCTAAGGTTCTCCCCAATCAAGTTCGTGGGGCATCCCGCGAAATAGCTGTATTCTCTCCAGATATGGAATTTGAGACGGCGTCAGTTTAACTAAGCCGGGGCTTCGACCCCGTAAAGGTCTCGACGTCGCTCAAAACCCATTCGATGGGACTCGAAAAGGTTATGTCTGTGCCCAAGCTCCATCGTGGCAGGACATCACCCATTGTCTCTTGAGACTCTTCTGGTGAGACCTTTTGTCCTGGTCGAGCTTTCATCTTTCGTTCCACTGTGTTACCCATGGCTCTACCAACGACGATGCCAACAATCCGGCCTTTAAGATCGAAAACACAGGACCCCGAGTCGCCATCGTCGGTAAATCCTCTCCGCTCTCCTGGCTTTGACACCACAGGCGCTTCCCATGAGACAAATTCTCGCCCGCTGGAGTAGCGTCGGACTACCGCTTCTATACCGCTCCTGACCCCGAGAGTAAGGCCAGAAGTAGCCCCTTGTTTTCCTACCCAGAATGCTTTTTCGGACTCTGGCAGTCGACTCTCCAAAGTCATGGCAAGAAATCCATTGGCATCTAAAGGACCCAGCTCTGGGCCATCTGCGTTGCTGAGGGAGCCATCTGTGTTTCTGAAGTCAACGGCATTTCCAAGAAAGACCTTGTTGGGGAAGCCATTTGGGAATTTATTGGCGTCAAGCTTGATCAGGGCCCAGTCCTTCAAGTATCCAGGTTCCTCACACGAAATCTCGTAGCTGGAGTAATGGCTGAGATGCCCAATGGAACGGCTTGCGGGCGTATCCGCTTCCTGAGCCACTGCGACCATTTCATCATGATATTGAAGTCTGTGCTGGAGGAGTGCGAATGTTGTTGCATCTGCCTCAGAGTAGATTTCATGTTGTTTGTCTTTCTCGTGAACGTATCCATTGTCCCATTCGTGCTTCTTCTGTTTCAACCTCTTTATCGCTTCCTGCAAATAGGGCCGGTGAGTGCTGAATGTGTGCAACACATCTCCATGCGTCCTGTTGATTCCTTGAACGTGGCGTTGCTTGTTGTCTCCATTGAATGTGTAATTCTCGTGATCTGTGGGGTCTGAACAGACCACATGTCGGCAAGTGAGCCCATATACGTCTGGGTCATTTCCTAGCTTGAGATGTAATCCTATCGATCCCTGTTTTGCTGAACCTTCCAGAAATGCCACGGGATACCCTGGATACGAAAGCATCGGAAGGGCGAGTGTGTTCGTATTTTGTCCCGTGGGCGTCAAATATTGCATCCAGGCTTTGTCGTCGATGGCGGCTTCGAGGTCTCTAGATGCAGCACAAGGTTTATGCCCGCACTCTATGAGCTCGATTTCGACGTCGAGAATCTGATGCATGTGAAGGATAGACCGGCATTTGAACGCGATGCCTATAGCTGTACTCCAAGGGAGGGCCTCATTCATGGCGATCAAGAGGACTACTGGAAAATCGGTGCGTTCAATAACCGCAGCTTGTCTTCGACTGTTCGACTCCAAACCGATTCTTATAGGCATGAACCATGCCCACGGATGTCCCTCTAACGGATCAACCAGAGCCAGAGACAAAGTCTTGGTCCAATTAGAGACAATGCTGTGATCGAGAACGGCGGAGAACTCTTTGTGTCGGTAGGAAGAGCTCCAGTTCCCCCCGCGTCCTGGGGGTGACCATGCATCGGTTGACGTTCTGGCAATAAGGCGTGGGCATCCTTTCAGCCCAAAATAGTACCAGGCCTGTTCCTTTTCGCTAGGTGGGCAGGGGCCGGATGACGCCATCGCTTGTTGGTTCGACTGCGAAACAAATGGTAGACGTCGCGTCGACAGTCTTTTCGAGTTGGGAATGTGGAGGCTCGAAGTTGATCGTGAACGCTTATGGCTTGTGTAGAGAGAATGTAGGGATTCTTCCGATCTAGCCTGGGGGAAAGCTGCCATTTTATATGTTTTTATGGAGTGTTGAGAAAAAAAACTGAAGCTTAACCTTATTTGTCCTGAAAATGAACAGAATGTTGGTCGGGGATGATCGTGGAAGGCTGTCTTTGTGATGATTTTGAAGGTTTGAATTTACGAAACTATGTCGGTATGGTAAACAACCTTACTTTAGGCGTGGCCCCGGCGGGGCCTTCAAGAGCCAGGTGCACTCTAGGTGTATGTTACGACATATTAAGGCAGGCGCAATAAGGCAAGCTGCCGTGCGTTTGCAGATAAGGTGTGCTTCTGAGGGGTTACTACCTAGAAGAGGAGATGGCGATGATGTTGGGTGTGTCAAGGACGGCCTCCCTGAAGAAAAAATAAAGGCGGTGCACTAGCTCGCCTCGCAATCAGCCAAACCTTTAGGTTTCATTAAGTCATGTAGGTACGACGAGCTAACAGTCAAGTCTAGGTGGTGGGTTCTAACCGTTGCTCCACAAGACATTCCCTTAGCTAGTATACTGCAGCTCATCTATCTTTTCCTTGTCGAGAAGGCCGTAAGTCGTTGTCCCTTTCCCCTGGTATTGATTCGCAATGCTAAACTGAACTCACAGTTTGTGGTGCGGAATGGTTCCAAACTCCGGCTCAAGTCGAAACTACATATTTTTAATTCCTTTGGAATGCTTTGTAAGACCGCCTTGGTTCGAAAATGATCCCAACTGTCTGACAAAGAGTTAGCTGTGTATGGAATCGTCTCCATATTGAACTTTGTCTTGTACGTCTCCACAAGCTTCACCACCACGTGACATGCTGACAATTACCACAGCCGGATCACTCGACTGGAGAACGGCATGTGTCATTGGCATGAAGAAAATCTCCATGATACCACTGATCTCGTTCGACCTAGTCGTCAATGTTTGTTGCCCATCACCGTCGCACGCGGAAGGGTTCATGATGCTAACTGTCTGCACAGATTTACCTGACCACACTCTTTCTGATTCCTCTCCGACGTGAGCTCCTTCGATTCTTTTTTTTTAAAAAAGCCTTCGCTGACAGTTTGCAGGTCTGTACTCCTTCAAAGACATGCCGCGTACCTCCTGTAATGCGAGGTTACGTTCTATTGCCATTTGAACCTTTTTTGGTGCTTGCGCCACGACCGTATCCAGTGTAGGGTAAGTAGCCTCTGCTGTTGGCATACACGCCTGTACTGTATGCCGATACCTTGCAGCAACCTGACAGTTCTCATGTCACTCAACGGAGAGCCCGGATGGGTGTGCCTTCTATGCTGCAATTGCGACAGGGAGTCAAATAAGATCTGTGTATCACGTATTCATGATTTACTGATTGGGATTTAGTTTTGTTCTCTGCGGTTGTCATCCAATGGGTTACTACCCGTGATAACGCGGCGACAAGAGCTACTGTACTGGACGGAGAAGGCTCCGAGAACCAGTACCGCCACAATTCTCGTGACACAGGTACATCGTCCTGCCGCCGGGATACATTGAACGGCATCAAGAGAGTGGTGAGCACCACGGAGAAATTCGTCTCTTCAGACGAAGTCGATGTTTCTTCGTATCCGATGCATCCGTCCGGCACTTTCAAATCCACTGATGGTCTGAATAGCGCTGAGCGCGGTCGTGCACGAGCCGAAAGCCTCAGTGACGCTTCAACTGCTGGCCTTGTGGAGACGACACAAGTGGTCCCGAGAGAGGGCATTTTGGGCGTAAGTACCGTCATCATTGCCAACAAGGGCATGAGGAAACCCTGAGCGGGAAGTTATGGGCAAAGAGGAAGCGCCATAGATAGCGCAAAGTTGAACGAGCTGAGTATCTCAAGCTCATGCATACAATGATGGAGTTGCCATTGTGTAATTAGACCCTGGTCTTGAGGGACGACGTCGTGATTCTCAGAAACATGGTAGATACCATCGAGAATCCATTGACTCACGCTCAGCTATCATAGTAATAAAAGATAATCAACAATCATCAGATCTACACGCCAAATACTTGATGATTAAAGAGACACTGAGTATCCCGAAACCCCAGAACGTGGCTCAAATATGGAGGGTTTCCGTATGTATCGACAGGACCGACAGTGCGATCGGCCCACGTTCATACTTCTCGTACAACTGAGACTAAAAAGCGGTTGGCGTGCAGCTTCATGAAATGTGAGTAGACACAACGCACCATTGATGGGGCCATTCCAACGACTTCCTCCCAATGCTTCGACCAACCTGCTGGTGGCGAATATGCCTCACATCGCAGCTTTGTAGTGTAAATAGTGTGGTTGAGAGCTGTCTGGTTGCCTCCATCGTAGAAATAGTCGACGATGGCATGGTCAACGTTACCGACGAGGTTTGGGGATGTTTGGGCCGCCCACATCATAAAGACGGTTCTCGAGGTCCAGCTTCTGCCACTCCCACCAGTGCTTGTTCAGGTACGAGTGGTGGACGTAGAAGACGGGGTCACCGGGGCTCAGAGTTGGGTCAACCATCTGGAGGAACACGAAAAGTCAGCGAATAATAGGCACTGCCAGGCGATTTGATTGTATCTTACTATACCGCCAACGCCACCGTGACCAGCAGAGTGTGGGCTGCCGTCCCAGCAGCTGCGCGCGTCGGAGAAGGGATCGATGGCATTGCATCGGTCAATGTTAGTCTGCGCTGCGGCTCTGAACCCCTGCTGGTTGAAGTTGCGGGTCAGGCAGTGGTCTGCCACCTGGTTGTTAAGTTCCCAGCGAAGAGTCAGGTTGGCAAAAGACCCGTCCTGGACGCAACTCCTTGTTCCCGCCCCGTCTCCTCCAAAGTACTCCTCTTTCCACAGATTGGAGCCCACTAAGTCGTTGACCTCGTTGACCTCGTTGACCTCATCCCAGTATCTGGTCGCGTTGTCAATGCCCTTTGATCGTGATCCACTCGAGGGATTGAAAACTCACGGCATGCGTCCAGTGTAGCCGCATTCTTGGCGGATAGCACGCTCGTGGACAGTCATGTAGTAACGGTGGAATGGAAGGAAAGCTCCCTGCCAATCAAGTCAGACTAGCGGGCTCGTGGATAAGTAATCTTGTCACATACCACACCGTGCACATACCGACGGTCGTATGGTGGACGTGGGGCCACTAAAGATCATCCCATCTGGTGGCGGCGCCCTCGAAACCGGTCGTCGAAGGGGCATCAATCAGACAAAGATCTGCGTTGATATAGGCAGTCTTCTCCTCCGAAGTGAGGTTTGTCCACGGCACGCGCTGAGTGATGCTCTCGCATGCCTGTCGTTTGGGGAGGACCGAGGCCGAAGCAGCGCAAGCTGCAAAGACGATAGCAGCTTTCAGCGCGTTAATAACCATTTTCGCGGTCGTATGTGAGGCTGCTTGCCTTGCATGATCCCCATTGCGAGCTTCCTACTCGACCTTGCGGTCTTTAAGTATACGAAGTCATGTTTCACAACACATCGTGAGTGGCGATGGAGGAAGAAGACGCGCTACTCGTCAACTTGGTGACCAGAATGAGAAGGTCAAGGCTGTTGGGAAGCCATTCAGCGGCCTCACTGCACGATGCCAAGATGCAGCGACGATGACAAAGATGATTACCAACAACTGGGAATGCTGAAGTTGTGGTATGCCAAGCTCGAAGGGTCGAAGTAATGTAGATGGCTAAGAACAAGACACCTTCCCGAACTGGGTTCCTGGCCACGCTCAGCCAATCCCACCGGCCAATTTCCAACCACAGACGCAGGAACTCATAGATATAGAATATTGCATGCATCGGCTTCGGAATAGAGCCGCCGCCAAGCTGACTTGGCAGATCAACTTGTTTCTGTTTGGCGGATTGGCTCGAGATATATGACCTCGCCCTGAGTATAACCAAAATGCACGCAACCCAACTTCGTGAACGGCACAGTTCCGAATGCGACTCAATAAACGCCATGCGAAAATTGTACCAAAGTATCATTATACCGAACTACGAATATATACGCACACTGCTCTATCGACATCCAAGCACTTCCTCTGAGATCTCAGAATTTTCGCTAAATGTATACCCTCGATATCGCTCAATTTTCGCCTTCCCTGAGACTAGGTACATTATTCTGTTGAAAGACGACGAAGGGACCAAGTATAAAGGGACCAGGTCATTATAATGTCCTGCAGGCCGATATTGCTCGATCAGAAAAAGATATAATACAGGAATTAATGTGATATAATGCACAGAGATGAACGCATCAGCACGGATAATAAGGCAAGAGATGTGCACTGTTCAGGAATGGAAGTTGTATCGGCGCGCATAAGCTGGAATAACGGTGCGGGGAACCGCCAGGATTGGCTTGATTTAAGCTTATCTGCAGTACGTTACAGGGGGCATCTCTGCGAGGACTCGCCGGCCGAGCGGCCAACTTCACTCAACTCAGGGCTGTGTGCCGCAGGCTGATGCACCTTAATACTTGTCAAGGCACACACATAGCAAACATAGGGACAGGGCGAGCTAATAAGGCCTACTGCGTATATTGACGAAGAACCGAAAGTTGGAGAAAAAAAGAAGAGCAGCAGAAAGCTGTTCCGGTGAGAGTTCTATATAACCGATCATCCTAACAGCTGTCTGCAGCGCCCGAGCGCAGTAGTCCCGATAAGGTGTGCTGACGCACGCTATAACTGTGTACGGCGGTGCCGTCACAATACTAAGGTTATATCTCTCAGCCTGGAATCAAGACATTTTCTGGTCATTGGATCGTTGCATGTGCCATAGCATATAGAGTATCTCAATCCGTTTTCGTCAGTGGTAGACCTTGTCTATCGTCCAGCCTTATTCTTGTTTCTGGGGCTCATCAGTAGCAGGCGCCATCAACCCAGACTTTACCCCACCCCGCACTTGCCCCAAACACCCATTGACCCCAACCCGACCATTCGCTCCCCGAGCTCGCATCTCCCCTACCAAATACTCTCTATTCTAGGCTCTACATCGTCGATGCTACTGATCTGTCTTTCGACCCAATGCTGCGTAGCGAATTTCCGAGCCCGGCTTTCGGTACTCCTGCCGATCGCGTTTCCATCCACCCATTATACGCAGACGTTGGCAGAATACTCCAGACAGCGAGCGCCTAGATCCAAGAATCTGTTGAGAAACATTCAAGATCCCCTCAGTTGTGCCCGTATTTGACATCTTGAGACGATCCAAGCGGCGCGGCGCTGCAAAGTGGTCCATCTCCTACAACGCACAGTGGTATCCAGCTCTCGTCTTGTCATCGATGCAACATTCTGCCGCCCCAACACTTGAATGCCAGCATTTGGAGCATCGAATGCTAGCCGTGGGCCGTCAATCACACATGATATGATGATCAGGTCCGGTGTTTTCGTCCAATGGAATGGTCATGTTATATTGCCTGTCTGCGGAGCTCGTGAGAACTGCTGCAGGCATCTCGACTCCTCCTTGATTGGACTCGCTTCTCTTTAACCGTAACTATTTGGCATCAGTACCGGCATTTGGTCTTGGTTGGATATAGAACAAGAAAATGTTACTCTGAGAGATGATACATAAGAGAAATGTTTGATCTCCAGCAGCAGTCTCTCTTGCTTCGCTTTTACCACCTCGTGTGATTTTCATGGCTACATAAATCATCATGACTGTTGGCGCGAAAACCGTTGATACAACTGCCGAAAGGCATCTGGTGCACAGGTAGGCCAACCTCCAACTTGATGCGGGGCACACACAATTGCTGATTTGGTGCACAAAGTCATGCACACGAAGGATCCGTTCCGGGCACAGTGAATCTCCAAGCAGTCGGTCAGTATAATGGCGAGGGCGGATACTTCGAAGCCATCCTCTAATTCCGTCGGCGGTCAGAGGGCGATGATACAGCGCTGGGCCAAGCCTTGTTCCCGGTGCCTGCCGAGGACCCCAATGACCCTTTACAGGTGAGCATTTGTAGTGCCCACAATGTAGGACACTCGGTCTGAATGTAGTCAGTGGTCGGCATTCAAGAAACGGATGATCCTCTTCATCTGTTGTGCTTACTCGTTTCTGGGCAATGCCTTCCTGGTGGGGCCGGCGCCCTACATCACATTGTACTCTGAGCTCTTCGACGTGAGCCCTGCGCAGGCTTCTGGATTGATATCGTACCCAAATCTCGCCTTTGGCTTTGGATCTCTAGTACTCGTCTCGTTGTACTTGAAGTTTGGGCGGAGACCAGTCATACTGGGATCAATGTTGTTTGTAGGTCACAGAAACCGTTTTCGGTAGCATCGCCAGCCACTAATCCGCCACCAGTTTGTCGTCGGTATCATCGGGGCATCGCAAGCCCACGACTTTACTGGCCTCATGGTCGCCAGAGTATTTGCATCTTTTGGCTCAGGTATCTGCGAGGCAATCCCTGTGCAGTTGGTCAACGATATATTCTTTCTCCACGAGCGTGGGAAATAACTTGCCGTTTACTCATGTAAGCCCACGGTGCCATTTCCATTACCACTTGACATTGCTGATATTGAAGAAAGTCGCGATCTGTATTGGTGCCATCTCTCCAATCATCAGTTCTCATCTACTCATTGAGCCCTACTCATGGCGTCTCTTCTTCTATGTCGTCCTGGCGTTCGCTTTGACGCTCTTGATTTTGACGTTTCTGTTTGTTGAAGAGACGGCATACGATAGGGAAGCACACATGGCTGTGGCCTCGAATCATCTTCGGCACTCCGATAGTGGCGAGAAGCCTTCGCAAGAGAACCATGAGCATGTGGGAGAGCTCATACCCACGCGAACCCCGTTTATCAAGACACTTGACCCGAGAGGACGATATGATCCCACAGTGCCATTCTGGATGACGATCGCACGGTCATTCACCTACTTCCTGGTTCCTCAGGTCTTATGGGTGATTACTTCCTTCGGCATCTACATCGGCCTCGGCGCATTTGCCTTTAACTACACGTTTCCCATCAAGATCACTGGACCGCCCTACAATTGGACCGAGGTGGGTACAAAGAGCATTTAAGCAACTTGGAAGGAGACTCGCGGCTGACTATGCAACAGGAGAGTTCTGGCTTCAACGCATTGGCGACGCTGATCGGCTTCATACTGGCAGTGCCCCTTGCACCAACATCGGATCACCTGGCCGCAAGACTGACACGACGAAACAATGGCATCCGCGAAGCAGAGATGAGGTTGGGTGTCATGATTCCGGCCATGGTCATCGCGCCCGCCGGACTGATCCTATACGGCTTGGCTGCGCAATATGACCTGCACTGGATAGGGTACTTCTTCGGAGCCGGCATTACGCAGTGGTCCGCCTACTTCTACTTCTCGTTTGCGCTGGCGTATGCTGTTGATTCGTATAATGCCAACACGTCCGAGATGCTTATCGCGATGAACCTGGGAAAGCAAGCCATCAGCTTTGGCCTCTCGGTCAATCTGCTCGACTGGGTATTGGAGACTGGCTATGCGGTCGTCATTTCCGGCATATTTGCTGCTGTGCTGATCCTGAACAATGTCATGCTCATTGTCTTCTTGGTTTGGGGCAAGCGGATCCGGACGGCCATGGCGGCTTCATGGCTGGCGAGAATGCACGGTCGACATACTGAGCGCGAGCCTCAGGTGGCTTGATGACGAATGATGATGGTCATCTTAGCAAACGTGGAGGAAGAAAGCAAGTGTCGAAGCTTGGGAGCCACAGCAGCAACGTTGTACCGGTTGCGGGGCTGGTGGCTTGCCCTAGAGCTCCCCGGATTTTGGCTCGGGACTGGAGCTCGTGCAGAGACATTTGACACGACACGCAAGTGGTCATTCTTTTTCAGCCTCCCCAGCAACATGGAGATGTCAACAAAGAGCATCAATTTGCAGCTGTAGTCAAAATTGTCATGGACTGATGAACATGTTGTCCTTGAATGTCATCAATGACTGACACGGGCCAGAATGGATTGATTGGTCCTAACCTAGGACGCTAGAGCTTGAATCCCCGGCGGAGCATCCTCTCCGACCTTCGATATGCGAGATCCACCCCCAAGCGTCGCATTAATGCACTGTTTTCTTTTCTGCACCTTCTACTGCCCTCCCCGCAAAATCCAACATGGTGATGAGGTCAATTTAGAGTTGTGCTTTAGTGTAATCATCATCACTCTGCCCGTGGCTTATAGCGGCTCAGGCACTCGGACGGCTACAGGCCAGAGACCCAGACAAATGCAGTCTGTATACTTCTGTCCACGGACCACAAGTACTAAACACGGCACAATACAGTTGATTACGTGACAAGTCCATGACGCCCACTATCTCCTATCTTGGGCTATACAGAATCTCCGAGAACCATGTCACTCTTGCGCTTTCTCGGCAGGGGCCGTACGACCATGTGTACGCGAAGCAGATGCCCGAACCTAATGTAGCCCTCAGCCATTGATGCCGTCGAATGGCCTGGAGACGGGAACATTGCTCCTAAAGACGTCCCTTACATATGATGACGGACTGTCTGACGTCGTTGATTTAGAAGATCGCTCAATGTGTCTAGTCATGCTCGCAAACAACAGAGGAGTCAGTCATAAGAGATCCAGGGTTCAGTTTGGGCAGGAGAAAATGTCTATATAAGACGTCAACATCTTCCTTCCCAAGCACTTTTCTCCATCGACATCTTCTCTATCAATCTCACAGCATCCGCAACATACCAAATCACCACCAAAACCAAATCTTCAAATCCATCCCATTACCATCATGTCTGACTACAAGCCTACTGGTATGTCATCTCCCAGCACTGTCAATCCGAAGTATCACCACCACCAATAAAACTAACACATCGTCAGAGCACGGCGGTCTTCGCCAGGATGGTCAGCCCGACCAGCGTGTCAACACCGGAGAGTTCGCCCATGGCAAGGTCGACCCTCACAAGGCCGGCCAGAAGGGAGGTCACACGAGTGGAAGTGGTCTCGGGTCTGATGACACCAGTGGCAGCAGCGGTGGTGACTATAAGCCCACCGAGCACGGAGGCCTGAAGAAGGATGGTAGTAAAGACCAGCGGGTTAAGCAGTAATTTGTCTGGTATCTTATAAACTTCAAGTGCTGTCAGACAAAATTAATTTAAGTATTACCCCATCATCCACATTACTTGTAGAGTCGCCCAATTCGAATCCTTTCAAGAGCATTTTCATCGAACTAGTCGTGCATTTTAATGTAAAATAAGATACTTACCATTCTGTGTCTATATAGTACATCCCATACTTCCCTCCATTACATCTGGATTGACAGATTCGTTATGTCCTGATGATAGTTTCCGGCCCTGCGTTTCGAATCTAATTGCGGCCCTATACTCACCTTGAGCATATGGAACTCTGCTCAAGTCTCTTTCTTTCCACATCCAAACAGAGCAGTACCAACCTCATCATGAGGTTCACCAGTGCGCACACTACTTGGCGACTGCCAACGAGACGGTCAAGGTCTTAAAGGCCTTTTGCGATGCTCAGATATACGACATACTCTGGCCCATCCCAGCGCCTATTGTCCAGGCGGGTCTTTTTCAATCCCGTCTGCCGGATGAGATATTTTTGGCTGCCTCAAGAGAGGTCAGCCAGAGTCTGATGGCTCTGGTCCTCCAGAGAGGATTAGACCGGAGCCACGGAGCCTTGTATTTCTGCTTCATATCGGCGTGTCTATGTACTTGCCGAAGGCTGTCAACGGCTACAGAAATTCCTAGTGCATAGACAATCGTTTGCCTGGGAGATTTCCTTCGGCGATGAAGAGGACGGCTTCGACTGACTAGTGATAAGGATCGCGACATCAGAAGGATCGGTTTCCCTTTTCAAGTTACAGACAAACCGTTCAAGATGAGTTCGAAGGCGAATACACCGCCTTGTTCTATATCTTGGTCCAAACCAAGTTCCGACATTCTCGAGCAGAGTTGTTGCTGGATCCGCAGTACCAGCAAGCAAGCGAGGGACCAATGACGTGCTATAATTGGCACATCCACAAGGACGAAGTTCGTCGTATTTCTTTGTGTTATCATACCCTCTTTCATTTCTCTTTCACATTTCGGTTTTGAATCTTTCATACTCGGTTTATTGAACAATCCTTGTTTGTTTGGCTCATCTGTACGAGCTCCTATTGCCCGATGGTACAACTCATTATCGGCAAGACTTGCCTCCCGCCTGTCATCAACCCGGACCCGTCTACCAGTGGCCTACTCGTGACCGCGCGGACCCGTTTACCACTTTCCTACTCGTCGCCGTCTTGAACGTCGGAGGCTCCACCGTCTGTCTCTGCGCCCTCGGAATCTTCTTGGTCGGTATCATCGAGCTCAGACTGGTTGGCTGCCTCTTCAGAATCGTATTCGCCTTCGAACTCATCTTGGAGGGTTTGCATATAACGTGCAAACGAGACACCGGCGACATTTTCTTCTTGGTGATTGTTCCAGTAGTAACAAGCCATCGGACTTTCGTGTGCTTGTTGGAACATGGGACCGAGCAGGATCTCTGCCCGAGAACGTCCAAAAGTGTTGAGCATTTCTCGCCAGTAATCGCAGTTGTTTGGTCTATGGACAACGGGTTCCACCAGGACATTTTCGCCAAGTCCTCGTAACATCTCGACCGCGATGGGGTACAGTTCTGGCTTGTCTGCGTTGAGACACTCGTAGAGCATACTCGACGAGAAGACTTCGGTATCGTAACCGAGGCTGGAGAAGTTGATCTTCAACTCCTCGCGTCGAAGAATCCACAGAGCGTTGTTGGCGCAGCGAGCCTGAATGGCGATGTCCAGCAGGACAAGTCGGTCCCAAATAGGCAGTGCTCCTTGGTTTTGGCCGCTCCGGAGGACCAGAGCCATCAGGCTCTGGCTGCCCTCTCTTGAGGCCGCCAAGAAGATTTCGTCCGGTAGATGGGACCTGAAAAAGCCGCTCGGCCGGTAGACACTCGGGATCGGCCACATCATGCCGTAAGAGAGGAACATCTGTCCCGTACCGACGTTGACGGTCTGTTCTATCGTCAACCTCTGTCTTTTTTTGAGTACTGCGCACAACAGAATTCGGAATCCCGCATGTGGGCGAAATCGTCAAACGGGTAGAAACAATCACAGTGCAGTGGAAAAAATGCTGCAACTTGCCTGCATTTTGGGGAGCGCTACTGAGATGACGATTCTTGGTGAGGTGAGGATGGAGGTTGGTCGTCACCGAGAAGGCAGTACGGACAAGTCGATATCAGCGATGGAGAGAGATGTGAGGCGTGGTATCAATCAGGCTGGCGTCCACGAAGCAAGACCGGCGATCTAGGCAGTGTGATCTCGAAGATCCTTGTCGCGAGAAAAGAATGCGGTTCTGATCGATGTTGGTTTGGGATCGTGGGGGGAGGGATGGATGGTTCGCAAGGTAATAAGGAGAGGCGAAGGGTAGTTGGGTCGGACTCGAAACCCGTGGTACGAGATTAGGATAAGAACAATCAAATTATGAGTAGAGCCGACGTTTTTCCCATTTCGGTCCAAGAGAATGAGAAGAGGCAAGGGTAGTTTGGTCGGACTCGACCCGTGGGACTGGGCTAGGAATGGGACAATCAAATAATGAGTAGAACCGACGTTTTTCCCACCTTGATTCTGGCCCAGAATATGCTGCCGGCCTGGCGAGAACTGGTTCGCCGCCGCTCGCCCGACAAACTGGCAGTTCACTTCCGCCTGGGTTCATCTTGACTATCACGCGTGATATCTGTGAGTATAATACCCTGTTTTGCATGACCTAGTCTGGTGGCGTCAGAGAGTTCATGACTTCAGAGCAGCAGTTCTCGAGCACTGGATAACGCATTGCACATTTTTACGTTTGCACAGATATTGCGGTAGATGATGATACTTCTATACAGATGCTAGTGTCCGTTCACGCAGTCATGAAGGAGTTTCAGTCAAAGTGTAGTTATGTCTAGCTTAACGAAGGGAGACCTGGATGCTTTGCGCATTATGATGCTGCTGACTACTCGCGCCCCCACGTTTCCTTGGAGGCACGCATGGTATCGATAATAATCTTGTCCTGCAGCCACTGCGGCATGATTGCGAACAGCAGTGTACTCGCCTCGATAAGAGCATGGCCCCAGTATCCGACAACAACGCCGTTGTCATGACCGGCCCGGGCCAGGGCAGCGCGAGCCATGATCTCGGTGCTGGGCACGAACAAAGACGGGGCATCCGTAAAACCTGCAGCACCAGTAACACGTCCGAATCGAACCCCCAACAACTCAACATCCGCAAGACCCTTCTCCATTGCCATCTCGAGACGGAGTGCGCGTGTGAGCGACATGAGCAGCGCCTTGCTTCCGCTGTAACAGGCGTTCAGCGGGAGGCCCTGATCCGCCATGCTGCTGACGTTGAGCACGAGGGACGGCTGGTGCTGTGCGAGCTTGGGTAGCAGTGCGCGCATGAGGTGAAGTGGGAAAAGGGCATTCAGGCTGACAATTTCGGTGATGACGGACTCGGGAGTCGCGAGCACTGGCGCGTAGTCAGGTATAAAGCGAGCGCCGCCCGCATTGTTAATCAGAACAGTGAGATGGAGGTCGTGCAGCTCAGCTGCGATGGCGGCAAAGTCCAATGCTGCTGGCTCTGAGGCGGGGTCGGACGGGAATGTGGAGGGGTGAACAGCGCACCCGACGTCCCCGGCATCTGCAACGAGCGTCCTGAATGAGCGCCGCGCGAATGTTGTTCGGAGCTCAGAGGCTACCCTCTTCAGTTTCTCCGGATTTCGGCCGTGGAGTACCACGTTGAACCCGTTGGCCGCAAGTTCCTTCGCAAACGCCTTGCCGACGCCATCTGAAGCGCCCGTCACCAAAGCCCATGGCTCCTCGCCGCTCAAGGACGAATGCGCATAACGACTCAATCCGGACCGTCTCGCGTAGATTCGAATCCAGTGCCAGATTTTGATGAGAGAAAATGCCAAGGTAATGAAGCCTATACCCGCAAACAGGCTAGAGAGTGGCAGTTGTATGATCATAGTTGAGCAGCGTGGTGGAGGATTTGATAAATGCCAGTTGGCTGGGACGTCGTGTTTAATGCGAAGCCCTGACATACCTTTTCATAGCACGATACCCCGTTCTTATATTTTACCATAACGCGAAGCATCGTCTGATTTTATGCAAGTTGCATGTTGGCGGAACCACAAGCGACCTACCGGAAAGTGGGTACTGTCTTTATTTTTCTCTTGTTTCTATAATAATATGATAAAAGTTTTAGGATTCAATTTAGGTCTGCAAAGATGCGCATTTTCCATTCTTAGGAACAACTACTTTGTCGAAAATGACCAGAGAGTCTCTTGCAGAAACAGCACAAGAAAAGGATTTTTTTTCCTTTTGAAAGTCGCTAAAATTCCGGATAAAACAGCCAATGTTTGCGCAAACCTTTGTTATTATAGTCGTAGCTTCAAGTTTGTCAAAGTGATCATTTACTGTTGTATCTCCCTGTCCTCTTTCCTTCTTACTGATTCTAATTCAACCGTGTAGCTGTAATCTGCTCGGATCGCGCCTGTCTGCTCGTTCAAGATGCTTCTACCGGACTCGCCGTCTTCGTTCAGTCGCTCCCAATCTCCCGCCCCGCTGCTGACACAAGTCGTGGTAGTCGTCCTTCCGGTGATGGACTTGTTGAAAATGCCTCGATTGCTCTTCTTGCGTCCACTGCCGCCAATGACATTGCCGCCGATTGTGACTAGAGACTTCGCATTCGGCGTACTTGTCGGGCTTTCTTTGGTCTTGCCGGCCATCCGCAGGTAGAAGGCACGCGTCGAGGGTAGGCAGGCGGCTGTGCAACCCACGCCGACTTCGATCATGGACAGTAGAACGATGTAGCCGATGTAATCTGGAAGCTGATCAGCATATCAACTTGCTCCAACTTGTGTGATGTTTCCATACACATGAGGTTATCGGTCGGCTTTCGATATCGACTAATGAACGGTGCTCGCGAGATCGTCGTGATTGAGGCACTTTAACAATGTCAGTACTCGTAGTATTTACACATTGTCAGGGGTCGATGTGCAGTGAAGCCACGTACATGGATGCAATCGACATCAGACCAAAGACTTGAAGCTTGGCTCTCGTGCCCATATTCGCATCCCAAAGCAGCAATCCTGGTAAGACCATGCAGCCTACGTCCGTGGCAATACTGGAGGCTGTATTAGTGTGCGAGATAGCCTAGAAAGCAGTATATGTCAGCTTCTCCATTCCATGCTTGACCTATATCAACAGTGCAGGATACTAGACGTCTTAAATACTTACAATCAGCGTCTCTGTGTCAGCACAAGATGCTTTGCCTTCAGTCACAAGAGCTGTGTTCCAATTTGCCTCCACGGGACGGCAGAACGTCAATATGCCGAAGAATGTGACACAGAATGATGCCCATGTCAGACCAAGAAGAGCCCAAACGGCAATGCGCAGTGAGTTGTTGGACTTGGCGGCGACTCGAGCGAGTGTCAGGCATACAGATGACTTGATCAGAGCCACAGTGACGACGTCTGATAAGGCAAAAATACGTCAGCCGCAGGGTTCCAGAACCTCTGACTCAGATGCGCAAGGACATATCAAATATTAGATATTTTTGCTACTTACAGAGACTGATCCAGATAATGTAGTATTTCTCAGCTTCCGCCTGCATCCAAGCATTCAGGTGATCATTTTTCGAGCCTATACCGACCGTCACTCCACGTATTGCGAGAGCGATATCCGTAATGTAAACACTCTGCAGTGGTGTAGATTTCCAGGTCAGCTTTCCCGGGACAAATCAAAAAATCTTCCGCATCCCAGAAGCTGCGTACCAATCCGGCCAGAATCAACCCGTCATCCACCCCGAAAACATTGTCGACGACTCGGACATAGGATCGAACTCCCACGCTGAGGATGGCAAAAACGAGAAATGCCGATATTACTATGGTAATCGAGAGGGGAAACCCTTCGAGCACGGCGCTTCGGGCGCTCTCGTCAGCCATTCCTCAACCAAACAAAAAGAACAAACGAATAGCTTGTGTAACATCCAGAGTCGAGGAATCTCGAGCATTGGGGCGCATTTCAAACATCTCGGTTTCTGTTGAAGAACCTTTCTTCTACAGGGTTCATGATTTTTTTGACTTCGTGTGAGCCAGTCGTGGCCCGAGACCCAAGGCAATCGGCCTCAATCGCGTGAGGCCCAACGACATTAAGCGAGGGCATATATGGAGACGTCGAAGGCTTGCGACAGTGAATATCATGCAATCAGACATTAACAGTGGACCGTCAACAGGGCAGATACTGTGGGCTGACACACGCACGACGCTGGCTGGCTGGCTCGGGTTTGCTGCTGGGAGGGCGTAACGTTCCGTTCCCATGGAGCCACCGGATATAACGGGAGACTGGTCCGGGGATCCGCCCGCGGGTTCCTCCCCGCCCGCGCGCCCGACCCCGGGAAGGGAAATTGTCGTACGGTACTTCGTCGCTAGGGCGAGCGCTAGGCTGGGGTGACGATGGGGAATTCGTGGGTAAGAGCCAACGGTTTTATGATCCACACCGGGCCGATCATGTGCTCGAATTGTATCTGCCTATGAAATTTCCTTGGAGTTATACAACTGGCGTGCTCCATGTAATCCAGATTGTGCCGCCCCCTGAGAATGGTACGATCTTTTGCGATGGAATTACATAAGTCTCACACTCCCGGGAATATGATCTGATTGATAACTTGTTCTGCTTCCTCTTAGACGTCGCCTGTCCCCTCGTGCAGCTGACACGGGTATTGTCCATTTTCATTATCGAGCCATGGAGAACAGGCGGGTGATTCAAGTCAAGCCCCTGGGCGCCAGTCCCTCGGCTGCTGGCTCAGATGAGATCCTGCAGCTCTCGGACATGGATCTCTGCATGCCAAAGCTGTATGTTCAGATGATCGAAGTGTTCGAGCTCCCCGAAGCGACTGAGGATCAAAAGGTGCGTATCGTCAACAACTTGGTCAAGGGTCTCGAGCGGGCTATCACCGACTACCCAATCTTGACCGGAACTCTACACTTTAATAATGAGGCCAAGCGAGTCGTGGTAAAGAGACAGTCAGATTCGGCCTTGGGCTTTCATGTCCGAGAGGCTAACGACATTCCGTCATTCTCTGTCCTGGACAAGTACGATTTTCCCACTCATGTCCTCGACTCGACCAAGGTTCTCCCTGAGCAATTCGTTGGTGCAAATTTCATCCCCACATATGGCAAAGACATCGAAAGCGACGGTCCAGCAGTAGCAGGTGCTCAAGCCACGTTCATCAAGGGTGGTGTCATTCTTGGCTTTGTCACCCCGCATCAGATTTGCGATGGACCCGGCTTTGAATCATTCTTGACGACTTGGTCCCGATACTCAGCTGCCGCGACGGCCTCTAACGGAGCAGAGCTCAACGGGCTGGCCGAGTCAAGTGGCCAAATTCCCAAACGAACCATCTTGACTGCAAAGAAGAAGCCGAAGTTGAGCCCAGAAGAGTTTCAGACCTTTGTCGACAAGTTCCCAACCATCAAGTTTCGCGACGGCCCACCAGCGCCTCCTCCCGCCGACTTCAAGATGCCGGTGGTCAAGTCGCGCGTTTGGCATTTTCCCAAGAGCAAATTGCAAGAACTTAAAGCCAAATCCAGTGTCGGGCTTGAGCCCGGCAGTTGGATCTCGACATACGATGCGCTTCTCGCAATGATGTGGCGTGGGACCGTTCGGGCCAGATCTTCGGTACTGAAGTCTGACACCGCCGCGCCGAGCAAGACGGTGCATGCGGTCAACGGCAGATCGCGGGCGAGCCCTCCCATCAGCGAGCGCTATATCGGCACCGCCATCACCCTACCGCAATCAGTGCCTCTGACGGTCGGCCAAGTTCTCGGGGACCTGGACACCACACTGCCAGTCCTAGCCCAGAACGTCCGCGCAAGTACCAAGTCGATCACGCCTGAATACATCAACGACCTAGTCAAGTATGCCGCCGGCGCGCATGACCTTCGGTACAGTGAGCTCGACATGCACTGGATCTTGGGCCTCGACTGCATGGCCTTTGACTGGCACACCATGAAGTCGTACCAGAAGCATGACTTTGGCTTCGGACGACCGGCAGCCTTGAGGTGGCCGAACCCCGGCTTCGAGGGCTTCTTCTTTGTGCTTCCCACTAGGGCGGGCGTCAGGAATGCCGGTGAGAATGAAGGCATCGAGGTCATCCTCGGCCTGGAGGAGAACTGCTTTGCCGCGTTGGAGAAGGATCCGGAGTTTACGCATTACGCTGAGCAAAGAGGTCTCGGTGTTGAGAGAGAGCTTTGAAACACATATATCATAATGATCTAATACAAGTCTTCCTACCTACCAATTTGGCTAGAGCGGCGAGAATACGCTGAGGATCAGATAAAATGATTTCATGATATTGGAACTAAACAGTTCGGGTGTTATCGAAATTTATCAAAAAAAGATTTTTGTCTTTATCCTCAAGCAGTATGTTCCTGCGATTTTACGTCGTGAACGATCTTGGCTTGATGTCGGCAGCGATATCAATAGGTGGCAGGTCAACGATAATAATCATTAGTATACAAGCACCAATTTAAAGCCGCGATGTTTGTTAGCAGGTTTGGTGGGTCTTTTATTTGAGTTAATCGAGATGCGTATTAGAAAGACTATTTAAGTTGAGTTATAGTCTCTGGAATACACTCGAGAAAGTCGCTCTGAAAGATTCCAGCACTTGTTTGAAAACCAGGCCTCATTTCACCTGATAAGACTCTCTTCGCTGCCTCTACTGATGCCAACGCAGTGAATGTATATCCATTGACCGTATGGAGCACAGCTCGCTTTACAGCCCCATCGGCGCCAGAAATCAAGATCGCTGCCGAATAAGGATTCGATTGTCGCTGCAAATCTGTTGGGCCGTCAGGAAGCAATTCCAAATCTGCGACTCGAGATGAATCATCCGATACATTGATAAATGTCCGGATGTTCCTGACGCCTGTCAGCTTCCAAAGCGTAATGACATCCGGAAGGGTAAACTGATGGCTGGTCACTGCACCCCGCCCGTCGGCAAAATCAAATGTTGCTGTCCTCGCTTCTTGGGCAGGTTGCAGGAGGCCATGGCATCTTTCGAGACACTCTGTCGATATGTTTGCCTTCGCGCTGATGGCCGATCCCCGTGACATTGGCCCAGAGACGTGGAGCGCGATATCAATGCTCTGGGCATGATCAATAACTTCCAGCGCATGGCGCGTGAGAAACCCCAGCATGGTAACACTGCCACCGCAGCCGGGTAAGATCATAACGTTGCGTCGTATTGCCTCCTCGTCAAGCTTATTAGCTAGTTTGTAGCTGTCGAGCTCTGCGGCGGTATCGAGGTAGTGCACGCCATTTCGGAGGCATGCTTCAATGAGATGTTTTGCGGTGTAAAGGAAAGGCCCGGCGCAATTAAGCAGTACAGTGATGTTCTTGAGGCCTTCATCTATATCACGAGGGTGGTCGAGGCCAAAGACCCGATATGACAGATTGACTGTGTCAGCATACGCCTTGGTCTTTTCCTGATTTCTTCCAGCGATGGAAGGGTCCAGCCCGATGCTTCTTGCGTTTTCGACTATAAGTCGACCCGTGTATCCGGTCGCACCGTATATTAGTAGTGATGCCATTGAAAAATCACATTCATTCGTAATTTGAAAAAGCCCGGATGAAATTGCTATATTGTATGGCCAGGACTACATGCTTATGAATCATGGATGCATAAGCTACCCGGCCGATTCCGCGTTTATTGCGATGAATCTAAACCTTACGTGAGATTCTCTCCCTACCTAGGCAGCAGCCGCTCCCTAATTGATCCGCTCATCTATCGCTTATTGGTTGTGTTTGATGGTATTCTCGTATTATTAACCACCAACTCTTTTGTACCAATCAAATTGATTATTAATATTAACGGCATGACGATACCCGAACATCATTGTGCTGTATGGTGCTATCCATATTGGCTTCAGATTGTCAAGACAACGATATGCTTTGATTCAAAATTGTCTGTTGCATCGGAAACGACTTTGGTCTTTAATATCATATCATCAGCAGTACTCGGAAATGCGCCCGTGGGTCATGGAGTCATTCAGCATTGTCCAAACTTGTATGGTGAGTGTTGACTGTGCTCCCAGCCGCGGTCTTAAATCCGCTCTCTGGCGGTAGGCATCCCGTCCGATGTTTTCGTCAGCCACGTTTTTTGAAATCACACATACACCACAAACATCCAAACCGCCAGACGCCTAATATCACTTTGATTATCGCAGCCGTAGAATCAGTCTGTTGCTTACACGTGTCTCATGCGGAAGAACAGATGACCACCATCGCTATCAAGGGCCAACCTTGAACTTCCGTGAGCAGTGTACTTGGCGTCGTTCCGCGGCCGTTGTGATTCGCCCATACCCTGTCCCGGCCGCAGCCACAGCTGGACTTTGCATGCATGCCAATGTACAAAGCTGAGCAGTAGAAGCTGAATCCGTTACCGGGACCCCAAATGATTCCCTATTTATGATCAGAGACTTTGCCCGGTTTCTATGTGACTGGCCTAAGCCCTTTTAATATCATGCTCGGGAAGTCCCCGAACTTGGCAGGACTATTCAACCAGGCCGATTTATTGGGGCCGGCCACGGCCCACCACGAAACTCTCCTCTAGAACCAAACAAAAAATGCAGTTTTAATTGTGCAAGATTCTCCATGCCAAGATTTTCGCAGCAATGTCGAATGCTATTTGCACCATCGCATTGATCTGTCTCATCGGGATCGTACAGGGACAAAACTGCAGCATTGCCCCCTTGTCTCTTGCGATTCGAAATACGACATTCAGCGACGGTATCGCCGTCAATCGGGGCCTCCAGACTCTTCTTGGTGGCCAATTGCTGGGACTTCGTCTTTCACTCAGTCAAAACAACACGCGTGTCAGAAACGCGCGGGACTGCTCGACTATCCCAGCGAATTTTTCCTCCTGCCAAGGAGCCTCTGGGGGTGTGTTCGACGTCTCTAGCGACTCATTCATTCAAGTCCCTCTCAGCAAATGGAACGTCTCGGTAGTAGATTACCATCCACAGGATGCCACAATCCTCTACGGATATAGCGCCTCTGAATTCCCAGACAGTCCGGCGAGCATCGGTGAGCTGCCACTCGAAGTCTGGGCCGACGCGAATGCTGCGAACAAGTCGGAGTTGGCCCTTGGTCCGAGCTCGTCCTTCCTCCAGCGGCTCGTCGAGGCATCGTGGGCGCCTAGTCGTGGCTTTGGGGTCTACTACGGGTCGAGGTCGCAGAATCAGGCAAAAGACGGCGAGCTTGTCATCGGCGGAGTAGACGCGGCCAGATTCGACGCGTCGACGCTCCAGGAGTTCCCAATAGCAGGATACGGTGCATCAACGAGCTGTCCTCTTCAGGTGATGCTTTCGGATGTCGTTCTGACCAACGCGAATGGCAATTATTCACTATTCAAAGACCCGGCTGCCAGAGTGCCCGCCTGCATTGACACTATTCAGAATGCCTTCACTTTTACGAAAGCCATGTATGCCGAATGGGCTCAACTAACTCAACATATTGACTACGACGGCTCCAACTACACGGCCCAGACGTATCCAGCTGACAGGAAACCTCTGATCGGGAATCTGACCGTCACGTTGTCCAACGGGTATACCTCCGTGATCCCTCATTACGAGCTCGTCTCGCAGCAGCGCGGATCTGATGCGCAGGGGAAATACTCCATCACAAACTCGTCCCGCATCATGGCAGCAGTCCAGACCGGCCAGGGTGATCTGGGGTCGGATGTTCCACTTCTCGGCGGAACCTTCTTGTCGCAGAACTATCTGCGAGTGGACTATGACCAGAACAAATTTTGGTTATCAAAGGCCATCATTGATGACTCAGTCACCCCTTTTATCGAGACCATCTGCGAGCAGACATCCGTAGCAGCAAGTCCTGGGCAGAGCTCTTCTGGAAGTGCTGCCAATGATATCGGCCTGAAACTCGGTTTACCAATAGCCTTTGTCGTGGTTGCGACTGGCTTATTTGGGTTTGGGTTGTTCAAGCGGCGGTCGAACTCGATCATCGCCGGCCAAACCGTTACACCGCGGCCGTTTCGAAAGGGGTTCATCTCTGCCGCAATGGCAAAATCTCGGTCGCGCGGGAATACTCTGCGCGCTGTCGACGAGCCAGTCTCACCTGACTTTCGACCAAGGGAAGTCTCCGAGGTAGAGACTATAGAGAAGCCGATGCAGCTGGCTACTAATACCGCCGAGGTGGATAGATTAGACAGATGGACATCAGAACCCGTTGAGCTTGCCTCACCTACGACCTTGGCAGACACCCGCCGGTAAATGGTACCTACAAAGTGGCGAGCGTCGTTCATGATTTGGCTCAAAGCCGTCTGCACGGTCCTTTTGATGGAGGAAGAGATCACTCGACAATGCAAGAGATAAAGCAATGAAATGGAAAAGCAATGAAATGGAAATGGTGGCAACGATTTTCTAACAGTGTTCTGATAGTTTGGATTGATGGGTGACTGTTGATTAAATTTCGAAGTTCCTATTACAAGATAATGTATGGGGAGAGGCAACTTTTGGTCTGGGTCTTTTAATAACAAATCAGGGATTCATCGTTCATTCATACGTTGGCATCGATGGTTTAAAAGGGCGTATGGCTAAACATAACGGCACGCTGTAAAGTCGAGATTCCATAAAAAGAAACGTTTCACGCACAGAGCAAGGCACCATTGCGTGATTGCAAGATCCCTGCGAAAACCGTTGACCCAAAGGGCTGGAACCGAGATTATGGCGGCGGCTGATAAGACATTTTGACTGGCCGTATGCATTGGTTTCGTTGGCTCCGCTCGGGAAGCCGAGAAACGCGGATTTCGGGTGTAGTCGTATTAAAACAATCTGGATATCAAATAAAAGGAATGTATCCGGTATAATATTCGAAGCAAAGAGAGATGCTGAATTTCATCCCCTTCGTTATTGGCACAAGTAAAACAGTAGGTGTCGACCATTATCAGCGATGGAGAACTATCATTCGAACTGCAACGACCATTCCTGTGACCATGCATTCTGCATTGGAAACGAGATGGAGACGGGTCCACAGGATCCTTCCCATCCATACCACCCGACCCCGCTGCCTCGGCTCACATCTTCGTCAATCTCGCCTCACTATTTTCCTCACTCGCTTCCTTTCCCGTCCCAGATCGTCCCATCGCATACATCGCAGCAATACTATCGGCCTTGGACGCCATCACCGGATCATTGGCACTCTCACTTGTCCGACGACATGGGAGACTCCAAGCCATCCGATCTCGTTGACGGGGTGTCGCAACCCCTGGTTACGGAGGACTTTCTGCCTTCTCTGACCGTCAACTCCGAGTTGGATAGACACCAAGTTACAGGAAGCTCAATCCTGGCACCAGGTACAATCAGCGACTCCAATGGGAGGACTTATCAAGGCTACAGAGAAGGCAAATATTTCCTGCCCAATGATCCAGTCAGTACCGCTCGGCATGGCAGCATATAAAGCCTTACAGGCTGACACGAGACGAGCAGGCAGAACAAGACAGGCTGGACTTCCAGCATGCTGGCACGATGATACTTCTCGATGGACAGCTGGCTCAAGCGCCAATCCGGTCGCCAAAGCGGGTCCTCGACATTGCGACTGTAAGTCTTACTTGAGCAACAGTGTTGTGGAACTTGCGCTGGCGGCGATATCTATACACGCGGAGCAACACTGATGCACCTTTGTAGGGCACGGGTATCTGGGCTTTAGAGTTTGCGCAGCAACACCCTGAAAGTCAAGTGGTGGGGAGCGATTTGACACAAATACAGCCAACAGCGGTGCTTCCCAATCTCAGCTTCGTGCAAGAGGACTCGGAGGAGCAATGGGTCCACGATCAACCTTTCGACTACATCCACCTTCGTTATGTCTACACGTGCTTCGATAGTCCCCAGACCGTGATCAAGTCGGCCTTTGAGAACTTGAACTCAGGGGGCTGGATTGAGTTTCAAGATGCCACGATGGAGTTGCATTCCAGCAAGGGTGTGGCATACTTGGATGGCAACCCATTGAAAAGACTGTTCGATCTCGCCATCCAAGGAGCAGCTAAGCATGGCAGGAATATCGTCGTTTCGAGATACCTAAAGCAATGGTTGGAGGAGGCTGGCTGTAAGTTATGGCATCTCGTCCCAATTGCTCACAGTCACATGTGGCTGTGATCATGCTGATACTTTGATAGTCGTCGATGTGGTTGAGAAGAAGCTAGCGGTACCGATCAACGAATGGCATTCCAGTCCCAAGCTCAACAGAATAGGGTTGTATACGAGCAGAATGCTGATGGACAGCCTTGGTGGTGTTGCGTGGAAGATGGTCCAAGGCAACGGCTTTTCCGATGAGGAAATCAACGAGCTTATCGTTCAGACAAAACCTGAACTCCGCAATCTGGATCTAGAAGCCTTCTTTCCATTGTAAGTCACGTCTCAAAGATGACCCATCACCACAAACGAGCTAATCTGCGCCTTGTAGTTGGGTAGTCTACGGGCGGAAGCCATAGTGACGGTTCAAAATCATTGCCACTCGGGCAAAGTTGGTGCGAGGGAAGCACAGCAACTACATATAATTGTTCCAGTGGGACGCGCGCAACATATTCTCCAAGAATGACTATAAAGATGAGACAGGTTGGAAATCTATGATAATCAGGCTGCGAAGCCCACTCGATTTTCCATGATCTGATAGTTACCGTCGCTACTTCATCAACTGCCATCCAATCGTTTTCTATCTTGATTTGTATGCTTGGAGATCGCTCGTGCAAGGGTTTTCAGACCTGTGCCACTCGTCCAAATCCTATCTCGTCTTAGCTTGAATCCTTTGGTCAAAGTCCCTTGTCTTTACTGGCCAGCTCAGCATCCTCGTTGTATTCTTGGCGTGGCAATTGCTCCGGTTCTTCCACTATATTTGCTTTCAAATAGCTCCCGTATGGATGTTGTGGGAAATTGCTTCGCAACAAAGCCACATGCATCCTGACGCATAATCCCGATCGCAGCCCAAAGCTTGGTGGCCCTCAAAAGCATTTTAGTCAGCTTCTGAACGCAACAAATATTCGTGGCGAGGTGCACCACTTCACCCTAGCTGCGTGAAATATGCGTTATGTTGACGCCCGAACCCGCCTGTGCCACCCAGCTGCAGGGGTTTTGTACCTGTTGTGTATGGCAAGGGCGGCTAATCCTTGTCATATGAGTTCATTCATAAGGGATGTAAAGCTGCAGGATTGAACGATCAGACCGGAACACTTTCATGGTTTTTGGATTCCCTCCCCTCCATTCGTGTCCATGGCATCACATATCTCAGAGACGATCTCTTCCATTTCCCAGAAATGCATGAGAAAGCGCCATGGCATCGAACTGGGATAATACCGAGATGAGGTAGCGATCGCAGGAGACCTCTAGACCTTTTCTGCAAGATGGCGGGAGTCCATCCTACCGTTCAGCAAACTCGTCGCAATGGGACGATCAAGCACATGCATCATCATACCTAGCCTCCCGGGGAACACTATATAAAAGTCCGACTTTGAATCATGGACATCTGCCATCTCAACAGCCTGAGAGTGTATGCGATCAAAATAAAACATACCCTGCGGCTTTCCCAGGTTCCTCAAGAAATTCGACATATACCGCGTTACCAAACGGCAATGGAGAAAATGGGTACGGATCAAAAGAGAATCCGCCCCTCGGCCAGAAGCCCAAGAGGGTCACCCGTACGGGCTGGACGCGCTACTTGTGTAGAATGCAATTCCATATTCCCGCCATCTGCTCATCAGTGGCAGCCGTCGTCTTGGGGATGATGCCGTTTTATTGGTATCCTGAAGAGGGGGCGACCATCGGAGGAGAGCTGGTCCGGGCGGATATCATCGCGAACTCGCTTCAGCTGGCAGCGAAGCTGCACGAGATCCTGATCATAATGTCGCTGTCCGTTATCAGACTGTCAATCTTTCGTCGCCGACTCGTCAGTGGTGGCGTCCGGCTCGGATCCCTTACTGGCGAGTATCGAGTCGGCAACTGGGCGTATCTCTGCAGCTCGGCCTTTCGCCAGCAGAGCCTCGACAGGTCGAGGCCGTGGGAACTACTACTCTCCGGCTTCCTCGTTCTCGCGACCACCATGTCGACCCTCGCTGGGCCGGCATCTACTGTTCTTCTTGTTCCCACTCTTGGCTGGTATAGTTTCAATGGCAAGATTGCCTTTGAAAACATCACTCTACCACTGGTGTATTACAACACCTCGCATGAGGTCTGGCCGACTCATCTCCGCGAGTATGCAGATTGGTATTTACCTTGCAATTTGATGGACAAAATCATGATGGACTCATCCTGGTGCCCGGGATCGGGCTACTCTGAACTGATCAACTGGGCCGGTACTGAACTCTTCCGACGAGTACTGGAGCAACACCACCGTCAGCCGGGTGATGCAGCAGCTCACGTTCAACGACACCAAGAACGGCACGAGCCCGGACTACATGGGCTCCCTCGTCCACTCCGACACAGCGACCAAAATCTCGCTGGCCCGCGTCTTCGGGGCGTACTTGACCGAGAGCTTGGCGCGCATCTCGTCCGGCACGGGCCCGTGGGTACGACTCACCCAGACGCGCGACGAGCTCAGCGCCTTTGACCTGACGAACCAGCACGGCTCCCTGGGCGGCATCGAGACCGTCGGCCGGTGGAACGCAAACTCACCAGCGCGTCAGCTTCCAGGGCGTGACGTGGTACAACAACCAGAGCTTTGACGATTTCGTCGTCAAGTCCGACCGGGCGCTGAAGATTGGCATCGAGGCCGAGCGCTACGGGTCCCGCTCGGGCCAGCGCCGGCGCACCCTGGATTTTGCCGTCGCCATGATGTGCATCTACCTCGGCACTGTTCTTGTGTATGGTCTTGTGATTGGTGTTCTGAGCGTGCTCGAGTCGGCCGGCGTACGTCTATGGGGAGGGCCGGTGCGTGTCCTGAGCGTTGTGGCGTGGTCGGACTTGCAGGACTTGGTTCTTTTAGCGCTACGAAAGCTGTCGCCTCGGGACCCAGATCTGGCCGACGTTGGTGCTGGCATCGCTTCTGACCAGGTGTGGAAGAAGAATGTGAGGGTCGGGGCGGATGATGACGACAGTGTGCAGCTGGGTCTGGGGGATTTGGACGGCACGAATGAGTTGGAGACAGCTGGAGGGAAGAAATATCATTAGCATAGGAACTATGAACATTGGAGATGACGAATCTGTGCGAAGCCAGTCGTGGTGTAACGCGACTCTTCACTCTATGGCCGTGCGAGCATGAACGATGAGCTGCAAACGCTGTCAGGGAAGCTGACATGTCAACGTTGCCCCGCCGAACACCAAGTCGAGTCAAAACAGAGACGGCAGCATTGGCATGGTGGGGGACACATCCTTCTTCACAGCCATGGCAAGCCATGACATGTAATGAAAGAGAGAAATAGCAGAAGGCATGTTATCTTGACGGCAGTGAAAGGTCAAGTGCACAAAGCCAACCACGAAAAAGAAGTTCCAAAAATTTGTCTCCTCGATACTTGAGAAAGGAGCGCGTGGTACCTTGAAGTCCATAGAGGACGGGCTGCCATACATCACCACTAGGGATGAGCATGGGGCAACAGGGGCAGAGAGCGATTGTGCTCAACATCTCTGGAGCATGAATGCATCGTGGCGCGCAGGCAGTTAGGACCTTCCGACTGTGCCATTTGATGAACTATCTCCGCCAGTGTTGGTCCCCAGGGCGCGACCATCAGGGTGAAGGGACATCCCGCCGAAGCAGGTACCCAGCCAACAGCTTGGAAGACGCGACCATCAGGGTGAAGGGACATCCCGCCGAAGCAGGTACCCAGCCAACAGCTTGGAAGACGCGACCAGCCCAGTACCGGGGGGCCCGATGAACGAGCAGTGAAGTATCAGTTTCCAAAGAGTGTGTGTCGACATTCAACGTTGCAGAAGAATGAAGCTCTTGCTCCCCGTGACCAAGTCGAACCCGAAGGCATGAAGAGGCAGTCGAGAAAAAAATGTGCCACCCCTCATGTGTGACCGGCACGACCTCGTCGCCACCAGCCACATACAACTCAATCACTCATGACTCTTACCATGCGATGCCCCACCTGCAGTTGGTCTTGCTCTTACTCCTCCGATGACTCGTACCATGAGGCCCAAAGTAAGTTGTCGCGCAATCTGTGTTGCCCGTCAATGAACCCTACCATGTCGACCCCCATGCCATGAGTGTGAGCTGCCACACACCCTCAGACCAGAAGCCCGGCAAGTAGGCAACTGTCGCCGTGTCAGGAGAGAAAAATGGGATAGCACAAGCTTGGTGATGAAGCTGTGACGGGAAGAGAAGAGATGTCGCCAGCAGTGGGCCAAGGCCAAAGAGTTCCAAGCCCCAAAGCCGGAGTGTGGATGATGATGGAGGAAGGAAAGTTTTGGGTCTTGGGTGGGAGGAGAGAGCTTGATTTATACTAATGGCTGAGGGCAGTTTACTGATTGCGGGCCGCTGGAATTCTGCCGCAGCGCGTGCGGTCCGACGCGTGCCCCAGAGAGGGGAATTTTCTGATTGGCTGAATTCTGCCCGCCGCCCTAGGGGTACAACCGCCGTTTGGTGACCAAAAGACCGAATCTGGAGTAGCGCCACGTTATAGGGCGCCCACCCACGCTGAGATCAGCGACCATGCCCAATTAAGCTGAGCGGCTGCTGAATGGTACCTGGGTACTTCGCAGAGCCGCTCGAATTGGCCCTGCGCATCAGTCGGCAGAATCAGAAAGGCTGCACAGGTACCAAGGTACCTACTGATCCCACGCTCTGCCATTCAAATCACACCCATTCAATCAAATGGTACCTGGGTACTTCTGTCCTGCCGGCCGGTGCGGCAAACATCGATGATCAGCCTGCACAAGATCCGCGCTCGGGATTATGTCAGCCCCGTTCTGCATTACTTTCACGGTGTAAGCTGCCACTATCATGTGACCTATTATGTCACATGATAGTTGCAATCACCCAACACCTGGTCTTCGGTCATTGTAGACGAAGTCACTGATGGCATTTTGAACAGCAACCATTTTGCGTATCTCAGGATTTCCCATGTAGTACATTCACATTCATGCCGGCATGCATGCAATGTCAACTCCTCCGTGCATGTTTGGTGTTGAAGGTGATCAGATTGCAGTATACTTATGCCAACATCTACGGACGCGAGTGTCTACATGTCTACGATGCTCGATCAGCGCTACTCTTCGGGGGGATACACCACGATTCTGTCTAGATCTGCTCCCTTGTAGTCAAACCCGTTAGAAAGGCCTCCCACTGTGATCGTGTTGTTCTGTCCTTTGCTCAGAGTCAACTGCAATGGGGTTGATAGTATGATCCCTTTGTGAGTGTCCCTTTGGAACAGTGTCTCGACATTCTCCGTGTCGCCGTTGACCACGACGCCGCTAATCCGGCGAAGTTGCCATGCTCCGCCGATGCGGTCTGGTGAACCACCTGGCTGGTCTCCGAAGCCCATGTCATCGGTGTCTGCGATACAGTGTCAGTCTATGTGGACGCAGTTTAGATAGACAGACCATGGTATGGACTCACTCTGATAGTAGAACGACACCCACTGTGGCTTGCCAGTACCCTCGATGCCCATGAAAGTGATGGTGCTGTCGTTTCCGTAAATACTGGTGCTGATCAACCCGCCGCTCGCAAAATTGGCCTCCTGGTGGAAAGCGTCGCCAGCGGTGAGTGCGTCCTTGGCATAGTATGCCTGGCCTTCTACCGCAGACCACTCGCCCGTCTTGACGTCCAAGTCGTACACGTCGTACCAGTCGATGCTGAGATGCTTCTTCGTGTCGTCAATGTTCAGTGGCAGCCAGATGTATCGGCTCTCCCACAGAGAGTTGGAATCCCACTGCAGAAGTACAGATTCGTGTCAGCATCAAGAAGTGACAAAACTGTGCCAAACGTGGCCCTCGACGGTTTTGAACTAACCTGATCACCAATGTAGAGATACGTGGTCTGCTTGGACCCCGCGATCCGTAGAGTATTCCCGCTCTGGCTATTCAATCCGCGCGTGTTCAGCGGGTTGATGATCCACGGCTGACTCCAGGGACCCGTGAGGTTGTCTGCGCGGAACGCGACCACGTTGTTGGGTCTGTAGCCCGTCTTGTGGCTCATGATGGCATAATAGGAGTCTTCCGTCTGCACGATTGAGGGGGCTTCCAGGTCGTATTTGGGAAAGCGGTGGACGACCGCATCAAGCTCTGCCTTGTCGTCATCGTAGCTCGTGATGTACACATCCCGCCCGTTGACGCTGTCTCCGTTTGAGTAGAGCGCGTACGATCGCCCGTCCTTGTAGTCTGTAAACAAGCCAAAGTCCTGCGACCAATTTCCCAGAGGTGCCGTGGCGTTGACAAAGGTGTAAGGACCCTGTCCGAACAGATTATTACTATATCACGACTGGCTGGGAGTCTCTAATGTACCTGAACGGTGGGCGATGTAGCATAACCTTGCAGCAGTAGACCATAGCTGGAGTTGTCGGCGTGCCAGTGCATATGCCACTCTTGGCTGACGTCTGAATACACGACCTTTGGCCGCTGGATAATGTTCTGCGGCGAGATGATGGGGTGCCCCTCAATCGGTTCTATCATAGTCACAAGTCAGTATTTGCGTCCTGGAATGTTTCGCATCAAGGGTGCCAAATGCGTGCGACTCACCCAAAGCCAGGCCGAGATGTTCCCAAGTTGCAAGGTCATCGGAGCTGTACACTGCTACTCCCGCCTGATGACCCAACAATATTAGCGTTTTGCTATCTTGCACAAGCGAAATCAATGCGAAGATGGAAACATGAATGACTGCCAGAACTTACACCCTCTGTAGCATTTTGTATCTTGTACTCGCCGAAAAGCCAGTACTTTTCCGTTATCTCGTCAAACAGAACCACACCGGCGTGAGCATTCACCAGATCGCCATCGGTATCGCGCCATCTGGCCCCAGGCACGATGTATCTAGCCGTCACCGCCGAGCTGGTGGCCAGCGATTGGAGTACAGTTGACGCACGCATGGTTGCTTCACGTGCGAGGGCACTCTTTTCCAGTTACAACGCTGATCAGCCCGAGAGTCGCGATGGAGACTTGACATGGACAAACTGGGAAGTCCTCTCATTTTGTACTGACACGAATCTACGCAATTATGGATGCCAAGCACATCACATTACTCCTGGGTCCCTGGCTCGTGGAGATTTACCCCGAATCCGGGCTAGAGAGCGCACTTCATCATAATTTCTCCGCATTGGCGAAGTCCTCAGAGCTGGGGTGATCACCTTCATTTAGCTCGACCAATCAATTTTTCGTGCAAAAGATCAAGCACTTGGTCGGATAAAGGGATTTGCATGCCTCTTTTCGTCCGGTATGCTGATACCCAAGGGCGCGCTCCCCACACAAAATCCATTGCAGCGAAACTTTATTTTGACGATTGATCTTGTATATTCCAAGCTACTGTGGCCTAGCGCCGCCACTCTCTAGCGCTGCGACCCTTAATTGCCTCCCTGACGCACCTTTCACCGGCCCACGACGATGCACATCAGCATGATCATTGGAATAACATATGTGGTTATCGCGAGAAGACAAAATTGTGAGCAGTTCTATTTTATCTGGTATTTGTCTTTGTCCGTGTGATTGGATGACAAATTTTTGGGGTACTAAACTCTTGCTTTATGCTTTGGAAAAAAAACTTTTTTTTTGGTACTGGGAGTGATTGTATGGAATAACAAAAGTGGATGATCTGTCATGTATCATACAACATTTGTGATTTCATGGCAACGGATACTAGTAGGGATGATAAGCATGACTCTTAGTCGAGCAAGCTCGTCTGATGTTTTACTTTCGACGTGATATGGAATCAAATAATCCTAAGCTCGTCCAGTCCTTTCGATTAGCGTCTGCCGTATGAGGTCTCCGAATTATAATTGGTAAAAGACGAGACAGTAGACTAGTGGTTGTTCATCAAGTGTTTTATTATACTCAGATGTCAGTTACATGATTCTTCAAGCTGATTATAAAAATCCAAGCCTATTCATTCGCACGGATAAGACCGGCGTTGTACATTTAGATTAGGAGTCTTGGGAACGTGCTAAGGAACTTTTGGAAGAAATTGTCTTTCCAGCACCTTACGAGATTTGGGCACACTCAGGTGCTTCAACGGGCAACAATAGAGGGGGCTTGTCATCCTTGGCACCGCTATCTGCATGATTGATTTGCTCCCTACGCGCAAATCGACAATTTGTATAACTTCGCCCTACATCTGTTGCTATGTGACTCAAAACCACAACGGCAGTCTCCACGTGACTTCATGTCTACTATATATTCTCTTCCATCACTACCATAGATACTATAGACACTTGACGGACCAATCAATCAACTCATAAACTCATAAACTCCCTGGTCGTTTTGATGTCTTAACTCTCTGCCCGTGGGATACTGTTTTAGCTTTTTTTGCATTCGCAGAGAACAAGTACAGCATACAAGATTCCAACTACGATAGAAACTGTCAAGGAGAGACTCCTAGATGCAGAATCAGGCAACGATTCAACTAGACTTGCCTGAGGATAAACCCGGCGGCCAGGCTGCTGTACCGATACCCACTGATGTACTCCCCGAAATAATCTTGCCTTTCGGTCATGTCAGTGCCCAGATGGATTAATCAAGCGGGTAAAGTTTCCCAGTGCTGTCCGGCCACTGTGCTTGATGTTTGTGGCCAACCGCATAATTTCTGCTGCGCGCGTTGACAAACGCGCGGTGCGAGCTAGTAACAATCTCCCATCGATCAGCTCAAGCTCTCAATATTTCATTTCAACAACAACAAATTCCATCACACACATCCGAGCAGAATCACACACAACTGCAGGAAGATGAACCCGCCTAACAACCCCACGGGTGCTGGCACCTCCCAGCAGGGAACACCTGCCAGTAAGTAACACTGTCTATACGTATCAAACCGACATACGCGGCTCTGTCTCGGTTGAGAGTCCCATCCCATCACCAGAGACACGCCCATCAACAGCTTCTTTTCGGGAACGCCACTGAACTGGAGACTTCGATCGTCTGCTTTCCGTCACTGATCAATCATACGATCATCCTGGCGCATCCGCTAACAACCTATTCGCAGATCCCGCCGTACATCCGCCCCTCAACGAGGCCTGCCGACCCCAGAGACTTTTCCACAAGGTCGCAATCGGAATGAAGCTGGCTGTCAATGGATTTTCGACCGCCAGTATACGGAGCTCGGTCAGTTTCTCTCCGGAGAAAAGCTAGAGGCCTTCAAGAAGGAGGTTCGCGCAAACCTCCGTAAGCGCCTGTCAGTATCATATTCCGTTGATGCATCGCGATCTCCGCTAACGAAGTTTCTTTCAGTGACCAGACAATCGACAATTGGCCTCCCCGTACCAATCACGACTACCGTTCGGACGTGCGGTTCGCTATGATAAAGGCCATGGAGGAAAATTGGAATTCGTTCAATTGCCAAGAGGAAAGCGGCGACCTTGAAATGGACGAGGCTTTGGGAGGGAGTGACGAGTCCTGTCCCGCTGAGCTACTGTTGCCGTCTTTTTACGAGGAATAATGAGTAAGGCATACGGCGATCGTGGTCAACGCACGACAGGGTTTGCCCATGGTAGTAGTGGCAAAGCGAGATATAGCATTGTCTAGACCGTATAACGGGAAGTAGGAACTTCTGGCTCTTGCAATGAGTTAATGAATTATAATACATAAAATATTTTCCTTATATTCTTCATTTTTTCTTTTTGGTCTTCAATGCCCTTTACATGTGTTGGTTATCTAGAACTGAAGCTTTTAGTATTAACACTTCGCTCATATCACCATACTCCCGGACGGGAAACGGATGAACTCGGCTTGCGGCGAGGGCTCCCTCCTCGTTGATTATGATGCTTGATACTGCATCGATCACTAAGGCGTATGGATTATTCTGAAACTGATTATAGGGCGGCCAGATTCCAACCTACGAGACAGTTGAATGTCGACCCGAAAGAGCATCCACCTATAGACCGTTTATACGTCCAGGTTGTTGGAAGGCCGCAGAAAACAACTCGAACCCATTTGAGAGATTTGGTTACGACGGACAGTCCGAGCCATTCACTAGCGATTTAGCAACTGACTCCCAGGAGCATGCGAATAATGCCCGACGTCCACAGAGACTCCACCACAACTCTCTAAGCGTTTTCCACTCCCAGTCATATCGGTAACTAGACGGAATAATCAACTAGGTGAACTTGCCCAGTGTTATCCGGCTATTGTTCTTGTAACTTGTGGCCAACCGCAGAATTTCTGCGGCGCGTGCTGCGAGCTAGTGATTTCCACCTGCCCTCTAAATAACAATCGCCTATCTGCTCAGAATTTCAATCTTGGACTTGACTAAGCTTCCATCCAATTCACCACACTCTCACAAGCAAACCCTTCCTGTGCTGAAGATGGATCAGCCCAGCAGTGCCGCCGGCACCGACGCCGCACAGAGCGGCGAATCCAACAGTGAGTAACTCTTCCCCTGAGAATAGAACCGACTGCGAGGGCTCCGTTGTGTCCCAAGAGTCCCATTCTACCGCCAGCGCCACCTCTATCAACACCACATATGCAGGCACTTTATCGGACTGGATCTTGATCATCCATATTTCTCCGCGGAACAGTCATCGAACTTGCCCGACGCATTTGCTAACATCCCGTTCGCAGCACTCGCAAACCTTGCAGCGCCCGCAAACCTCCCGGCACCTGGAAACATCGCAGCGCCTGCAGTTAATCAGCAGCAGCTGAACGACGCCAGACGGCCTCAGCGCCTTTACCACAAGTTAAAGGTCGCTATGAAGTTAGCGGACAAGAGAATCTCTGACCGCAAGTTTACTGAAATCGGCCACTTCCTGCCAGAGGATAAACTGGCAGAGTTCAAGTTGGAGGTCCGGGCTCAAATTCGTCGTCGTCTGTCAGTACACTCTTCTGTTATTCGTCGCAACTTCCGCTAATACAACTGCTATCAGGAACCAGACGATTGACAGCTGGCCTGTCAGGGAGTACCATGACTATCGTCCCGATGTACGTGTGGCCATCGCCAAGGCGATGGAGACCAAGTGGCATCTCTTCGATTGCCGCGAGAGCGGTGACTTGAATATGGACGAATTTGTCCCGTCAGAGCTGCTCCTGCCGGCTTTCTACGAGGAGTAGCGCATGATAATCGAAGGAGCGCGTTAGAGAAGAGACAGTCTGTATACCATAGAAGGGAGAAATCACCCGCCCGGAACAAGAATCGAGTCCGACAACTCGCATCATTCATGATTTTCAATACATAATGGCATTGATACTGCCGAATGAAACGGTTGAAAACTGCGATACCAACGTGAGATACGCCATAGCGAGGGCTGTGATCAATAGTTGAGGCCTGTTCGATTGTACGGATAAAAGTGATGTGACGTTCCTGACGACAGACATCGTGATAGAGTAAATAAAGCCACGGGTCCCGCTTCGGGCCGTAGCCTCGGGTGCGCTAGGTGTAGTGGGACGTCAGTGTCCCCACCATGCTACTGGCTAATAGTATAAATTCCGGCGCAGCCCAAAAGGTGCTGCTATTCGATGGCCTGAAGATGTAGTTAGTGGTGGCGCACACTTGCACTAAGCAGCCCCCGTAAGTAGATTCAGGTCAAGAGGGGTCAATCTAGATGTAGGCATATGCCGGGAAAGACCCGAGTTGCACCAAAACTCACTTATTTCTACCTCTCAAAAAGAAAAAATTTCGAAAAATTCAAAGAACACAAACACAAAACAGATTACAGAGTGAAATGATAGAAGTCGGACGAGTTCATCACCTCATCTTAACAACTTGCTTTTATACTTCGAGGCCTTCTCCAAGGGAATGTCGCATCAAGTTCGGCGACCCCATGTAGCTGGGAAGGCAGACAAATGCGACAGTCGGCGCTTGTCATCAATGATTTGGTTTTGTCGGTTATGATGTTTCTGAAAAGTAGTGGCTTTACTTGTTGAACATAGTTACGACTGTCAACATGCGAGGATCAGACGTGCCGATACTAAGACTGCCACAATATCCACGACATGTGTCTTGCCCTGGCCAAAACTAGGGCCTCTCGTCGACAGGTGACCAGTCCAGGTACACCAATGCTAAAGATAATCCAACGTTATGTCAACGCAATTTTATTTGCCTATCGTTTGTCGGCCCCAAAAGTTTTCCGCACAACAAGAGAGTATCGCAGGGAAACCTGGCTGTTTTATGCTGGAGATCTCAGCGCTACTCTCCCGTGAAGAAGGCGGCGTCAGGCTGGTCTAGATTGAGGTCTGTCTGGCCTGTAATGCGTGTCCGCGATCCTCTCGGCCCCACTGTTCCAGGCCAGTCGAGACTTGTGCAGAGTTTGTCGAGCAGTGTGAAGTTGTCTCAATGGACGGTAGCGGCGGGGTTGCATATCGCATTCCAGGAACTCTTCCATCCCACAGCAATCGGAGGGGCGGTTTTCTTGGTCTAAATCTTATTTTGACTACTCCAATGGGCTGTCTAAATCTTGCCAACCACGATAATGGTTCCGACCTCATCTCGGGTTCGGTCGGCTTTCCGGATGCAGGGCCCCTCCCTGGTCCCTGCAATGCAACGGCTGTGCATCCGCCGGAGATCCCTGGCCAAAACGCCGTCGGCTCGTTCCATGGAGGATAGTGAGCACAGTCGTAATCGCTGTGGTTTCCTGGAAGGGATTGCAGAAATCCCCTTCGGACTCGTCGAGTCGGCAATCTATATCAGACCTCGGTTGTTCGTCCGACGCAACCTTTTCTCTTTCTATACTGAATTCGTATGAATGTAGAAATGGATATCTTGATTGATTGAGAGGATTGTGCTCAAATGAACAGTGTCGAACAAAGTCATCCGCGGATTGAGACCTTCGGGTGGCCAAAATTGTATGATTGTGACCAAGGGCGCCAGGAAGTACTCAATTGATGTTTTGAAGCCTAGTGATCAGATATGCATTCATGTTGGGACGAACAGTATGTACCTCCCCGAATCCGTCCTCGATCCTTTGGTGAAAGGCTCTCAGTAGCGTCGCATGCAGCTGTAGTCTGCTGTACACAAGCCATTGCAGTCACATCTGTGTTGGAACGATATTCAGGCGAAGCGACTAGAGTACAACCAAGTCACAAACACTCCATGTCGGACCTGCGTTGAACGGACCTCCTTTCAATGCCCCCCTTCTTGAAGGATCCATGCCCTGGTGAAATCTTGGTTAGGTTTCCCCCGAGATTAGAAAATGACATTTCTGCACTTGACCTCATATAAGTGATGATCGCCGAGACTTCAATGTCCATACTCCACAAAGCTTGTGCTACATGTATACTACGAGGAACGACATGGATGGTCTTTTGGCTGACCCAGAGTATGCAAAGGAGAGCAATGCTGCTCGGATCATCGGAGTCGTCACCTTTTTCCACTCAGTCGCCCATACAGTTGTCGCCTGTCGCATCTATGTGAGACCATGGCTGGTGAGGTCTTTTGGCGTCGACGATGCCATTATTGTCATCGCCGTGGTACGTCTGCAGCGATTATCTTCTAATCTTACCTGTGCTGACGACAGAAGCTACTGGCCATGGTATCGTGGATGTCTGATTCTTCAACTGCCTTATGGTCTTGGACACCATGGGCTTACGATTCCCGTCGATCGACGAACGAAATTCGAGCAGATCAGTTTTTGGAAAACAGTCATACCCGACGGGTTCGCGATGGGACTTTTACGAATATCTATGGCTCTCGGCCTTCTTCGACTGAACAAGGATATCACGTGGTATAGGTGGTCCTTGTTCGCCGTAATAGGTAATATGCTCATCACCATGGATGGTACGCACGGAATTCTGATCGTTTCCCACAGGATTCGTGGTTTTATACACAATACAACCCGTCGCCTGGCTGTTTGTGTATTGTACCCCTTATAGTGGATGGTGGGAGTTCCAGTGGCTCAATCCCTTTGATCCACGCTGCTACGACTTCAACCTTTTTCTCAATTTGACCTATTGGAATATTGGTAAGCCGGGATTGTGCTGATCGTGGGCATTCCTCGGCATTAACCACGGCCTGACTTAGCATTCAACGTTTTCACGGACATTTGCCTCGGGACTCTGCCCATACCCGTTATATGGAATCTGCAGATGAAGCTGCGCCTTCGCCTTTAAGTCATTGGCATTATCAATCTGGGATGCTTTTCAGTCTGCTGTGTTTCACCGGCGAGGTTTTGATGACCGATCCCCATTGGCTACGCAGCTCAGTAATTTGTGGTATATGCAAAGCGGTCTTTATGCTGACTACTGGAGGTGATCCTGATAACACATTGTGAGTCTCCATCTACCAACACAAGTCTTATTTGCTGCAGCTAACGCGCTGTGGACAGCGATTACTGGGTTCACTTTTGGCAAAAGTAAGTTCAAACTTCCCTCGACCCGCCGGACAGGTCTGTACTAACATAGTGCGCGACAAGTCTTCAATTGAATATTGGCATCATTGCTGCATCTGCTTCGTTCTTGAAACCCCTAGTCGGCCGAATCTTGAAAATCAACTCCACGATCGGATACTACGGGACCTCAGGCAACGCGGGGTCTGGTCGACCGTATGGATCTCAGACCATTGGCAGCCGTGCATCGAAGCGACGAACGATCATCACCGACCGAGCGGTGATACAAGACTACGAATTGGACAAGTTCCATGGCAGCATACCAGACGACTCAAAGTTGTCTCCGATTGCCGAAAGAACAGGACCTGTTCGATCGCTGATACATGATAGCCCCCGCTCGATTGAAGCTTTCTACGAGGAGGGCACACAGTTGGACAATAGCAGCGAGGAAATCATTCTGCAGAAGCCAGAACCTTTGGGAACGGGAGGAATTGTTCTCAGGCGCGAATATACAGTCAAGTACGGTGAGCGGTGATTACCTAACCTAGGTCAAGGCACATGGCAAGTTCTGAGATCGATTGCTAGCGGAGAGTTGAGGGCTGGCCCATCTGCAGTTTAGTAATTTTCCACACCTCGCGCTTGTGATGAAAGCCGCGCCGTGCCCCATGGCAAAACTTCGTGTGTTCAACTTTGGGAATTTCAAAATATCCCAGACATTCTCCAGCTACACTGCTATCCTCCGTCCGCTCTCGTTGTTGGAATAAACTCATAAATTCCTCAGTGGAAGCTGCGCTTTGAGTAATCTGTAACGATCAACCACCCCCACCTGTCGCAGCGACTAACATCGACCTACCCTAAACCTAGCCCAAGTCAGTGGATGCCCGTAGCCTTCGGTCGGTCCCACTCGGATGGAAAGCTGAGCGAACATGAACCTGTCCGAACTTGATGTTGGCAAATTTTGCAACAGTCTCTACTTAAAGAGGATGAAATTCCGTGAACGAGACGATTGTTTCCCAAGGCCCGAGATGAGAGCCACACCGGTACCATTAATTCTCCTACGCTATGCATAAGCGAGAAGGAGACTTAACCATGTCGATGCAACGGTCTTGCCACCGTTGAGACTGTCTGCTTCTGCGCCGCATTCTTGCATACAGCATAGTATCCGGATACTCCTCCACAACCCGCAGGCCGTGGTATTCTGCCGAGAGCTTCCCACCCATGTTTGTTGCTCGAGATTGAATGCAATGCTGCAGATGCATCTTGGTCTTGGCCACCGGCGAGCCCATGTGGCCTGGACGCAGGGCGGCGCTATAAAGGTGGTTTTGCTTCCCTCCCGCTCCAAGACCGAAAGCGAGACTTGCATCCAGTAGTCGGAAAGACAGGGCTGTGCGACACCTCGGGAAAACGGCCAACATGCATTGCAACAGTATTCGCTTCGGCGCCACCTTCTTGGCTTCGGCGGCGTTCGTTTCGCAAGCGGCCGCTGCAGGCACTCCTACCACCAGCATATCCCGGGATGGTAAGTCACAATTCACAAATGCTGGAGCCTCTTGGTTGACTCTGACATTCCTCAGTGGTGATCATTGGTGGCGGTGCGTCTGGAGCACATGCGGCTGTTTGGTTGCGCGACCAGAACAAAACCGTGGCAGTAGTCGAGAAGAAGGGCGTCCTTGTGAGTTTACTACATCTTAAATCGCTTCACTTCACAACTGCTCACACGCAGCCAGGGAGGCCATACCGCTGTCTACAATGACCCAGACACGGGCAAGCCGATCAATGTTGGCGTGCAGGGCTGGATCGAATACGAAAACACAATGGACTTTGTGGAAAGAATGGGCGTGTCGACCAACGGCTCTATGCAGTTCACCACGCTGACCAGCGAGTTCATCGACTTCAAGACTGGTCTGCCCGTCGATGGCTACAGCGCCCCGGCTGACGCCGAGAAATATGCCGCGTTGCAGACTATTCTCGACATCTGGGAGCCCTATGAGAACTTGACCATGCCTGGCTTCTTCAACTTTCCCAACGCCAGTTCAACTCCAGATGATCTTCTCCTACCTTTCGGCGAGTTTGTCGACAAGTACAACGTCTCCGCCGGAGTACCAGCTATCTGGGAAGCAACGGCAATGGGACTGAGCAACACCATGGACGTCCCGACGCTCTACTTCGTGCAGGCGAGCGGTGTTCCAATGGTGCGCGCACTGCTTGGGCTCGGCGCATCTGTCGTCCCACCTTCTGGCAGTCTGCACGAGCTCTACGATGCAATTGCCACATTCCTCGGCGATGATGTGCTCTACTCTAGCACGGTCATCGACTCCACCAGGAACGATCCCGGCGTGACAGTCCATGTTGCAAACGCAAACGGCACTGTGACTGAGATCAATGCCAAGCGCCTCCTCATCGCCATTGAGCCCACCGAGGACAACCTGGCACCTTTCAGTCTGGACGACACCGAGACTGCAGTTTTCGACAAGTTCGGCTATGCCACGGTCTATGCCGGCATCCTCAAGCACCCTTCTCTGGCGCTCTCCACATCCTACTCCAATACCCTCTCCGCAGCGGCACCAGAAAACTGGACCGTCTATCCGGTCGCCTCGCAACTTGGCCGCATTGACTACCTCGGCGGCACAACCGACCTGTTCCAGTTCACCGCCGTCGGCACCGAGAACGACACCTCAGAGTCCATACAGGCCCTGATCGGCGACGTGATCGACACCATGATCGCCGCCGGGACGCTGCCGCAGACCAACGGCACCCTCAGCTTCCCGGCCTTTGCCAACCACGGCATGATGCACTCGCGCGTCTCGGCCGACGACCTCCGCGCCGGCTTCATCCAGCAGCTGTACGCCCTGCAGGGCCGCCGCTCGACGTACTACACGGGCGCCGCGTTCAGCGCCGGGTTCTCGACGGTGCTTTGGGCCTTCAACGAGGAGTTGCTTCCTAGACTAATTGAGGGGATCTAGACGTGTTTAGCTTCTTCAATGTAGCTATTGAAATCCTCGCGGCTCAGATTATTCGAAGAAATAGAAACAATTGATCGACTTCTGCCTAGACTTCGACTTTGTGCCAATGCTTAATTGTGTGATTTCGAGAAGAATTTCAAAAGTTTGAGCTTTATTGTGGTTTCAAGATGACCCGCTGTATAACGAGAAGCTCTGTTGAAGAACGGCAACCAGACAACAAACACTACACTTGCTTGATGTCACGCCCAGTTCTCGCGATACAGAGAAGAACAACGAGACTGTGGCCCCGAATGTTTGCCAGCAGACATCTACAAGTGAGCTCCGTTATCCAGTCCCCTGAACGCCGGAGGGTGGCCCCGGGCATCCTCCATCGTAAGACTCCTAATGCCCCCAAGAATAAGAGAAAGGAACGGCTTAGGAGGCCGCGAAGGGTAAGCATGATTTCGACGCCCAACCTTTAAATGTCGAGCTCGAGAGCCAAAGTGGAACGCAGGCAAGAATCAGCAAAACCGTCGTCACAAACACAGGACTCCTGGTTGGAGACACTGAAGACCCCGGAATATGTGACGAAGGAGTGAAGATTCTCCTCCTATCTAGCCTGTCAGACCAAGTTCAGACTAGCATTGTCAGGCTCGCCTAGGCCTCATGAAATATGCCCAAAAAAATTGAAGCTTCTTTCGCCAAGAAAATAAGAATGGCCGCGTGCAAAGGGCTTTCAGCTCATCTCTTTTTTCGAAGCCAAACCTCCATGGCTGTACTTGAGATGCGATCGAGAGCGTTTGGCCGCAACGATCCAATCTCGCCTCTCGACCGCCAAACTACACCAGGCCACAATCCTCTCGCGTGGTCCATACCGTGAAACATGTAAGGGCGAGCCAGGGACCATAGAAGTCACCCAAGAAGCCGTGGCCAACCCGGCTCTCGCCCGCTCCGTTTGTACTCTTCTCTGGGTGAACTCTGGCAAAACCGTGGCTCAATACCCGGCTGCAGCACCTGAAGCAAGGTTATTGGGGCAATTAAGTCGGTAAGCAAATAAGAACATCCGGGGAACTGGTCGAGTGGTACAAAGCGCTCTACCAGGGTTATCCGGCAAGAACGCTGATTTACTCAAACGCACTCCGGCCACTGATCTACCTCTTTGAGGTTATCCGGTGACTGGTTCGCCGGGCGGGTTATCCGGGTCATGATCTTGCTGATTTACCTCTCCCTCTTTTTTTCTTTTTTTCTTTTTTCTCTTTTTTAACTTGTCCGATTCGGCAAATCGAGGACACCGCGTTTGTCTAGAAATCATGCATGCATGGTCTTGCCTTATCACTTTGTACTCCACTCTTCCTTTCCTGCTGTCCAACGATTGGTGTTTGGTCTGGGAAGCCATTATATTTTGTATATCACGCCAACTGCGACGCCCGTTCTCGCGAGACTGCCGTTTCGGAACAGGATGCGGTTCGGGGACACTATGGCTGACAGCGATCGGACCGCTCGATAAGCAGCCGCAGTGATGGTCCGAGTGTCACTTCATGTGAATGTGAATGCCTCTGACAAGATGGAGCTCCGCGGCCTTCTCGTGGGATGGGGTAAGGCTCATGGAGTTTATGTACGAGGGGGTTATCTGAGTGTTTCTACATCATGAGGGACAGAAGACGCACGTCATTGGCGGGATTGAAACCATTGCGCAGGCTTAATCGGTCATTATTGGTGACACTGTCAGCCATGACCATTGACACACCAAGCGGCAAGTATCAGGGGAACCTCTGAGCAGAGTCTTACCACATGCTGCCAGAAGGCTGGTCTTTTGAAGAAGGAGATCTGGACCACTGAGAGCAAAACTGGTAAGACTGAACGACTGTTGAGACGAGATCTCGGCCACCTGAAAATTGAGGTCTTAAATTGGACTGTATGCTCTCGCGCCATGAAGTACAACATGCTAATCGTTGGCGATGACAGGCAGCTATTCGGCAAGAATAGCAAAAAGAAAGACAACAACTCTTCGAGGCCTCGGCACTTTTCTACGATCACTTTTTATTCCGAGCATCACCAACGATGGAAGCTGAAACGCATCAGAGGTTTATGACTTTTAACGCCTACCCAATTTGACCAAGCTGCAAAGAGCAAGGGGAGAGATTCATGTGTTTGGGAGAAACATCGGTAGTACCGTTGGGAAGTCCGTACCTATTAGGAGTAATACGGCCGTCTTCTTTGTTTGTGGTTTCAAATGATGCTGGTGGGCGCCAGGCTTGCCGGTGGGCGTCGAAGCCTGGCTCCCCAGGCATCATTAAAGTCATGCCACCCGCCTCCCGCATCGATCCGCTACATGCACAAGAGGCGTCCGAGAAGCGCGTCACTATCATTTCCAGAGAAAGTAAAGCCATTGCTGTCTACCTCTGACCGACGGAGGAGGCCCATATACGCTTACAACACGTCTCCCGAGTTCAACTGGTACGTCTTTCGGTCCGAGATCATTCCAAGTCCATACTGACCGGCTCCAGTGGCGTTAGAAGTACGTGTAGTTCGTATTGACCCGTCAGTTGGTGAGCAAGACTGCCATGAATCCAGACAAAATGGTCCACAAAGTAGCATCTTGCTAAGCCGTCGAGCAGAAACGGGGCCACCGATGGCATATACCTCGGGAGTGCAGAGCAACACCCCGAGTAATTTCCACACCCAGGAGACGCGGACTTCCAAATCTGTCTCCATGGTCTTTGATCAAAAGTGATCTTGTGCATTCTAGGGAAGCTTACCGTCGACACAAGATCCGACTAAAACAGCCGACGCGCGTGCAACGCATACTACTTGGCATGCGCGATACATGTGTGCGCTCCTACTGTTGGACTTGCTGCTGTTGTCCGCGCCGCGTTCCACTCAGAGCCAAGCCAGAGAAGTACCTTTTCAGCACCGCGAGCTGCCTCGATCCCGTGAGCCTGTGAACGTCTCCCGGCCAGCCGACCACCAGCCACGTCTCGAAGGACGTACGAGAACCTTTTGGGCCAGTTTGCAGAACAGGGAGATACAACTGACCATCTTACCGCTCGAGCAAATCATCAAACTCGACTTCCAAATAATCAGGGCGATCATGGTGCTGGGTGTTCGGAACCTGTCGAGGCGGCGAAGCCATCTAAATTCCAGGATGTAGGAGAGAACCCTGTTGATAAGGGCTTTCATCTGATTCTCCTAGGTAAGATTCCCCAGTCTCTTCCAGATTATGCCCTCGCTAGGAGATAGGGTTGTTGCTGGTCCCTCACGCCTTGCTCATGGAGCGGGACTAGCCGACCATTCATCGATAGACCAGAGGTATTGTTGTTTGCGAAATAGAAGGCGGAATATACAGCGCTGTGCTTTCTGTGCTTACGATTGGAAAAAGGATACATCTGCCAGAGAGCAGGTGATATGAATCAAGACGACCATCCTTGCTGGCATGTTTCGAACGGACAGGTTCCGTTCAGCTGTTAACATCAGGTTGACGATGATATCACAATTCGTCAATAATCGCTATACCGCAAACTCCAGAGCGGGAACATTTTCATGATTTGGAAGGTAGGCTTATTTTCGGTTCCGATCACATCTGTGAGTGGCCCTCATCGCATGAGCCCCAAGTAGTTACAGACAACCGTTCTTAGGCGGCTTTTACGTTAACCTTCAACCCATTCAAGTATCGACCGCCTCATCATATATACGGGATCCTTTGCTGTGCACACTGTAGTGCCATTTCTGCTTTCAAGAGATTACCTATCAAGCAAAGTCCGTATTAAAAGCAGTTTTCTTTTTCGAAAGCAAAGGCTACGTGAGCCTTCCTAGGCGGCATATTGATACATATTATGCGAACGAGTCTCCGTACACTCTGACTTTCTATCCAAATAGTTTTGGCGAGTTTGGGAAGATATATGTTATCATTAATTCTTTTTAAATTTCTGTGTTATATTTGCGCAAGACTTTTTTATCCGATCTTTGATCCACTATTTTTAAAGAAGAAAAACAAAGAGAGCAGTCTTTGCAATCCCGAAAGCATACGAAGACTTTTTGTCCGATCACCGTATTTACTAAAAGGCGACGTAAAGTATCCAGCAATATCAACGTTTCGAGACAAACGCACAAAGGAGCGACCAAAGTGACACAAGCACAGCCACCCACAGTCGAGGGCTGGAAACTTTGGGCATCTTTGCTGGTACAGCATTTTGGTTGCTGCCTCCTTCATACACCTTACTACTCGTAGCTGGCACCATCACCCGGCATCGGTCTTGGAGGCGTGATGAACTCAGTACTTGGAGAGCTTTCGTTCAACAAGGACTGCCTCAGGATCTACTCAATCGTTTGTTCTCTTTGGCAATGGTCTTGCTCACATGGAGTGTACACAAGAGGCGGAACCTCTCGCGCCAGGTGAACTTGCAGGGCACGAATATTATGAAGATGATGCCCCAAAATCACATTGTGATATCAGCCACTCGGTGTACGATGAGAAGTCGTAACGTTTCTCGCCAACACAGCTGGGGCAACGGATTACCTGCAATAAACGCGAGGATGTTGAATCCAGGGCCCGTGGACATAGTTCTAATGCAAGATCCAACGAGCACTCTGTCATCTGACTCTATGCTGACTAGTATTCCGATGTTGAAAAAGTTTGAAGCCTCTCGCAAACGTGAAGCCTGCCTTATTTCAGCCATCTGCACAAGAATGAATATGTTTACGGAGATATAGTCCTTGAGTCATAGGAACCGACGCCAAACGACATAGGGAACTACGGCACACTACCTCGAGCATGCCAGTTGCATGATTGATCAAGCTCGCACCCCGTATAATGCGAGGTGAGCAGTTCATGCTGAGTTCATGTCATATCAAGAGTCCTACACTTTTACGGGCAATGATATAATGCCTTATGCTTAGAAGCCAGCCAGACAGGCAATCTTCTTCGTCGGTTAATGATTCGGCGTTGTCGGCAATGAATTCGCGGTCAATGCAACGGGTCGCATCACAGTCTCGAGGCTTATTCAAAAGCCTCGGTAAGAGGTGTGTGTGTCCACATGCAGACTCGGAGATCTCGCACCAGCGGCGTTTAGGCCATAGAAATATCTTGGGCGCTGGAAAAAGACCCCAGCTCAACAGATCCCCAGCATTCCATTCCAGGCGGGACGATGCATGCATGCCAACTATTGAGATCTGTGCGGACATAGAAAAAGTTGCGCCGCCGGAGCAGCGACGTACGATGAAGGTTATAGTATCGCCTGAGAGCTCCGTTGTGGCTTGCATACTGCAGCACACAGGAGTGCATTCGGAGGAGGGGCTAACGTCCGAGATGTGGTAATCGAAGCCCTTCCTCGGTTCATATAGCCGAGAATGCGACCGCATAATGTTAAAGAAGGGGAAGAACTAAAACAAACCTAAGTGGAAAGCTTGGCATTGATCCAGTTGCTGCTGCACCGTTGAAACGTCAAACCGTCTGATATGGAACGAGGTGGATTACCAACAAGGTACGTGATTGCTTACACATTGTGTGAATAACGACGAGTATATTTGATCTGTACCACCGTTGTATACTGCACTACAGAAAAGTTGCATGTTCCTGGCTACTACACTTCGTCCCGACGTACACGTGTGTGGTTCTATTGTAAAGTTGGAAATCCCAGTATAGCGCCCCCTTTTCCTTGGTTCATTATACTGTCAGGCGCTATCAGCCTCAGGTACAACTGATGACGAGCCTCACTTCTGGGTACGCGGCAAAGAGGGTGAGGGAGTATAGCGACACGCCGTTGGTGCTTTCACTCCATTACACGCTGTAATTCCAGCACTTCCAGCACTTCCAGCACTTCGTGTACCAAATCACGCCCCTGACAATCGCAATTCCTTTCTCTGCCCGTGGACAATTCCTGTTCATCTTTGGCGCCTCCCCTGGGACCCTGTTCTAGCGCGCAAGTACCAGTGGACTTGCGGGAATGGACACCCGCTCGTTCGTTCCCTCTTTTCCCTTTGCACAGCCGCAAAGATGGGCAGTTGATCCAAGCTATCGGAACCACTATTCCCAAAGGTTCGAGATCTGGATTTCTCTGGACCCCCCAGTCTAGCAGGAAGGCTTGGCAACGCCTTGTTCCCGCTCTGCCCAAAATCGAAGATCCTAGCTTAGCCACCGAGAGTCAATATCTCGTTTTCCATTCTCCTCCTAGTGATACGACCTCCCATCAACCATGCGCTCTATGTCGTCTATTCTTTCCACTTGCCTGGAAGCAGTAACAGCCAGAAGAGATGTCCGACGCCAGCGCCTGGCGTAAAACTAGCAGCGTAGAGTATAGCTAGTATACTGGCCTAGATTTACACTCAGAGGCCCGGCAGAAACACAAAAGATGCCAAGCGTTCTCCACAGCCGGCGCCGGGCACTATTTAACCCTATCCTCCACAAGCATAATCGAGGACGCGCGGTTGACGTATGGCGACACCCCCCGGGAGACTTGGTCCGTGGGCAAGCCTCTTTTTCCCTTCTGTCCTCGAGAGGGGGCGTGAATCACTGAAAAAAGTTTCCATGGAAAAGTCCGAAGAGCCTAGTCTCTGCGCCTAGTATTAAGATTATCATTGACATTTTAGTGTTCCCCAAGTGGCTGCGTACCACGTCTCGAAGCAGTCATCATGGCCCACTGGGATTGTTCCAAGCTGAGAGTGACAGGGAATAGTCTACAGCATCCTGAATAGTACATACTTCAGATGGTTCATGTACGTGATGCGCATGGGGATTGAAGATCAGTCACAGATGACAGATACTAGATACCAATCAACGATTCAATTGTCGGCAATAACGTAAATCAAGAAATGGCCTCATGGCAGCAGTTTGAAACACGATGCAGGACTCGGTCGAATTCCCACCCCCATTGTCTATCTGCAACCATGATTCGAGTATAGCCAAGTTTGACCCCTCCTCGGAATTGCCGCCGCGTCTACATACAGGCACTACGTACGTCGTCCATCGGCAGAGGCCGAAGAAAGAACAAAAACGTGGGCACTGCGCTGATACAAGCAAGAGATCCATCCACCCTCTTGCCCTGGAAAAAAAAAAGAGTTTTGAACAAAGATGAAACGCTAGAAGATGCTACAATACTCACAATGCTACGTACTTGCAACGACCGAGAAAGCCTGTTGGCAATCTCACCTCATAAAAGATGGAGATCGTCCCTATTTCCGAGCGAGACCAACCAACCCCATATTTCTCCAAACGATGTGCAGGCCCCCAGAAGATCTTTGCAAGACGTCAGAGGTTTTGGGCGTCTATTGTCCAACACTCGACCTGATACTCAAACATCCATCGCTATAAACAACCAGTCGTTGCACTGCAAGGTCGTGATGCCAGCATAAACGGCCATGACGTTCACTGCTGTTTTGCGATTTGCTTTCATTAACTATTGCAACGGGCCCCTTGCGCGTTCTGGACCCTGAAGGAGTGGCCGCCCAAATAAATGTGGACATCGGGGACGCGTGTATATACAATGGGTCCCCCAGCCCAGGGCCCACGAACCAGTTAGCAATCTGTAGGCTCTGCGGCGCTTCCCTATTCATAGCACTATTACGCAGCATAGGACAAGGGGGGCCATGGCATTCCTTGCTACTGCTCATTTGCTTAATTGTCCCAGAAAAGGCCGACCTGTTGTTCCTGCTCTCGTAGGTAATCTCTCGGATTCATTAGCAGCAGCTAGATGGCAGCTGAGTAGTCATCAAGAAAAGCCATGCCGTTTCTTTGGCGGTTGTGGCTTGGAATATGGGGTCGTCCAGCCGGTCGGGATGGGATTCGTGTCCCTTATTTCTGGTCACAACGGCTGGCTGTTGGCAGTTCTCTTGCAATGTTGGTTGCGTATTGTCTGGCGTAAGCTGATTCCTCTGAGCATGCTAGTAAGATTGTTAGTCAGACGCGAGACGGCGGCGGCGGCGGCGGGAATAGTGGGAAGCATGACCAATACTGCTGGGTGGCCACCTGAGAGAGGCAGAACCTAGAAGGTGAGCTCCATGAGCTCCCGCATCGAGCAGCTGTCAGTGCTTGGCAAAACCACGATGGTTTCGTCGACGCTGACCGAGCCCGGGCCAACCCAACCCCATTCTCCTTTCGAAAGTTGAGCAAGTTTTTGTGTTGCAAGCTTTCCTCCCCCCGTCGGATAAGCGGGCACTCTCTCTTTGACTACGTGCTATTTCGAGCAGTTGATCGACGCAGGCTCGGGCTCCGGTTGGCCTCTGCTTTGATTTTTGTTTCTGACCTGGGACATGTTCTCCGTCACGGGATCTTCAGCTTTTTCCAGATGAGATGAGACCTACGGAGAGTGTATATGAATGCAACAAGTCTGTACAAATCAATGGCAGAGTACCAAATGGGACACGGTAGGCTGTATGGCCGTCTGGGTCTTAATCAAGAGCAATCATGAAAGTCACGATCCAATCCCTGCATGTGATATGATCTGAGAGCAATCCCATCCTGTGACAAGATACAGGACAGCGCCCGCGGCGTGTTGCCGGTGGCATATCATCTAGCTGACGGGCTCCTCATCCTCCTGCCTCGTAGACAAAAAGAGGGGAAGAGAGATATATGCTTTGTTGCTCTTTGTTGCTCAGCTTCTCAGGGTTCCGTCCGTCTGCAGGGTGGGCCAATCCCTCCGAGAGAAAGTTATGGTTGTCCCCTTGGCTTTTTTACTACTTCCCACAGCCTCGCTACTCCGAGATGAAGAGGTCCCACAGACATGGCTCAGTACTACGTATGTCTCTGTGGTCTCATGTCGCATCGATCTATGGCGCTCTGCTGCTGCTGCTGCCGCTGCCACTGCATGCCCACCGTTCGAGCCAGGGAAATAAGCGTTTACGGTGACGGGGCCCCTAACTGTTAAACCTACGGGACCTGGGATCTCTCTCGTGTGGAGTATTGCCTTGGGCCAACGGGTCCCCCATGAACGTTGCCGCGTATGCGTAATACAAGGGTCCTGGGAGCGCTGCTCTCTTCGTCGAGTGGTGGGAAGTAGTGCCCGCCCCCTCTCAGATGAGAGAGGGCTTGCATGATCAAGCATCAACCGTTTCCTGGTTCAGTTGGCCCCCGATAAGGAAGTGCTGTGCATATGCGTTCGCGTCGTGCCATACCGTTGCAGGGTGAATCCGGCAGGCCATGAATGATGAGAGCGGGTCGGTCCTGGGCTATGACTGGTTTCCTTGCTCACGAGTTTACTGGCTGTATCGAGGTGGGACGAATCGAAGTAGTAATGTGAGAGGTGGAATCGATGATCGATTTTTCGGAAGAGACTGTCGGATAGGACAGTCTTCTGCCAACGAGTGCTATTTGCTGAGTGTAACTATATACAGGAACTTGGTTGTTGGACAGCATTCAAGCTGGTCCTTAAAAAAAGATATCCAAAGACCGGAACTCCATCCCGAGGTACACACTTGAGTGTGACCATAGTTTGTAAATGCGCGCTTCAAAAGAGAAAGAAAAGAAGAGTCTCAAGCTTCCAGGTCCAAACCATGTTGCTAAGCCTAGCAACCAAACCTGAACCAGTGCTTTTTGTGGTTCCCCCAAAACGCCGTAGATATGCATCAGAGCCGATGGCCGCGAGACCATGGCATCTGTAAAACAATGAAAGCAAGTAAACCCCAATCGTCTCTTGCGATGGGAAAGACTTAGGACCCTATTTTGGTCCAGATTCCATCTTCTAAATGTGGAATTTCCTGTCCAGGGCACGAAGTGACTTGGCGTCCTGGTTGTTGTAGAGGTCTGTTGCGGGCACGGCAGCCAAGGTCCTGGGCGAGCTGTTCGCACTGCCGCTGCTGGCAGGGTTGGCGCTGCTGGGCTCCGAGTTGGCGGGCGTAGGGTGGAGAAGTGCCGACAGGCTGGCGCGGTTCGACGGGTTGACCGTGTCCGAACCGGCAGTGCGCGGCGGAGAGACGCTGTGCGTTCGCGGAGGAGTCAGGCGAGGCGCCGCAGATGGCATCGCAGGCAGTGGCCCCTGCGGGTTGCGCGCACTCGTCGTTGCGATGCGAGGATCGATCATGACTGCGTGGGCGGCTGCCTGCTGTAGCTGTTGCATACGAGGAGATGTCGAAGCTGCTATCGACTGGACAGGCGGATAGGCGCTGACGGCCGTGACCGGGGGCAGTCTGTCGTGCTCGTACGCCACTGGCGGCCGCGGGTACAGAGATGGCTGGCTGGAGGCGGACACGGTGGGCGGCGGCAGCTGCGGAACAGGTTGCATGTGAGGACTGAGCAGGTGAGGCTGCATGTGAGGGTGAGGCTGTAGCCTTGGAATGGCGGCTTTGGCATCCGGAGACATGCGCGGCACCCACGGAGGAGTGCCACTGGGAGACGGCGGCCAGGCGGCCATCCAGGCCGGGTGAGGAGCCCAGGCGTACGGGTACTGAGACGGCTCCGGCGGCGGGGGCGGCTGGGTCGTGTATGGCTGCATGGGCGTCCGCGTCAGAGCCGGCGGGTTGCTGTCGTGGAGGCTGGACTCGGGATACATGCCCTTGGTGGGCACAATGTGTCGCAGGCTGGAGTCGCTGCTGGGCTGAGGCAGGTCGGGAGCGCTGGGGTGCGGCCTTGAGTAGTACGAGATGAGGTGCAGGTGTTGTCCCTGCGAGGTCGTGATGCTGAAGGACTGCTTCATGAGCCCGTCGGCCTTGTACCTATAGCCCTCGGGTTCTCCGTCGGCGTCCTCGTCGCTGAAGCGGCCGCTGTCCGGGGTCCTGCCGTTGCTGCGTCTCGAGTTGCCAAAGCCGCTGCCCCTCTTGCCCTCCATCTCCCTGTAGGTGAGGAAGCTCCCGGATACCCTGCTGGCGCTCCACGACTTGCCGTCCGTCCACCTGCGCATGCCAGCTTCTCTTTCATCCCACACGAAGACGGAACCGGATCTGATCGACTGCCTCTCCTTCTCTGATAACCGCCTCTGCACTCTGGGCAGGAGCCCTAATCTGCACGCCTCGAACAGCTTGATGGCGTCTGCGGGTGTCCGCACGAAGCCATGGTACGTCTCCATCGCTCTGGCGTATGTGTGGGAGGGTTGGAGTGGAAAAGACGGGGATGGAACCACCGCCAGATGTAGGAATGGATAGAATATTGATTGGAAAGTGAGTATGGAAAAGGTATGGAGGAGGGGAAGTAGTCGGTACTAATAGTAGTACATGTGCAGTTCACAGTACTAGCCAGGTAGTGGTTTGTTTGGTTATGTGGTTGGGTGGTGAGAGTCTAGACGAGTAATGAAAAGAAGGAAAAAGGATGGAGGCGTGCTTATAATATGAAGGTTAAACGATTAGAGTTGCAATTTGGGCTGCTTAACCTTTTTTTCGCCAAGGATTTCCTTTCGCTTGGCTTGCTTGGGTTGGTACTGGGATTTGACGAATGGAAATGGGGGGGGGGAGGTACCTACAGTACCTACGCCTACGGAAAAGAACAGACTTGGGGGGAGGGATCCTCAGTATCTTAGGTACCTAGCCTGAAAAAGCCCACTGGACTGGGCGGTCAGATCCACCTTCTGGGTGCATTCGTAGGTTATGTGGATCGTCCCAAGGAGGGTCGGCCACTGCTTAATCCCCGATCTGGTAGGCGAGCACAAATGGCTTGCGCGGCAGATCCAGTCCCCACCCCACGCTAAAAGGGTCGACGAGTAGGCCTAGAGATAGTGGACTGCGTTGATCCCTGGGCTCCTCTTGTCCACGTAAAGGTTGTCGAGTGTTTAGGTAGGCTCAGGCTTGGGATGTTCCGTCTAGTAGTGGCAGAGAGGGTGGAAATCTTCCTCGGTTTCGGTACCCTTGGTTGGTGGGAGTATGCATTCAGTTCTGGTCTGGTTGGTTGTGCGGCAGGCATGTACGTATCTCAATGTACATGAATACTTCGTGAATAGACGAGTCCTGCTAGGTTCGGCCGTTGCTCGTTTTACGAGGGCTGACCTGACTGTAAGTCAAGTAAGCTTTTTTCTTGTTCTGCGGAAAACTTCTGTGAGGTACGCACGTACGTACTCCATTTGTACGGCTACGTCTCTCGGTCTCTTCCTTTCCTCGGTCTCTCTCTCTCTCGTGCTGGAGAAGATAAGTTTGCCCAGGGGAAGCAACATCTAGCCCACATCTGGCTAATCGAACGACTTGAGACGATGGTGGCCGGCTAGAACAAGGTGACAGAAGCTTGATCCACGCTTTGCTCTCTCTCCATTCGCACTTCTCGTGCGACATGCAATACATACTACCTACACCGTACATGCTGAAATTCCAACCGCTACTACCCATGCATGGTACAAACTGGGTGACTGTACGCCTTGATCTGCAGAGGGCACATTTCTACAGCAAATACATACCTACCTGATAGCAGCATACATACCATAAAAAAAAGCCAAGACGACCGCGTGGGGCCCGTTTCTTTCTTGGGGGCAGGTTTTACCCATGGCAGGCTTGCGAGACGGGCAGGGTATTGGATTGTCCTCACGTCACCCTCAAATGGAGTATGCCTCCCTGGTGCCAGTGCCATATATAACCTGATACATCTCGTCGCAGGCCCGCTACGTATACGCTTGTGTGCGTAGAAACATGCGCCCCAGGATCCACGACGACCATGATAATCAATCTTCTGCCCGGCGACCGAGGAGGGGGGAGAACTCGCCATTAAACTACGAGGTACTGGACCCCCCCAATGACGACGCCCACTTGGCCGTGCCGGCGGTAGCTGAGCGGTCTCCGAAATTTCGGGGGTTGTTATATCGTCGACTAGGCGAAAAAAGCTGCCAGACTCAGCCCTCCAGCACTTGATGCGGGTGGATCAGATGTGCAATGAGCAATCTGTCAACTACATGCTAGCCCGACTGGTTAGAGCTGAGCTGAGCTGCTCATTCGTATGCTCCTCCGCAAATACCAATGCTCGTTCATTCAGGTACTGCCAAGAAGAAGAAGAAGAAAAGGAAAAAGAAAGACGAAAACGATAATCACGGGCGGGCGCCGCGGGCAGATGCCATGTGGGAGGTTCAGGCATTCGGGCCAGTTGGAAAAACAAAATCCAACGCTATAGGGCTTATAGAGTGACTGACGAACGGGAATTTTTAAGCTTCATTGATTGCCATGACACTGAGTTGCATTGCTCCCACTGGGCGGGCCAGGGTCGTGTACGGTGTACTTCCAGCTCGTAGGTAACTGGTTGATTGATGGATTCGATTGATGAGCTCGGCTGTACGTACCTAATCTCCCTCGTAGTGCCGAGAGTGTACGCGCGTTTGCGCTGCTGGCCCAGGGCCCCCCGAGGCGCTGCTGCGGATTACAATGACCATGTACTCGGCCAGTTCTGATATGTCAAGTCTGATACGATGATCAGCCCGTTTTTTTCGGGAGTGCAATCATCGTCGACTGATGAGGAAAACAGGATGCTGCGCAGCAGTGGATTGTTTGTCTTTCTCTGCACTCGGCGGCAAGACGAAACGGTCCTGGCCGCTTAACTATAATGTCTCTCTTCTTCAAAGCACAGATTACTACGTGCATGAAAGACCCCACGAGCGGTTGCGGCGAACCACGGATCGCACCAAAGAGGCGTGTCAGTGAGTTGACCGGGGGTGCTTGGCATTCTTTCGGAATGTGGGCGTCCTCTGCTTGCCTTGCTCCCATCCACTCACTGCAAGGTGCTATGGTAAGGTAGGATGCTGGTGATATAGCGGAGCTTTCGATGCAATAGTATCATGTGTCTGTGGTGATATATCCGATAATCCGTCTGCTTGGAGAAAGGATAGGTAGGGTAGCAAGGGGTCCCGTCAATGAGAATCTCCACTATACTAGGCTGATGACGAATGCTGTCTAGACTCTAGGAAGCATCGATGTTCTACGTAGTAGGTGGGAGATAACCATAGCACTTGCAAAGAAAAGCTTTGAAAGAAGAAGGGCGGCTGGTGCTAAAAAAAAAACGACCCACCCCTATCAATTGACTACCTATACACCCAGCCATTTTCTTACAGCTACAAAAATATTATATAATCACTGTTTTGATCCTTTGATTCAGACAGTGATTAAGTTTTACGAAAGTATTTTTCTGTATTTTATTACAATTTTTAAGGGCCATTTAAAGGTGGTTGTCCCAAGCATTGCGTTCCTGTGTATAGGCTTCTGGGGGAGGGGTGAGTCGTTTTTTTTTTGCTACCCCGTTGAAGGGGTCAACTTGTGAAGGGGGTTGCTCGCCTGACTCGAAAGCGGAATAACGCGTTGGCTCGAGTACGTATGGGATTCTTGGCTAGCAGCATGAACCCCGGTGTGTCCAGTATGAGATGTGGACTATGTGCCATCCAGCAAGTACCATGCTTGTGATTAGAATTGTTTCGAGAAGTTTGTTCTGCCGTGTTCGGTGACTGCCGTGTTTGCAGCTCGGCATTAAACGTGCAGCAGCCCAGCTTTGGACTCGAATCGGACGGACTGAGGCTTAGATCCTGTCTTTCAAAAAAGGGACAGACGGGACTCTGGAGAGGGCAGATGCAGCCCGGCCCCTGGATGTCTGAGAAACAGAAACAAACTAGAAGAAAATTTCCGGCAATGCAGTTTATTCTCTTCCAAGCGCCCTGCGATGCCAATCGAATTGGCATTGGCAGTGTTGCAACTTGGCCGTCAGTGCAATCTAACTGTTGCCAGCGAAGGATATCTAAGCCACCCCGGAATCTCAAGACTCAGGCGGCATAGTTTGGGCTAGGCGTGCTATCTATCGTCTTGGACACCTCTCGGCAGAGCTCGGCGGTCGGCAACCAAACTTGTGTCTGGCGAGTCTGGTTCTTTTGGGGGAGATCGACCAAGGCGTTCTGTACCAAGTACGTGCATGAGTTGATGCCACTGAGCTCTATCTGGGGTTGAGTGTTTCGATCGACAGCAGGGCGGAACTAGGGGAGATGGATGGATAGGGCCAAGGTCTACCTCTGCGCTCCCTGCTTTGCCTAGAAGAAAGGGAGGCGAGAGTGAAATGCGATTAAGAATATGTCAAGCGCCACTGCTTGATTGCGATACACGCACCGCCACGCTGGCGAATGAGTACGTAAGTACCGTAGAGTTATAGCAGAATGCTCACGACATGGCAGGTATCGCGAGTGTATCCTCTGGAGGAGTCGGCGAGGCGGTCAACGAATAAGTTTGTGGACGACGACGACGTGATGCAATGCGATACTACGCCTAGCACTTGGCCATTCTTGTTCAACGTTCATCACATCCGGCAGTTGAACTTGCTTTCCACGCCTCGACGGTACCCATCACGCGCTAGAAATTGAGTCGGGGATCTTCCGGCGGCATAAGCTTTCCAGCGATCACAACAAGCTTATTTTGAGCGAAGCCGCTGGCTCCAAAATCTGTCAGGGTTCGTCGTGCCGCTAGAGGTGGTGGGGGCATCTTTAAACCACTGAAGCTTTCTCTCCTCCCACCACTAGAAGAAGAAAAGAAAAGAAGACGGCATTCAGTAAACGTCCTGTAGGTCCCCCATGTGATTTGGATGCTGCATGTGACATCTTCAGCACGCCATCCTCTGAATGCCTATCATGATCCGGCTGACTGTGCGATATTGTATCCTGCCAGGTACTTTTCTCACGGCTGTATATTTACAGTTACAGTTGCAGCACCTACCAAGACACCGGTCCTTGTCCATCATGCACTGGGGCCTCAGCATCATTGGCATGTCGATTGACTTGTTCCCCAACGGCAAGTTCCATGCCCAGCGAGAGCCTCGTCGATCACCAGCCTGCTTTGGCTATACGTCCGCGCGAGTCAAATACACCAGCTTACGAGTCTTGGGTAGCACTCTCATGACGAAAGGACGGCAGTCTTGGCACTTCTTGGTATAGTCCAACCGTCATAGGTCGCCTTGGCCTCGTGCTCCCACCCCCTACCTACCATTTTGACCATTACATGCTACCCAGTGTATAAGCAGGCAGCTGCAGCATGGTAGTATATGCATATCAAGGAGAGGCTCTGTCGAAACTCTATCAACCTCTTTGTTTCCGCCTTGCCGTGCTACACGCGCCCGGCCAGTCATATGCTGATCCGATCGTATCGAAGCCCAGGACGAGGCGGGTGCTTTTGAGTTGCCGCATCAAATACCACCTACGCATGAACAAGATCAGTCCGGCGACGAAATCTGTCCTCGAAGAAGAAGAAGAAGAAGAATCCAAGGTCCAATCTGACCATGAACCATTGACGGCGCCATCGGTGGCACTGCAAGATCCCATGGTCCAGGCAGTCCCTTTTACCTACCGTGACCCGTTTTTTGTGTTCGGTTGAGGAGATTACAAGGTCCCGACTATACGAGGACGGCTGGTGGTCAGCAGTGGAAGACTGACAAGCGGGCAGGCTCCAGTGCTTATTTCGATGCCTATTTGCTGCCTCGTCACATTATTGGCAATCGCCCAAATGAAGATCTGAGACATGAGGCTATGGCAATATGCAGTAGACGATCTGTTCCTGTCATATAGCCCGTAGGGCAGGCCCGTGGTATACATTCAGGCAAGTACTATACGGATTTCCGTTGACCCCATCCTGGCGCAAATCAGCCCATGTATGCGTGCATGCATCCTGTCCCCAATGACGGAACCAAATATGCTTTCAGAGGCTCAGTTAGTAAACTCGAGGCTCGACTTGTCACCTCGAAATTTGCACTCTTCATACTTTCAACGGCTACATTTTCGAGGCTGACAGCATGGCGGGAGAGAAAGCTTGTCGTGCAGGTGCGAATGTCCGTTTTTTTTAATGCACCCATAAGCTTATACCCGCCCAGCCAATCCGGGGCCTCATTAGGACTGATTTGCATTCGAATTTCCACGGGGAGGTGTTAAAAAAAATCAGCAATTGCTCACTTCAAATTTTTTTTTTGGTCCCTCGCACATGCGCGAGTCCTGCCCCCCACGTCTCACATCATCGTGATACACCCTTCTGCCCGTACTGTTCATGTGTGTAGCCCTGTACGTAAATGAGTGGACGTGCTTTTGGGGATTGTTTGACGTCCGCTTTTGGACTGGACTTTGGTCTGTTTCGTCAAGATTGGTCTTGCCCCCAAGACGCACAACCACACCAACAGAAGGGATTCGATGTCTTCATTCCCGCCAGCCTGTGCAGCAAGCAGCCTTGAGGGAAAGGAGAGAATTGCAGGAGCGTTCATCCCGCCGGGCTTGTCCTGTCAAATAATTCGCTGGCGGGCTGCGAACTGCCTTCCCGCCTTTTGTGCCGAACAGGGTATCCCTTCTGTACACACAAGACCGCCGTTGACTTTTTGGACTATTCTTTTTTTGCTGACCACCAGTCAAAACATGTGTGGAGACGCTTGTCAGGTCTCCCGTCGTACCTTTGGCCGATCGGCAGCGATCTGGGCGAGTTTTTGGTTCGAGCTTGCAATGTACCACGGTGCCTCGAGTCCCGTAGGAGCACATGAATGAAACAGGTTCGCTGCCGATGGGGACAGGAAAAAAAATGTGATGAAAAACATTCCCATTACGGTGGTAGTAGTCGAGAGGATCTGCAGGGTGCCGGTTTGTGTGCAGCGCAACGAATCCTCATCCTGCTACCGTTAGCTGTCATCACAGTTTTACGATCGAGTGCTCCCTTTTCTGTATATGTTTTTGCTTCGCCTTTGCTTTGAGTTTGATGTGTGTATATTGAACTAATCTGGGTATACGCAAAGATATCATACGCTCGATGATATTCCGCCATCGAAAATGAGATATTGCCAAGATGCCCGGCCCTTCGGATATCCGCTGCAGCGCACTCTATTTGGGGATTTACTCGATTGGGAATAACCAGGGGCTTGTTTTACCGCCTAAGCAATGTCCGTTATACTGCAGGGCTTGTTTCCCGCGCCCGTGGTCGCAGCTACATGAACTTTATATATTGATGAGTACCGTTGTAACTCGTACGTAGAGAGTCTTATCCCGTTGGATTCAAGCTTGTTCTTCCTCTGCCAGGACAGAGCATCACTTGATCGCTTACAACCTTGACGGGCGGGAGCTCGCTTGTTCTCGAAGGATTATCTAGGGTGCACGTCGTCGTGGCCGTACAAAATACACTGCCGGAAATAGTGTGGCCTTGTTAAGAAGGATCGCCGAACTTGTCATGCTGCTCGCGGTCTCCATCTCATGTATGTACACGTCAGAATTTGGGACGGATAATGAGTCGCATATTTAATGGGCCGCAGCAAAGTACCAGCCCGACACCACAGCAGACAGGTCAAAGGGAAGAAAAGAAGAAAAAGGAGTTTGGAGCCGGCGGATTAGGGCCACGCGATATTCGACCCCCCAGTTCACTGTTTATTTAAGCTTCAATTTAAAGCTGTCGCCAGCCCCGCCGGCGATTCTTTTGGAATCTTCCTTCACACCCCCTCTCCCAACATCCCTACGCCGTTTCTTGGCTTGCATCTGGCTCTTGATACAACGCCTATGCGGCTGTCGCTTTTTCGCGGTTGGCCAAGACGAGGCGGGTGGTGCAAAACTCTCGATAGGGTTCGTAGTTCGAAGAGACCAAGCCTTGGTGATTTCTTGGTCAAACCTTGGCCCCGATCAGAACGCAGACGGTTTACGGGGGCTACGGCTGGAGGGGATATATGATTACGCAGTCCACCTTGCACCGCTTTCTCCACACAGTCAGATTACCTACCTAGGCTAGACGGGGGCTGACGAAGCTCGGCGTTGTCCGCTTCCACGACCAAAGCTGCGCCGTCTCCATGATTTGCTCGGCTCGTGCTGACAAAGATGACCTGTCTTTTTTATTATTCCCGGTGGAGAATCAGTCAGCATTCCTTTAGGGTGCCATTGGTTTTATCGTGTGGTGGTTAATCAAATAAAAGGCTTGTTCTCCAGCCAATATTATCTAACGGAGGCGTCGTCTAGAAGCTGGCAAGGAAGCGTCGCTTGCCACGGACCCCACGATCAGGTGGGTGGTACAAAAAAAGATCATCATCAGATTTTGCGCCGAAGACGAGACTCGGCGCCGACTTGGCAGAGTGTTTGTTTGTGTGCATTCGTGCTTGGCCAGACGGTGATGGAATTAGCCGGAGACGGAGACGGGTCGATATCTCTTGGCCTTGGTTGGTTGCGCTGTCGTGATCCTTGGCACTCGAACCCGTTTCAAATTACCCGTTCTACTTCCCTCGGTGGTCAACAGGCCGTCGTCTTCTGCTGCTGGAATCGTACAAGTTGGTACACGGCGTCCGACCTCTTGGAAAATATCATCCATCGAGTCCGCTTTCTTGCTTGGTCAGACTCTCAAAGGTGATAGCCAACGGGACTAGGGTGGTGCTGTGCTGCAACGAGATGGATATACTATGGAGCCGTGCTAGCTAACCATTATGCACAAATCACGAGCCTAATAGTACCAAGATTTAAACGTCAACGGTGCCGCTATTATTCTTTCTACCAGAAGTCTCCTGGAAACCTATTTGTTTTTCTTATAGCAACCGACGAAAGCTGCAGTATTTTCTTGACGATATGGACCATCACGGCCTTTTGACAGAATATTGATCAGCTCAAGATCTTGGACGGGAACAGGCATCAAAAAAGGCTTATTGCAGCGGTCCGTCCTGGCGGAAACCAATCGTATACGAGCGCTTATCTGCATCCGGCCCGCCGCCCATATGACACCGTCGCAGATCTACCGTAATGTACCTTTTTTGGTAGCGACATTTTTACGACGATGGTCTCTATGCTGCCATTTAGGACAAGTATACACCGCCGTACAGCTCCAGGCCCCGGGGGCTTGCTCTCAAGCTATACTAGTATTGTATACTCGGATCGAAAGTGCCGTGGGGTTCAATGACACTTTGAAAATAGAACATGTCCCTGAACATTTGTTCCTCTCGCGTTGGGGTACGAAAACGAACGAAAAACGACATGGTGGGGCGTAGGAATCTGCAGGAAGCTTGACCCGCGGGCAGATGCGCCGCAATGCATACATAGGCGACCGGAGACGACGCGGGGGATGAGTGAAAGCAGCGAATGTGATGCCGCGCAATGGGTCAATCGCGGTCGCGACCCTGTCTACTGAACGCCGAGTCTGTGCCGAGCAGGACTATCACGACCTCCCATTTGATCGAATGGGACCTCCCAGGCCGATGTGGCATCCTTGTCGTACGTCACCACCAAGGACGACTCGCCGGGGGCTCCAAGCAAGCACTCGAGATTTTGTGTTTGCCGAGAAGTGTGATGAGTTCTTGGCAGCGTTTCTGTCGGGACTTGACGGCTTGGTGGATTGTTTTATTCTGCTCATGTTGCGAGCTGACAGGTCATACACGAGACCGGAGTACGTCCTGCATACTCGGCATCTTCTTCTGTTTCTGCTTTCTATGTAGCACGACCCAATCGGCCAGGCCTCCGGTCACGACAGGAAGGTGAATCATGGGTATGGCAAGAACGCTTAAATGCGCCACCTTGGCACAACTGTCGATAGAGACAAGCCCCAAGTGGGAAGACCCACGAGCAGCTTAAACGAGAACCCTACCAATGCCTTCTCCCCGGGTTCAAGACGAATCCCAGATATCATTATCCCATTGGGTCAATTAGCTATACGACGTATTTTGGTCCAGGCCTGAATAGACACTCGGCTCGGCAAAACATTCCATTGAAACTTGTTGGTGGCATTTGGTCGAACCCGCAAGTGTAATTTTTATTTGGCATCGTTCTAGGGCCGAAAAAGCCATGTGGAGCACTATAAGCAGGCACCGCACCCAAATCTCCAACAGTGAGACTGCAGCCGTGCCAGCCGCTGGTTATATTGAAGCATAATACTTTGATTCGATCCCACGGTCTCACTTCGCTTGTACAAAGACAGCATCTTTTCAAATGTGACAAGGACTCATCTCAGCAGTTTCCTCGGGCCAACACTATGCGGCCAAGCCGTCGGTGTTGCGCGCCACAGCGCATCTAGTGCCGTGTGGCAAGCAACCTGCCCACAAGCGTCGCTCCAGGTTTGTGATACTATACGATGCCTATACTACCGAGAGAGGCGGAGAGAGAGGGAGCAAACTTTATTCCGTCTGCACTTGGCCGATGTCCCTCGACTCGGACAACCATGTATTCACTTTCCTTGGGACGGTGTATGCCGTGCGGCTAGCAAGCAAATGACGAGCTGCTAGTGATCAACCGTCTTGCACGAGATATGGCCCAGATCGGCCAGAAGATAACAGTATTCTCGATGTGGTATATCACTAGCCATTGACTGCACCCTGGTTAGGTCGATTCTGGTTAGGAGTGCTTGGGGCTGGGGAAAGGACAAGCATTCCGGTGACCTTCTGCGAATACGCTTCGGCGCAATTTGGGCTCTTAATGCGGTGTCGATAGTCGTGGTAGCGAGAAATCCCACGTGGCATCCCAAAAGACTGCGTCGCAGTGAGTGAGAGGGCCATCAGCAGAGTGCTGACGACTGCCATCATAAAACCACGCATCACTAGAGACGGCTGAAGACGCGCACACAGGTTACGATTACGACTGCTAGCTTATAGTCTTCCCTATTTCCAAGTTTCTAGCAGGTCATCGGACTGCAGGCACGGCGCCAAATGTAGTAGAGATTCTAGACTTTGTGTGGCTTGCAAACGATGGCGCTGGGCGTCGCGCCCGATCCAGTATAGGCGCGGCCGTGATAGTGGGGGAGCTTCGTCCTGTTTTCTTGGGTTCTCACAGTGACACCGATGGCCTGGGAAAGGCACCGGGAGAGGCATGGGAGAATCTTAAACAGACGTCAGTTCAGCCCCGGGTGCTGAAGTCAAGCCAAGCCAACAAGCCGGCCCCCTTAGCAGCAGGCAAGCAGCCTGTCGCTTGTGCGCTTTTATTCATTAGGGGTTAAGATACGGCAAGTGACTTGTCAAGTTCGGAATCAGCAGATTTTCACCATGCCTCGGGGTTGGGAGAGTCAATCTTGGATTCTTGGCACCCGTGCCGTGCGATCCTGTACGCTCAGCTGTCCGTTGCTGACCGGTGTCCGCTTTGTCACATATGGGGAAATACAGTCATCAAGTTTTTTCTCCCTCTTCGCATGCATCCTTGGGTGTTCATACAGGGGTCGGGTATCGAGTTCATCGGCCGCAGAGCCGCTTCTGGGCGAATGGAGTGGATGATCATCTGGAGAGAGATTTCAAAGATATTGGCTCGACTACAGCTGAATGGAATCTGGTTTCCTTGACCACGATGGTATCATTTTGAAACACCAGGTCAAAGTATTTATGGAAATACTAGTGTACTATCAAGGCGTCTTACGCACCAGGCAACTACCAACTAGAACCTGCCGTGGACGGCCCCGCCGCGCACTATTGTTCCACTGTGTAGGTACGCAGCGCGTCGGACCACGTAGACAGAACGAGATACGGATAATAATATAGCTTAAATTTGCTGGTGGCAGGAAGCGTATCCATACCGTCCGTGTTCACTTTCATCTAGGGCACGGCACGATCAATAGTCGCAGTCGTTACCATTCCGAGCCATGTGATCTGATGTGCGTATTTACGAGGCAGCCAGGGTAGCAGAGAAGGATTGATGAGCTTGGCTAATGTATTTCAGCGCAAACCACCGCAGTGGGGCGGACACGATTGAATTTCTCTCTTAATGGAGAGTGCAGTATGCAGTAGTATCCGTAGTAGTACTTTGCATACATACATATGACCGTACATACGGTGTACAGAGCCCTGCTTACAAGCAAATCTTTTTCCCCATTGGCAATTGTCATGAGGGATCGTCGACGTCATATCACAATGCAGGCGTACAGGAATAAGCTATAAGCTGATCAAGGCGACAGTGAGATATGCAGTCAAGAACAAGGCTCTCGCTTCACTTCTAGCAATGCCAGTGCTTGGCCTCGTACACTGCTATTGCTAGTAGCCATGGCACTTGTGTCTTGTCTTATTCTGGGTCCCCAGGTGTGTGTATTAATGAAAATGCAACCCCCGACAGCCCCGAACAAACCATGGAAAAAGAGGCTGCAGCGCCAAGAACTGCTTAAAGGTTCGCGTGCGACGCTCGACGCTTTCTGGCCTTAAGCTTAATTGTAGAGCATAACCGTAATCAATCAGGGGCCCCTGTCCATCAGCCAGGCCGCCGCCGGTCCAGCATCCACAGCAACCACTTCACTCCATCCCTTCCTTCTCCACACCCACCAAGTCCATGTCCAACAGTGAGAGAGGACGCGCAGGTGCGCGACCTTCCGCCAACTGGGATTCGATGTTCCATCCCCTGCCGGACTGTAAAAAGCTTGGCATTGACGAGTCTTACGCACACCCTGGAGCCCCCAAGACCACGACCGGGGTTTTGCCCGTGGGAGAGGCTGGCTGGCCTTTTTCTGCTTTTCTGGGTACAGTAGCAGGCGATCAGTCGACACATGTTCTGTGTGCTATGTATGTCGCAGTATGAGGTTTCGATCCCTGTCTGTCCTCGTTCTTGTGTTGCGCTCATCGCCTGTCGTTGGTGATGCACCGCTGCTGGCATCAAAACCGCCGAGTATTCCTTTCAACTTCCCCGTCACGGCCAGTACGGCATCTCCGCATTCAATGGTGATCGTCCATTGTCTACCAAGGCATGGATCAGCTACACTTCCATCCAGTCACGACTCACAGATCACTACGATGTAGCAGTACACTCGCAACCAATCATCAAGCCGACGATAGGTCCGATTCCCCACCATGGTGGTATCATGTTTTGACTGCTTCCTCGGCGTACCTTTGATTGCTCGGAGAAAGGAGGCGGAAGAAGGATTGAAGACAGACAAGAACGAACAGACACACCACACACACATACACACACGCCACACATGCGGCTACGCTGGGTACTATGTAAACGACAGGGCCCCCGGCACAGTCTAGTATGCCAAGCTTTCTTGACCTCAGGGATTAGAATCCGAAGCAGTATAGTCGGAAGCACATCAGCCCCACTGGTCCACCCGAATCCCTCCCTGGCTACACTCTAAATTGACATGCTCCCCAGGTGACGCGCGGCCTCATGCTTCTCGGTGGTCCACCCGTCTGCCCACAGTCCGGATGATGTTTGAGATTGGCAAGAGATGATTCCCCAGTTGGGTTCGAATCCAACGACGACAAGCTTTTTGGTCTCCTGGCAAGAGATCGGCAGGCCCCCTCGGCAATCCGCTTTCGTTCGCTTCATGCTGGTTGGGGACAAGAAACTCAAAATGAGACCCTGACTCACTGACGACAGGAAAACCCGCTGCCGCTTTTGTGTGCTCCTGTCAAATTGTGGGATGAACGAGTTCGAAATCCGAGGTCATTGTGGACTGAAATACTACTACGCGAAAGCGATACCCACCTGACAAACCCACCATCTTTTCCCGTCTCACTGGTCCGATTGGAGCCTTTTCTATACTCACCACATGTTCGCCTGGCTCGTCGCTTCAAGTATCGTAGGAAACGCTGCTCCGGGAACATCCCATTCGTTCGTCGCTGCCGTTGATGCGCCGATCTTTCTGTTTTGCCAAGCCATTATAGGCAAGCCAAACAGAGCAATGATCCAGCCCCCCGGGCTGACGCCATATCTACATTTAGTTGTGACACCAACCCACAAGAGATGGCAGATGGAAACCCCGGAGAAGCAGCACACACACACACACACACACACGATCATGCCCGCTGATCAATCATGAGCAGGATGCTGACCTTGGTGACAAAGGAGCTCACGAGCGCAAGTTCGCAACAACATACGAAACCCTTCAACGTGGCCTTACAAAAGCGGGTGAGCATGGCCGGAGAGCCGGCAGCAGCAGTTGAAACGACAACCGATCGCCACATGTAATGTAGATATACGGCGCTGTCTGCGCAGTGAAAGGTGAGGTGATTTTGCTTGGCTCGGATTTACAGTCAGATATCCCTCGGCGCCAAGGATTGAACAAATCGCCCTCGTCCTGGCCCCCATTTGTCCGCTCTCGGTCCCGTGCCATTGATTGTAACCTGCTCCGGAGGATGCCCGCGCCCACCTTCCCGGGGCCTCTCACGTGAATCCTATTCAGACGCCCCAATCTCCCCCCGGTGATGAGCAAGAGTCCCTGATGTGGTTCCCCCACGAGCCAAGCGACCGACTGCCTATCTGTTCAGTATCATGCCAATGGAATACCTAGGCACCCAGCTAGGTTTGTACTGATATTCGGGCGTCAAAGCCCCGGCTGCGCTCGGCACAACCATGGTTGTTGATATGTGTACAGCGTAGGCGTATTATATGTTGCGATGGCGCAAAGCCGAGGAGACGGAACAGAAGCCCGCGGCGTATTCGGTGCATTGGGATAGATATCATGGACAACCTCATCTTGATTCGAAACAAGCCTCCTTTTGCCAAAAGCGGTATCTGGGAAACCCCAATTGGGTTTTAGTTTCATGTTCAATACTCTAATCATACCGCCCGTTTTATTTTTAAAGTTAGAATCAAGGTTAAGGTTGGAAAATCCAAGTCTTTTTTTTTTTTTTTTTTTTTTTTTTTTTTTTTTTTTTTTTTTTTTTTTTTTTTTTTCAGTCGAGCTTTTCTCGACGACTTGCGTCCGGTCATGAAACTGGGGAACAGCGCACTGCTCCTTGATGTCGTGTAACGATCAAATATCCGCTTGCGACAAAGGTTCTCCCGCGCATAGGCTGAACGAGCAGCAGCGTCCTGGTTTCGAGCTTATTTTGCTATTGTGGCCTCTTCTTAGATGACATGCCAGTCTGCTAATAATGATGGCAAAGTACCACGTCACTAGTTGCAAAGATGGTGAAGAAAGCCTGGTTATGATTCCCAGGTTGTGCTTGTGATAGGTATGGTGACACTTTCAATGTTAAAATCTCATCACCTGATTGATGATAGTGTTGCGTGAGCGTCTTTGGGCACTCCAAGAGGATGGAATGGGGGGAAAGAAGTTACTTCTACCGAGTCTCGAAATTCACGGAGCGCGTCAGACGCTTCCTAGGTTTGTCTTTGTACATAGGACTCGAAAGTGAGGCTCACCCGGACACAATGCCCATCAGCCAGACGCAGGACGTGCGCGTCCAGTTTGCGGAGGCCATTGAGCCTTCTTGCGACAGGCTATAGCATCGATTCTCGAGCTGCAACAACAAGCAGGCACGCTAGGTCAACGAAAGAAAAAGCAGCGATTCCGACGTATGCATCCTTTAACGAGTGCTCAGATGTGTGGTATCCGTGTGTATTATCCGTAATCGTAGTTGTATGATATCAAATAGACGCATCTGTAGGCAGAAGGCTTTCCACTATTGACTACCTTGCTGGATGTGTGTAAACCGTGAGCGCTGGAATCTAGATGTAAGAGGCGATGACCCAACGGTGTGTAGATTAGATTCAACGTCGCGGCACTTTTGAACTTGCTGCTTGCTGTCACTTTTCTGTTGACAAATTGCCAACCTACCGGTTCCGATATCCTGTGAACAGAGGAGTCGTTGTCCGCCCGAACAGTCCGAGTCCCGGCCCACGAGAGGGACGGCGCCTCGGTGGCTCGAGTGCGTGCCCGGCCATGGAGATTATCCGAGCACGTAGGAGATTTCACGCAAGATTATCGGACTAGTCGTCTGTTCAGATGATAAGACGGAAGGCTCGTGACCATATACACCACGGTACGAGCAGACGAGAAACCGATGGGGCTGAGAGTCATGGGAAATACTGTACACTAGATGACTTCATACACAAAACGTCAGCTACGAAGATCTAACAAAGGTCCACTCCCCCGGATGACTGTACCTGAGGGAACACACTTTGGTTTGGTGGACAACTCCGAAATGAGATCAGTTTGTAGGAAAACTAAAATGATCAAACAAGATTTTACGATCTCAAAATTGACCTAAGCATAAAATCTTTCTTAAGACGTAAAATGGACATGAAGAGACCGAGAACAAACTACGGTCGTAAAGGAGACTCTCGTAAGTAAAGCATACGCTGTACAATCTTCCAAAATCGCAAAGAATTGTTCTGTTCTTCATATTGCTTCTGAGAAGGGTCTACACTGGTTTCCTACTCATGTTTCATAGGGGATGCCACCCTTCCTCTTGGAGGACTTGATGAAAAACATTTGAATTCATGAATACTGACTGCTGCATACTGTCCACATGATGTCGAAGTGGTTGGTTAGTAGCCTCACTCCAGAGATCCGAGTTACTGTGACCCCCGTGATAAACCAGGCCAGTCGCCAGCTGGAAACAGTCTCCTTTCATAGTGCTTCCAATTTGGACGTTCATACGATATTGGACCCAAGGAGCAAATGGTGGTGCAGCTTCCATCGGATAATTACATGTCTCCAATGTTGGATGATTACCTGTTTCCAATGCTTCTGTCATTGGGCTGCAATCGGCAGATCACTCACCGGCTCGGTTCATGTATCTCGTTGGCTACGTACAAGCGTGACATTCATTGTAGGTTGCAAGTGCATACCACGCGACACTGGAACTCCGTCGAAAACTATACCCCTGGAAAGAAAAGAGAAAGTCGGCACAATGGGTTGCAGGACAAACATCAAGCTCATAAGTCCCTTGATCTATCTCATTCTCAAATAGATACGGAGCCCATGGTCATGATGGATGCATGATGACCTCTAGATTGACAACGAAAGATGTCCCCTGCTTACGCAAGACTTGAGGAATCTCTAAAAAATGACGACATTGGGTTCTAGGAGAAGGAAAGTCCCAGTTGAGTTGGGTTGGTTGACGTAAAGCTCCTCGTTATTGAGTCCAGTCGAGTTGAATGGACTTCTGGTCCAGTTGATGAAGTCCCTGAAGTGTGAACGACGCTGATTTACTTCACAGTCAAGCCCTACTCAATGTGCTGCTCGTGAAGACGTGATGAGGTTGATGTTGACACGGAAATATTGGACACCGGTAAACGGTCAACGTATCAAAATTGCGTTACCTTGCAATCATACATGAGGCATCCCGAGCTTCAAATCATGTAATCCCGCCTCACTTCGACTGGCATGCAAAGAATCGTTCCTCGCCACCCTCAAGTTGCTGGGGGCGTGGCATGATTACAAAAGCAAATCACTCCGCCATGCCACCGGTCAAGTCCCAAGATGAGGCAAAGAGCAAGATGGAATTTCAGCCAAACGCCGACTCGTACAATATCGGGGGTATCTATCTAGCCTGCATCTATACATGGCACAGCGCTCGGGGCAAAGCCCACGAGCCTATCTTACACGGCATGACCTGCCGACGTTGGCATTCCTTTCTGCTTTGGAAGACCCGGGCTGTGACAACATTCCCAAAGCGTTTTCAAAGACCCTCGAGGATGAGCAAACACGGTCCAAAGGGTACTGCCAACACCAAACGCCTTTCTTCTCCGCAGTCCCAAATGGGCTCATCAAGTCCCTCGTCTGCGGGTAGACGAAGGGACACTGCAGCATGTCTCTTGTTCTCATGGCATTCTGCATAGTCGTGTCACGCGAGAGGACCCCGGCAGATACCATTCGAAACAATATTGGGAGAGCCGAGTCGTGTCACGGTGGTACAAGACATGACCCCACGTCCCAGAGCAGAAAGCGTTGACGAGCATGAACTGATTCGAGCGATGCCAAGACTAATTTAGCAATCACACCTGCCGTACCATCTGGGGAAGGCCGTTGTATCTCGGATCGTCTGGACACCAGAGAGATAGCAGATCAGTCTGTCAAAGCCCAGGCCGAAGCCACCGTGCGGCGGGCAGCCCCAGCGCCGCAGGTCTAGATACCAGTCGAGGTTGTTGCCTGCTACTTTCTTTTCAGACTGAGTATCGCTGAGCACTTGCTTAGAACTCGTGTCCAGGCCGTTGAGCCTCATCGATTCCTCCAAGTTGTCCAGACGGTGCTCACGCATGGACCCTCCGACAATCTCGCAAAAGTCGGGAACGAGGAGATCAAAGCACTCGACAGTCTCACCAGGGGTCGGCTTCCCGAGATCGTTTTCGGCTGTCTTCATGTAAAAGGCCTTGAAGCTCCGGGGGTAATTAGTGACAAAGACTGGTGTCTCCCCATGGCCAATGTGTGCTGCGAGGTATCGCTCATGCTCCGTGCGGAGGTCTTGACCCCAAACGGGTTTGACCTCGAACTGCTCATTCGAGGCATTCAGGATGTCGATCGCATCCGTGTATGTGATACGAGGCCAGACTTCCTTCCCCATGAGGCCGCGCCAACGCCGCTCGACCTGGTCTACGGGAGCCATGTCGGATGATGCTTCGGCGGTTCTGGAGGACATTTCCTTGACAGTTCTAGAATCATGTAGTTCAACGGCAACATGCCTGAGCATATCCTCGACGAGGCTCATGATGGATTCCATGTCATCTGTGAAAGTCATCTCGGCCTCGAGCATGTAGAACTCGCTCAGATGACGCGTAGTGTCGCTCTGCTCTGCCCGAAACGTAGGAGACAGCGTCCAGACATTCCCCAGAGCCTGTGCCAGGGCTTCTAAATGAAGTTGTGCTGAGACCGTCGCATATACAGGACGGCGGAAGAAAGATTTGGCTGTCTCACCCTCAGGCTGCGGATTCTCATCAACGGTAGAGATACCGAATACTTCGCCAGCACCCTCGCAGTCGGATGCAGTAAGTATCGGCGTGTGTGTCTGAACAAACTGCCGAGACTCGAAGAATCTGTTCAGAGAGGAGATGACCTCGGACCGAAAGCGCAGCAGCATAGAGTTGAAAGGGATCCTGGGACGCAAGTGAGGCAGTGACCGAAGGAACTCGGGACTCTGATACTTCTTCTGCAGAGGAAATGTCTAATGGAAGGTTAGCGTGAGATTGCGATGATCAATAAGATTAGCGAGAGATGAGATAGATACCTTGGCATCTGAGGGCCCAAGGACGTCCGTCCTCCGGACCTGCAGCTCGTGGCTCTGGCCTGATCCGCGAGAAGCGACCCAAGACCCGTGCAAACGAACGGCTGCTCCCGTCGTCAGACTAAGTCAATAATATTAGTTCTATTGAATCATGTAAGAGTGGACTTATGGTCTTATTTGTCCCACCCTTCAGCTTGATCAGCAGGAACGACGGCCTGCAATGAGTCGATCGATGAACCATCGCCCACGGATACGAAGTGGTGTTTCTTCTGGGCTCTCACGGAGCGGACGTATCCGTCGATCTCAATGCAGACTGCTGGCTCCAAAGGTTTCCACGCCAAATGCTCAGCGACGGACCTGGGCTGCGTCGACTTGTGAGCTCTGGCGGCCGGTCTGCAGCGTACCCGCAGCGCAGTGCTGAAAAGGGGCCGACGCGCGGCGGGGCAGAGGATTGACATGACTTGGCGGCCGAATCTCAAGAAAAAATATTAAACAGTTAGTCAATCCTGACTCCCAATATGGCTTCAGCACATGCCTGAGCGCTCGATTGAAGTGAAGGTGTCCCGTGCGCACGGCAGGCTTCGATTCGTTTGTTCCATGGCTACTGCGAGCTTGGAATCGTGGAGTTTGATACTATGGATGGGATTATGTTAAGCCGGGGCCCGGCCGAGAGTGAAGAGCTCGGGCCAAGGCTTATGTGGGGCTCCCAATTGGACCCACCTCCCGTTTTCCATCGTGTGAGAGCGGAACTTACATAAGCGACAAAGTAGTCGGCGCCCGGATATCCAGAATCGCTTCCGCGGCCCGATAGATGAGAGAATGCGTGTCATTCATGCATGGGTATGCAATCCGCTTAAAACGGCCAAACGGTCACAGTGTGAGAATAGTCGAGCCCCTTAGCAGCTCTGTTAAGTTGGTTTGGTTCTGGCCTGGGTCCGACTCTGGGTGTTCTGGCTCTGGCTCTGGCTCTGGTTCTAGGTACGGAGTATGATTCCATTCCAATCTACCCTGGGCCCTGGTTCATGTTACCCAGATTCCTGATCCACAGCCTTGTGGTTGCAACTTGCGCTTCCATTCTCAATTCATTTCTCTCTCGAGTCTTGCCCTTCTCCGTCTTCGCCCCGCAAAAACTCCAGCTCGATGATAAATCGTTCCTCGCTGCTATCTAACCTCCAGTGTCCACTTTCTACCACTACTATTGAACACTCCAATCGCTAAACTACCGGGGCCTACCTGGCAGTGTCGGTTTGCTACACAGTCGACTTTCGTTGACAATGCGCACGATTTGCTACACATGTACAGTGGTCGTATATGTGGGTGCTCCCTGGCCGAATCCTTCCCTAGCCCCCCTCGTCTTAGCCGCACTTTCACGATCAGATGCGGCAATAGAACGTTGTGATTCAAAAGTTATTGTAGTAGTAGTCATGTCGTACTTGACAGGGCATGACCAACTTGATCAGTGCAGAGGTGGATCCTCTAGATCATGACTCGGCACCTAAGGTATATTACCGGTTCGCCCGTATGGAGGCTGTGATGGATCAAACAATTGCCTTCCCTTGTGCCCTCTGCACCCCTACCAGCAACCAGGAAATAGACCACAAGAGGTCCGTATGTCTCGCAGGGCGCCCCATATGCCTGTTACATCTCCGCGTCATACAAGATCGATGTGTCGCACAGAGATCTGTCCACTGGTAGCCAAGTCCACGCCCCTGGGAAACGAGCTGGTTACACTTTACCGGACGGGTATTTCTTTTCTGAACACAATATGAACAAGGCCAAATTTTCTGCCGCAGGAATACGCAGTCACGTCTATATACAGACCTTTGCTAACCTCATCTTCTTTTCTTTCCCGTCATCTTTCATCTGGATGTTTTAGACAGGGCAAGTCGTTTTCAATATATTTGTCTCGCTTTTTTTTTGAGAGTGAAGAAAGACATGGTTGAGGGTCGACGGGCTCCTTCCCTGCCAGTGGCCGAGCAGAGCTCATAATGTATTGGCTGCTCATGAGGCTGCTTCTGGAACTTGCTATAAGTAAAGCAAATCTTCTCAAGTAATCCTTCTCTCGCCTGACCGCCCGATTAGCATGACATCAGCGCCACAAGACCTTTGGGGGAAGAGGAACGTCGCTGCCATTCCTATTACCGATCTTGTTGTTGATCTCTATCCTCGAGAGTGATTACATGGTAGTCTGTTTCCCTTTTTCCCCATTCGTAAACCATCTCCACCCAACGCATCATGCCGCCATCCCGGCCCAAGCCAAGCGAAGTCGCTGCCGAAACCAAGAAGAACGAGATTCCCACGATCAAGTCGGAGTACTCGCACTGCTGGCCGACCCATTCGTATCTTTGGCAGTCGCCCGTTGCACAAATATCACTACCGCGGCAGGTTGACCTGACCTCGGCGCCAGACTTCTGTACGTACCAATTATGACAGAAGCGTTTCCTTTCGCTTTACCGCTTTAACCCTGGCGTGCAACTTGAGCTGACCAAATGCAGTCGTTGTAAATGACGATCCGGTGAATTACGCCATCCAATTGTACCACTACCATGGGCGGCGTACACCCTTCATCTGCGCTGCAAACGAGAGAAGACCAGGGTAATGCTGCCCATCCATGTCTACAAGAAGGAAAGGAAGAAAGAAGCTAACATATTTTCGATCAAGTGGTGATTGGGACACGGCAGTAGTTGGTAGGATATACCGAAGAGTAACACAGGAGTCGTTTTATACTGACGGGGACCAGGCTATGAGGAACGTTTGTGTCGGCGCAGCAATTTGTCAGCCACACTCGGAACGCCTGGACCGGGCTCGGCAGTCGCGTCCAACTATCCGATCCCGAGCGAAGGCGGCATCTACTCGGAGTTCGTCGTCGTGTTCCGAGGGCCGCACGACGCCTACGAGAAGCTGCCGCAATGGAATGCCCTGCCGGTGATTTCCATCCCCGCCGCGCGCTGGCCGAAGCTCAGCCACGGGGGCACCAAGTATGCGTTTCCGCTCGAGAGGGAGATGGTCATGAACAAGATCCGCGCCGGGCTGCTGATGTGTGCTGAGCACAAATACATCGACGTGGTCATCATGGACTTTGGTCTGGGCAACGGCAACCGCAACCCGCCGCAGGAGATCGCTGAGATGTGGAGGGATGTCTTCTTGTGGGACCCCGTGTTGCGCGGCCGCTTCGCGAATGTGGCTTTTGTCTTTGAGGATCCCTACCAGAGCACGACCAAGCTCATCATGGACGACATTGCCAAAAAGTCCAAGGGAGGATCGAGTTCCAAGAAGTCAAAGTCCTCGTCGGTCTCGAGCTCGAGCTCCGGGCACTCGTCGCCCAGCGACTACGACATCTTCCGGAGCGTCTTCTCCCCGCAGGCAGTGCAGCACGAGTTGACCCGCACCGACCCCCGTTGCTCCCTGTCGACCCTGACATCTTGAGTGTGGTGAAGTTGGCGGTCGGAATTCTCCTTTTCCAAGTCATCTAGCCGGTGGCTCTGTCGTGGCGGCGTTCAGGTTTCGGATGTTACCCCGTGTTGATTTCATGCTTTTATATTGTACGGTCTGCATTTTACGACATTGGTGTCAATCAAGGTCCAAGGATATATATCAGGCGACGTCATGTAGCAGGCGCTAATAAAGTAATTCTAAAAATGCAAACATTCGGGTATGATATGATCGATGGGCGGCCCGATACTCATTCTCGGGCCACGGTGCATACATGCGTGGAACAGCAGGCGGCTCAAGTATCCAGATATCCTTCAGACGACATGGACCTTGGTATCTACACGTATCCGCATCCCTCAAAAGCTTTCACGAATTCCCATCGTACTCCATTCCAAGCTGGGTGTATTCGCAACCCTAATACTCCTAATAGTTGTGTGGCCATCAGTAATATCGAATTTGTCGCCCTGGCACTGTACACAAACTCAGACCGGGCTATGGTCCGACAGCTCCAGTTCAGAGTTCTCTGGCAATTGTTATGTCATCCTTCTTGTGCAGATTGAGCACAAACCAATTGTGCAGGGGCGGAATGGGTGGATGGTGGTTACGATTGCTTTTCCAAGCGAGAACCGTGGCTGGCTCGAGCATTTGACGATCATCCAAACTTTGAAGATTCTTGGCACACACAAGATTTGACTACTCTGTACTACAGTGTACGAGAGCAGGAGTGGTTACACACGATCTACCGCATTATTGCTAGCACGAGTCATATTCAAATTGGCCGATGCGATTGATGGTAAAAACAAGGTTTCTTTCAGGGCGCCCAGGTCGCCCAGGATGGATACGACGGGTTCCGTCCCGAAACGGCACACCCTCCCGTCAGCTTTCCGTCAGTCATGAGAGTTCGGGGTGCGGAGTGGGAGCCTTCTTCCATGGGTAACGATTGGTCGTATAGACCTTTCCCTTTTTTGACCCGTTGAATTATTGAAACACTTGCGAACCTGACAACACTCGGTACCGTTATGATTCTCCAGCCTCGACTCCTTCTTCTACCTTGTCGACCACTGTCTCCAGATACTCCGCGACCTATCTCTCGAAAAGCTCATCATCAGACCTCCACAAACACGATCTAAGTGTGTGACATGGCACTGCTGTGTAACAGGCTTCTCGCAGATTTACCCGCCGAGCAAATCGACCAGAGGAATGGCAGGCAGCAGACAGCAGGACTTCTGCAACGATTTCTCCTGCTTTGCCAACGCAGCAACGTCCGCACCAATACAATATCCAAAAGAACAAACCAGCTCGACGACCGAGGGAAGAAGAATCCACTTGACAGCCTCAAAGTGCCCTGACCCGCAGGCCAAGCACTCCTCGCGGTTGCATGCACCCTCCACGATCACTCTGCAGACAACCGCGGCTGGACTCTAGTTGATATGATCGGTCGATTCGAGGTCTCTGAATTACTGCAAGTTGCCTTGTCTGTCCCATCTTGACACAGAGATCCTGCAATCATGGTGTCGATCTGGAACCTCGAATCATCAGTGCGCGCAGGTGACAGCGCAGGCTGCATTTGGAGCCATCCATCCACGTCTAATCGCAGACAACCGAAGACGAATCGAGACAATCCATCAAAGCGCAGCCCTCATGACCGCTATCCCCCAAGCCGAAGCGACACACCGGTCAAGTCTTGCACGCGAAACGAATCTTGGACATGTCAAAGAGGCTCCCGTTGGGGTTATTGATACGGGACGTCGTTGGATGTCTTAGATCGCGAGATTAGCTAGCTACCTACTTCTTCGGCCTTCTCCACCCCGGAAATTTCTAACGCGAGCAACGAGGCGGCCTACTTTGACGACACGTCTTGACTACAGTATTTGAACACCTCTACGCGAAGCCCAAATGCTACGTTTCGTCCCCGTTCACGAAGAATTTGATGCGAAGCGCGAGAAGCCGAACCGAAGCCGAAAACGACAGCAGCTCAGATCCAAAGTCCCCCTGCGCGCGGACGACGCCGCCGCCGGCGGGAGGGCCGGACCAGGGAGAGGCCCGCGACACAACTCGATACGGCCGATGTGCATATCATGAGGAAGAATCGAAAAACATTCCAGACTCGTGTACCGTCGTACAGGATGCTCTGCGTGTCTCGGAGGCCAACCTGCCCAACCTAGGTCGCTACCATTCACGCCCAAGCTACACACCGCACGGAGCTGTCCTCTCTGGACAGAGAGCACCATGGTAAGAAGTTCGATCACAGTCGCGCGACCAAAAGAAACGCGCGATCAGAGCAGCAAGCATAATTCGTAAGATCGCGCAGAAAAGGCTGAGACTATCGTGGCGGTCTGGATGTAGAAGAGCCAGCTCTTGACAAGATCATTGGACCACGACTCCATGCGGTGGTCGATTGTGACCTTTCGACCAAGGTTGGAGGACTTCCTTCTGCAGACGAAAGGCTTCTGCATATCCCATACGTAAACTACCAAGCTCGGCCGACTTGACCTGCAAGCCTCCTCTCTCCGTTGACAACTGCCGTTTGGGCTGTCGTGCAGACCGCTCCTTGTCAGGCGAAGCAAGCAGCACGGCATGGCTTCTAGAAGCGCCATGTCGGGGAATTGGCAACTATGGAAATCCTCGTGACTGCGGATCAGTATGTCGTGATCCTCTTGAGACATGATACTATGTTAATTGGCCTGCCCGTGGGCGGAGAGGCTCGTGGGCGCCGGGATTCATGCAGCTCAGACCCTGACAGGTCAACGTATGGAGCTGGTCACGGCAGCAAGGTATAGACTTTGGCCACTATCTAGATTGTTATTGAGTGAGAAGACTGCACTGTGGCCGAATCTGGCTCTGTGATACGCTGTTCCCATAAGACATCTAGGAGACAAGTATCCGCCGTTCGGATTGGGATGGTATGGTGGTCCGTCGAGCTGTTGTTACCCTCTAGCGTTGGCTTGACCTGATCTAGACACTGCCCAGTTCTACCATTTTGGGCTGCAACCAATGCTGACTTGTTCTACTTCTACGGAAACATAACCAAGCGGCAATGTCTAATGGTACATAATGATACAGTAGTAGATCGTCATGGTATCATCGAGTGACGTACGTGGGAAACAAAAGATTGTTCAGCACGCGAGTTATTCATTTTGAGCAGTGCTTTCCTTTTCCCAGAAATTCATGATTCGTACCAATATTGCTCGCCTCACTGTGGTGTCTTTTCCAGCATTGTGGGGATAACAGTTGTGGGTTTATTCAAGAGATTGCAAGGTCAAATGCCGTGTGACGGAACGCACAATTTGTCTCTACGTAGGAATATATTAGAATTATTCTGTAGTACGAAGCTCGCACGAGTCTTTGCTGGAATTAGAAAAAGCTCTGGCGTCAGAATGCTCGCCATTCACATGCCTGGCGAAGAGTGAAACAACTATCAAGGTACTGGGGGAACCAATCCAGAGACGACGCTTTGAAGACACTGCTGCTTCCTGGACTCGGAATCCCGAACACGAAACTACCTACATTGCCATTGAACAGACGCAGCTCGGGCAACATATCGTAAGAAAAGTGATGTCCAGGAAAATTTGTCTCAGACCCTTCGTTGTAGCAGGGGAACGAAATTTCTAGCAATATTAAGACGAAGCGACTCAGCGTCGCATGGCCTGCGGCCCAGGCGGTACGACCGTCTCGCCGGTTGACATGTACTCACCAAAAGCAACAAATCCCAGGGTACGCTGCTGAGCAACGCAGGGTCCTCCGCCGGGTTTCCGGGTTGCTCTACGTCTTATTCACGGGGAAAAGCTAGAACAACCGATGCCAAAACGGCTGCTGAAATCCACCAGGCAGTCTTGCATGACTAAGTGATCTCTGACGGGATTCATTGTCTCAGTAGGCCAACTGGATATGGCTGCTGGACAACTTGGCAACACGAGAATTGCAGAAATACCACGAATGGATAGGTAACACCATTAATGTGTGTGTTAGCAGCATATATTTTGTGATTACCGCCATCATCGTCAATGATTTGGAGGTCAGGGCATTATTTGGTGTTCAGCATGTCTGTTGGTTCGTTCAGTTTGTCCAAACTCGATAGTTGGACCAATAAAAAACACACGAGAATTGTTTCAAGAAAACATGTCTCTGATCCGTCAAAAGACTTCGGGTCTTTACCATGGGAACTTGGAAGGCTTCACTGTTTCTTGGGATACTTTACCGCCCAACGTCGCTAGATGTTGTATCGAATACTTCCCACGGCGAAACTGCTCTGGTCCAACAAATACATTACAGCCACTTCGTCCAGAGAATCAGATTGTAATGCGAAGTCAGGTATGTCGGGGTCGATACCTCTGCATATCAAATGCTCTTAAGAGGAGTTATGTCGAGGGATAATGGTTACTGCTAAGTTAGGCTTAAATCGAAGTCGCTTGAGCGGGCTTCAGATTGGCCATGCCGTGAGCATTCTCCGAGTAACTGAGATTTTTGCGTTCTGAATCAAATAGAGATGATAAGCATGTACGGTATGTACAGTACACATCAGTAGAATATGCCGTCCAATAGTGGGACAGACGGCCCAATCTTATGTGAGGCGGCACCAGCAAGTACGGCAACGAAACCTACTCTCACTTAATTGTATTTTCATTGTAGTTATCATGAGACACATGTTAGTGGGGACTTTACTTCATGATCATCTACAAATTCAACTTGATCAGCTCCCACTGCCTACATAGTTCAGCAATAGTGATCTTTGGTCACACTCTGGGACTAGGTCAAGAACTATGCTTTTCGATAGGGCTGCGCACGATTCATGATGCGAGACATCAACCGCCGCCCGGCTCGGGAGAAGCCTAAAATAAAAACAAATAAAACCATATGCAAGCTAACAAAAATACCTGCACTCCCTGCAGGGTTCAAGTGAACATTCGCTAGCTTAGCGAGTTCCGGACGTTCTTCCGGAGACGCAAATGCTTCGCTTGTCTGCGGGTCTCTTCGCAGTGAGCAACGATCATCGTCGAGTATTGAATCCGGTCAGTGAAATATTTCCGATTAATCATGCTGGTAACATTCGATAACAATCTCAAGGCCGCACAGCAGGTTGGAAAGACCCCCTTGTCGACCATGAAAGGAAGAAAAAGCATTCGGCGGCTCAAGCCTAGTCGCCTGTCAAATGGTCCGTCGAGGCGCCATCCTAGTTGCAGGTTGGTGTGCTGTTTCGTTAGAATTCTCATAGACGCCGGTTTGCCGTAGATCTGACCTGAGTCCAAGCATGGCCATCGGAGGCCGGAGTGAAGTATCAATCTCTCAAAGTCCGATTCGACACTCCACTCCCTCCTGGATTGGAGGAACTCCGCCGGATTTCGTAATGCATATATGTCTGGAGCAAAGCATGTCCAACATACTCCGCAGCGGTGGTCGCAAGGAGCCGCTCATTGGTATCATCGCCCTTCTCGACTGGGAAGATACGTTGTCATTATTCCCGGCGGCATCGAGCAGACTGACTTGTTGGTTCAGGGGACAGTCCCGGCGCGCGTCTGCTTGGAGGAGAATCCATGCCGGCCTCGTTTGCGTGCCGTAGATGGGCCCTTAGTGTGCCGCACTGTACGGTAGTCACGCGCTGGCTTACCATGGTTAGACCGTGGCAGGTCCCGTCGCCCATCGTTCCACCATGGTTCTGGAAGCAGGGCTGTCCTTGCGAATCGGCATTGTGGTGGAGCAGATAGGACCCAGAAGTTTGGCAAGACTCAGGAGAGTGACGAACACAGGCTCGCTAATGACCTTTCTCTTCGTTATTGATAAATATTCATACCTTGGCGGCTGACCATTGTCTTCTGGCGGAGGTGAGATACTGTCACTTGGCCACTTCCAATGCTCTTTGACATTGATGGTGGAGTCATGTTGGTCGTTGTAATAGCCTCTAAATGAACCAGATTCATGGAGAACCTCTGCTCCATGGTTCGTACCCCACAGAAATCATGTCAACAGTCACGGAACACTACCCACGGCCGGAAGGCTTGGTCTAGGCTTTGTTCTTGGCTGGATCAACTCGCCCCTGCTCAGCATTACGACGAGTTGTCGCAGAAGCCCCGTCTTGTATCCAATCAAGTTATCAGCTGGGTATGTAGCAGTGCTTCGGCTCCTGGGGTTGTCTAAACTAGGATATATCCCATGTCCACGTTCAGACGATCCGGCAGGTGGTTGAGATCCTATTGGATTCGCTCCTCCGGAGAATGGACCGGAACCGCATTCGGGCACGTCAAATGTCAAACAGGATAGATACCTTATCAATCAGCGGGCTAGACGCCTTGAGTATCTTCGACTCCTGCCCTTGTCTAGATATTCCGGGACCCTCGTCCGGTTTCCGACGGTGGATCGATGTCAGCCAAGGGGATGAGATAGGAAGCGACCCTCTGCCATACGGGCACTCTTCCATGGGTGGGATCATGCAATGTGAATACAGGCCCTGGTTCTGGTCCCATTCTTAGCTTGATGACAGCATTTATCAGGGAAAGAGAAGGGATTAAGAGTGATTCAGGTGCAGGATCTGCTCAAGATCTCATCGATAGACGAGCTGTTGATCTGAATAGCCTCCGAAGATCAAAAGTACACTACGGATTAAGGATCCGATTCACAGCCTGGAAGGATCCTTTGTGAACACGAACACATCGCTTTCGTGCTCGGGGACGTCTATGTGTCCAGTCTTATTGTCGTCCTCGTGCACATCCAGATCCCGCTCCGAATGGCGGAAGATGGCATCGTTTCCCTGTAGTATCTGGAATACAAGGGAGCTTGGTATGATGATGGTAGACTTGACAAGTTCTCACTCCCACCTTATCCAGGTGATGTGAAGGCATGGTATGGTTGGACATCCATCTCATTTTCCAAACTTATCTGACCTAAATAGAAAAAGTGTTTGTGTTGCTGAAACGTCCTGAACGTGAAAAACAGCCTCTCGCACCCAAAGCATCCCGTCATCTTAGTCGAGTTACATAATCACGCTGTCTTTCCAGTGCTTCAAAACCTTCCCTCTTTCACAGTCATCGTGATAGGGGCCGGTCTACAGTTCGAAGTCCCAAGCCACTAGGTTAGGCGTATTTAGTTGTCTAGATCAAGCCTGAGGATATTCACGAGAGATTCTGCGACCAATTTGTGTCCACCTCCACTCCAACCGATCCGTACCTGCTTGAAGATAGAAAGGCATTTTGTCTGGCTCACTCAACCCACGGCAGCCGGACTGCCGAGTGAGTCTAAAGTTCTCGGGCTCCTCTAAACGAGAAGCGGCCCGAAGCGTACTTCAAGACTGCGGCATGACGAGGCAGCTCGGCAGCCGTAGTCACATGCGACAATGTGAATGTCGTGAAAGCTTTCATAATGGAACTATCTAAATGTACGGACGATAAAGTGTACGAGGAGCGATCCGATTCAATTGAGCAGATCATCATGTATCTCGTTCCAAGTGCCGACTGATCACTCGAATGGTGCCATAGGCCCTTGGTAAGAGACTGCCGGCCTCTGAGACATCTACACACTTTTCCTCGAGTATTGGCCGAATCTCGTTCACCGTTGTTGAATTGGTTCAAAGTTCCTCCCGCCGGAGTCAATCCATGTCTCCGAACCTTGGTATTAGCTGGGCTGAAGAGCGGCGCTAGTCTTCTAGTTTGAGACTTGATCATGGTGCGGGAAGAGATGGAGATCTAGGTAAATGCTATCATTTACAAGCGTGCTTCATGAGTGGCCTAGGTCGGGGAGTAAGCGCAGACATGATCGTTACACATCGTATCAACAACTTGCATCGCAGTCATCGTTGCATTTGTCACTGTCTTTGAACATGAGGCCTTCTTGCCTTGGTTTATATAGATGCAGTGACCCGTTTCAATGTGAGCATGCTTAGGACTCCCATATCACATGACGTACTCTACCAGTAAGCCGGTCGAAGCCCGCCGAAATTACCCAGAGTGCTCGCTAGATTTTCATCGCCTTCCTTTTTCCGGTGACCGGCAAGCTATGAGCATGTCGAGTCAGTATTCGTGGTCAACAAACCTACATCGCAGCATGTAGTTGGGTATACCAGGAGAATGTTCAACTTACCTCAAGTTGCACGCCCTTGTGCAGTGAAACCAGCCAATCGACATAGCTCTGAGCCTCATTGTTTCTGTCCTCAACCAACATTCTTGCAAACTCGAACTCTGCGCCATCAATACCCTGTCGAGCCAGTTGGATCGTGAGAGCCTTGGAGCCGCGTAGTGTCTTCAAGAACTCTATGATATTCCGGACTTGAGCATTCAAGTGAGATTCCAGATGCGGCAGGCTGGAGCTATACGGATCCAAAGCCTTGAGGCTGTCTTTGCCCTCGCCAAACAGGTCTTCCAATAGATTGGGCGATGTTTGGCTATGACACCAGATCAGACATTGCTGGCCGTTATCAACAAGGTACACACCACCAGGTTCAACACGCGAGAATGATGCGCGCAGACTTGGTGGTACCTTGAGGTGGCCATTCTCATCCGGGAAGCCATCCTCAGCACTGAGGTTGTGTATCGGTATCATACGTGGATACAGGTAGGCGCTGAGCTCACCGGGACCCATGGTCCTCACCATGCGCATCTCCTGTATTCTGCGATCCGAACTCTCATTACCACCCTTGAACGCACGGCATTTCAAGAGACCGAGCATGTACATGGAGAACTCCTTTAGCCTCTCAGGCATAATCAGCTGCCCAGGAGGATGAGACGACGTCGTCAGGTTCTTCCTATAATTCGCGAGGACGTCTATCGTCCTCTCGGTGAGGACCTGTCGTGTTTCCTTCAGTGTCGCGGACGTTGTTGCTAGCTTCGAGGCAGCTTCCTTGGCCAAGATGGAGACAACCGCATCTTGGTCAATCATCTTGACGCATTCCCGAGTAACTTCGCTGACACTGGCAATCATGTTGCAGCATCGTACACGTCGTTGGCCAGAGGCTGTGGTGTACAAGAGAGCGGACTGGAAATGAGCATCCAATTTGGCATCAAGCTTTCCATCGTATCCAAACGTGACACCGATGGCCTTGTCCGCGTCAATGACACCAATTTCGAGATCTGCTCCGAAAGTATGCTGAAGGAAGGAGCCATGATAATCCTTGATCTGCAGACCGTTGGAGCAACGGACCTTCATCAGCGCCTGGTAGCCAGTCTCGCGTGTCACGGTATGCTTGATTTCGAGCGAAAGTTTGGCATTGTCTCGGCCTGCCACGAAGTTTGGGTAGTAGAAGGTCTCTCCACCAGTCAAAGAGGCGACATGGCCAATGGTGGCGATATCGAGGTATCCGCCAGACGGTGCGGCCAAGAAGAAGTCAACACCAACTCCTGCTGCTACCATCCTTTCCGCGGTCTTCTTCCAGGCAGGATGCTCAGCTGTATAGAGCTTCTTGTCGAGCTCGCCGCCCGGGTGCTTGCCATCGTCTCTCATGAAGAGTCGGCCGGGACCCCAGGTTGGAAGCGCGGACAACGAGCAGACCACCTTTCCTCCGGTCTTTTCGAGAGCTGCTATAGCCGAATTGAGCGTGGGCAAGAGGGCGGGTTCGGGGTTCTTGACGCTGGAAAATAATGTCGGCAACCTAGTCAGCAATGAGGTGATGACAGAGCGTGATTCCACCGGGTCAACGAAAAGACCATCGCTAAGAGGCACGAAAGGATCCTCCACATCCGGCATAACCAGCATTTGGGGCTGCTCCAATGATGCCTATTGGGGAATTAGTATTTCACCTTCAGGGGTCATGGCCACGACACTTACATGGCAGTTGTAGAAGTGGATTTCCTTGTCGTATGTGACAAAGCCTACTTTGGCACCTGGGGGCAGTCTCGGCTTCGGTTCTCCATTCTCGTCCACCTCGTCGCTGCCATCGGGAGCATATAGCGAAGCCAGAATGCCTTCACAGAAAGCTTCGAGGAAGCCCTTGTTGAACGCTTCTTGTGTGACGTCGATCAAGAACAGCCAGTTCAGACCAACCGGCTCCTTCGTCCAGTATTCCTTTGGAACAGTGAACTCAACCGTACCACGAGACAACTCTGGACGCTGGTCTCTGTCCACTCGTACGCCCTGGGGCGTTGTGGCACAGAAATATTCCGAGGGTGTATCGTTGGGGTAAGTACAGAGATTGCACACGAACTTCCCGCCACCATTTCGGAACACCATGAAAGGATTAATCTGTGACGTGATTGTTAGTCTCGATGGCGTGTCGTATGGACAGACTTGAGGGCATTTATATGGCCATGCTCGGAAACTGGGTCAACCATGATAATTGTCAAGCAATCATAGTCGAAAAGTACCACTATAAATGTTCATGGGTCTATAATAAGAAGGAACTCACGCTATGATCCCGAGTCAGCGCATTTTTCTCAAAGGAGGAATGTATTGCCTTTGAGCTGGATCATAGACTTGCCCAAACGGCAGCTTTGGGAGAGGTTACTTACTATGCTCTACATCTCCTGCACCTCGGAGGGCCGACATCACCAAAGTCCAACACGGGAACTTCCATCTCGCCCGGCTGGAGCTTGGCCAACGGTTGAACAATGAGACCAAGTGGCAGCCCTGTGCTCTTCAAGCCCTCGGCGCTGGCCGGAATGTTGTTCATCGTCAAACGAGTAAACTGCGGCGCAGAATTGCCCTGATCGTACGAGACGAATGCAGTCGCAGCAGGCGGTGGCACGTGACGCTCGAAGGTGGGATATACGTTGTTCAGGTAGAACTGTTGGGGCACATCTCTCGAGACGGGCACACTGGGAATATCGTCGGGTGAAACCTGACCAGCTGCGGCTGCTGGTACAAACGCGGACTGGGCACCGGCGTCGGGGGCGCCATTTCTGGCAGCGAATTCGGCCGGAGAGGCGGCGGCAGGGTTGAATGGCTGGTTGACGGGCGCTGGGAACTGGTTCGAGAATTGGCCGGGGGTGCCGGGCTGTCCTAGAAACTGGCCACCTGCCTGGACAGATGGGTCGGCGTTCAGGAAAGCAGTCTGCGATGTGCCAGCAGGGGGCATTCCGTTGAATGGCTGCGAGGAGCCAGCGGGGGCCTCGACGCTGTGAAATGCGTGCCTGTCCTTCTTCTTCTTTCTACCTCCCTGCTGCGCTGTGTCTGCGATACCCAAACCAGCCATCTGAGAAGCTAGATCCGGCTGACCACCGTATTGTTCTTGACCCTGAGGCGGTCCGTATCCTGGTGCGCCGCCCGGGGAAGGAGCGCCATAGTATTGCTGCTGGCCTTGCGGCGACGGCGCTCCAAACCGTTGCTGATACTGCTGCTGCGCGACGTTCGGGGCGAACTGAGGAGGCGCCGGCTGAGATGTTCTGTTCGGATCGTTGGGATCCAACTGCTCGCCTTGGCCAAGCGCGTGGTACATGCTGTAGTCGGCCATTTCGACTGAGGAGTGCTACCGGGTGGTCGTTCGTGGAGTGGTCGAGCCGATGGGCTTGTGTGACATAGGAAACGCTGCGAGGTACGGTCACGCAAGGGATTTGACCATGATGTGCAGAGCCGTCAATTCGAGTGGTGGTGGGAGCAAAGCGGTAATGCGTTTGACGATGCTCTCGGAAGCCAGAATACTGGTAGCGTTGGGTCGGACGATCTTGAAATCTGTCGTTCTAGGAGCTCCTACTTGTGACGGGGAACAGGGGTGGCGCCAAAGTCCATGTTCTTTGTTAGCCCATGAAAATGTTCTGGCCAGCCAATGAACCCCCTAAAGGCCACCGTTGCTTAGGCAGGGGTTGCGCTGGGAACCCGATCCGAGCTGTTTTTCCAGTGCCGGAGAGCTCTGTATGGCGGGACAGCCACTGGAGGGCCCTGACTACGGCACCTTAAAGCTTGCCGGTGATGTACTGCAGGGGTACCTTAACAGGTTTAGCGACGATCTAACGCTAGAAACCTCCCAGAATTGGAAGCACAAGCCTCGTGTTTCCGCCTATGCGCAACTTGACCTGCCATTGAACGGCCTCATCATGTACACTGGAGCTTGGCCGGGGGTCTGCAGCTAAGGTAATAACTCCGTGCTACTTTTTGAAGCTTTTGTGCATCAACATCACAGCTCCGCCGAAAACAACCAAAGCGCAAAGCAATTTGTCGCAACACAGATTATCCTCCGGCCGAACGTCACAAAGGCAGACCGATTGTATTCGGATATCCTACACGCCAGACATCTGTCCTCGGTTGAATGCATTTCTGAATTGATGCCAGTGGCGTGTGCCACTGCTGCGTCCTTGCGCATTCCAATTCCCTGCCTCCCATCTTTGCGCTGCGTCATTCGAGGTCGAGCTCGCCATCCTCTCTGTGACCCGGACAACTTCAACAGCTACGACCGATCCCCCAGCTCTGACTGGTAGCTTCCTCATTGTCATCGGCGCAATGTTCACATTCACCCCGCTACAAGGCGCCAAGTCGGACTCTACGGCTGTCCAGTCTATCCTGGAGCTCGATGGCGGCGTGAAGGTGCTCGTCGACGTCGGCTGGGACCAGACTTTCGACCCCCAAAAGCTCAAGGAACTTGAGAAGTATGCTGCCTCAACTCAATTGCGATCTTCCGTGACTTCCTTTCTAACTTCTTCTTAGACAAGTCCCGACTCTTTCTCTTGTTCTGCTCACCCATGCGACCGTCTCTCATCTCGGCGCATTCGCCCACTGCTGCAAACACCTGCCGCTCTTCACGCGCATTCCCGTCTATGCGACGACACCCGTCATCTCCCTAGGACGAACGCTGCTTCATGAGCTCTATGCCTCAACACCGCTCGCCGCCACTACGATTCCCAAAGCCTCACTCAACGAGGTCTCATATTCGTACAATGCCCAAGCAGCGGCTACTGAGTCTAATATACTCATGCAGCCACCGACACAGGATGAGATCTCGAAATACTTCTCACTCATCAACCCCCTCAAGTACCTTCAGCCACACCAGCCGCTGGGCTCGCCTTTCTCGCCGCCCCTCAACGGCCTCCAAATCACAGCTTACAACTCTGGCAGTACACTGGGTGGAACGATTTGGCACGTACAGCATGGACTTGAGTCAATTGTGTATGCTGTGGACTGGAACCAAGGGCGAGAAAACGTATATGCTGGCGCTGCCTGGCTGGGTGGTGCCGGTGGCGGGGGCACTGAAGTCATTGAATCCTTGCGAAAGCCCACAGCCCTCGTCTGCAGCAGCAAAGGTGCGACAAAGTCATCGCTTCCGAGAGCCAAGAGAGACGAACCTCTGCTTGAGACGATAGAAAAGTGTGTCACGAATGGAGGAACGGTGCTCATACCTGTGGATTCTGGTGCGAGAGTACTCGAAATGGCCTACCTTCTCGAGCACGCATGGCGCCGGCACGCTTCTAGTGGTGATGGAAAGCTGCAAAAGTCCGAACTCTACCTTGCCGGTCGTAGCATACACAGTACTATGCGATATGCTCGGAGTATGCTAGAGTGGATGGACGAGCGAATTGTACAAGAGTTTGAAGAAGTTGCGGATGGGGTCAAGAAGACCAACGGAGCAGCCGACAACTCGCACCAAGGAAACAAGGGCGGACCATTCGATTTCAGATATCTGAAGCTACTCGACAGGAAAGGGCAGGTCGACAAAGTGCTTGCAAGGACCAGCACTGGAGGCTCCGTTGGCAGAGTCATCTTGGCAAGTGATTCGAGCTTGGAATGGGGATTCTCAAGAGATGCTTTCAAAACACTGGTGCAGGACCCCAAGAACCTCTTGGTTCTGACCGGTCTCCCCGCGCCACCCGTCGATGGTTCTACGACCATGTCCAGCATCTTCCACAGGTGGTGGAAGACTGCAGTCGAAGAGAACGACAAGCACGGTGCCGATGCCGTCGGAACGGGTATTGGAGTAGACGGAACACTCATTCAGGTTCCGGGCGATGGAAGAGAGGCGACATTGCGCAATGTCCAGAAGGAGCCGTTAGAAGGTGATGATCTTGCAGTCTACAGGTTTTGGCTCGCACAGCAACGTCAACTACAGGATACCTTGCAGACTGGCAGTACCGAAACCCTCGAAGCCGGCCTCGACATCGATGATGCATCTTCAGAATCTTCCTCGGAGTCTGGCGATTCCGAAACACACCAGCAGGGCAAGGTTCTCAATGTAGCAGCAACACTGGGCAGAGCCACGAGAAAGAAGGCTGCTCTAGCCGACGAAGATCTTGGTCCGAATATCCTACTGAAGAAGAAAGGCGTCTATGATTATGACCTTCGGAGCAAGAGTGGCCGTGACGCCATGTTTCCTTATCCGGTCCAGAGAAAGCGAACCGATGACTATGGCGATCTCATCCGCTTGGAGGACTTCCTCAAGACCGACGAGCAACAGGACGGAGCGATAGCCGGCGATGAGGATGGCAAACAAGAGCAAGATAACCTTGGAAAGAAGCGCAAGTGGACTGATTCGGCTGGTAACAATAGCCAAAATCCTGGAGGCGACAAGCGACCGAAGCTGGAACGCAACCTGTCGGACGAGTTCGAAATGGCCATTGTCGATGGTCCGATCAATAACGAGCTTGACGACGTTCCAGACGAAGAGGAACAGGAAGAATCATCTACAGGTCCTTTCCGACTAAGCATCACGACGGAACAAATTGCCGTCGCCATGAACATCACTTTCATCGATTTCAGTGGCATACATGACAAGCGAAGTCTGCACATGCTGATCCCTCTTATCCAGCCTCGAAAGCTGGTCCTCACTGGAGGCAGCGCTTCCGAGACTGATGACCTATCGATAGAGCTGCCGAAACTATTCCAGTCGCAGATCGACATCTTCATGCCAGATGTGGGCGCATCAGTAGACGCCTCCGCTGATACCAATGCTTATACGGTCAATCTGGCACCCGCTCTGGTGAAGGGTCTCAAATGGCAGGATGTGGGAGGTGTCAAGATTGCCACCTTGGTAGGCCGATTGTCTGTGGCAGATGAGGCAAAGAACCCAGTCCTCGACATACCCATAGCCCTTAGTACTGGTCTGACGGCAACGCATTCTGTCACCCCATTCCATGTGGGAGATCTTCGACTAGCCAATCTCAGAAAAGATCTCAGGGATAGTGGATACACGACCGAGTTTATGGGAGAAGGTACGCTATTGGTTCAGAACTCAGTTATTGTCCGCAAAGCAGCTACTGCTGGCCGCATCAGTGTTGAGGCCGCTGGCTGGGAGACCGATACTGTACAAATGGTCAGAAAGATGGTGTATGAGAAGCTGGCTGTCGTTGGTCATTAGGTAGGGCGCAGCGTGATAGTCAGGATGACGAGAAATAGTTTTTTAGTTTTGCATATGCAAAATCAAGAAGAAATTCAAACGTTTCAATGATTATATGTGTCATATAAGGAGTCATTCCAACGGACCGGTCGTCCATATGTCAATAAACCATGGATCCCTTCGATATTGTCTGTGCTTGGGCCTTGACTTATAGAAAATAAGAGGCTTTCCCTGCTTGGAAGCTGCGACAAGAATGCGGCAATCTCGACAGTACAAGCACCTTAGATAGCAACATACCCGCACATTCAATTTAGAGTTGCTTTATGTATGCTGTCAAATGACCGTCTATCGATGTCGACGTCGATGTCAACATAACTCGATCATGACTTCGAATGCCAAGTGTGAAAAGAATCATGGCCTATCAACATTGGTGGCCTTGGCAATAACATAATCTGCACTTATAACGGTATCTGAATGGCATCCGACTGAGTTTATTATCAAGCATTTGCTGGAATGTTTGAAATTTTGTTATGCAGCTACCAAGCAAAAGACTGAGCTATTCATTTCATCGCTTGCCAAGACTGTGATCAATGGCAATCAACAATACTATTTTCGTGCCATTTAAAGCGATGTGTCTTTGTAGATGAATTCATTTTTGCTTTTCGTCGTTTGCAAGGTGTTTAATTTCTATATCGATACTGTTTGTTTTATACGCCATGGACTGACTCTGCGTTCAACATGCAATCCAGGGACTCTCCGTTTGGTACATATCAGGTCCCACACTGGAAAGGCTCCCAAGTTTGTTTCATTTACACGCTTTTTGATAAATTATTTTAATTTCTGATCTCGCTTAGTCTGTTCACTTACTTGCCCAGAGATCAAATCCGAGTTGTCCGTCGCAACACGTTCTACGCTGATAAGTCGTCACTCGATGGTGTAGAGCTCTCACTCTCGTCGAGTTGGCGTAGCAGCCGTATTATCAGATATCTGCACTAGTTTACATCAACTAAGTGGCTTCTTTCATACGTACTCGTGAAACCGACTGGCCGGCATCATGTCAAGTCTGGAGACCAATGAGTTTCTCGCCATGTTTGGACTGGAAGAGCCAGAGAAGAGACTCGGAATAGGCCGAATAGTAGCCACCGAGTTCCGCGTTCCCACGCTACCGATGCACATCGAAGACCTCGTCAGCCGCCGCGGCTTCATCGCCCCAGAGGATATTTGCACCACCCGCCCCGGCCTCCAAGTCCATTACATGGAGAGGCTGACCAACCGCTACGACCCCATGGGCATCGTGCTCCTGACCGCCGGGGCCTGCACCCACAACGACCAGGCCGGGGCCAAGGCGGCCTGGGCGTTCCAGTTCGGCCCCGAGCCCGAGATGTGCACCTGCGCGCGCCGCCTCGAGGAGACGGGACCCTTCGGGCACCGGGCGCGACAGACCGGCAATCGTTCGGAGCTGCGCGCCGTGATCGCCGCCATCCGCTGCCGGCCCTGGGCCGACGACGGGTACCAGACTGTCGTCATCGCCACGCACTCGGAGTACGTCGTCAAGGGGGCCACGTCGTGGATCCGCAACTGGATTCAGAACGATTGGAAAACGTTGGGAGGATATCCGATCCAGAACCAGGACCTCTGGGAACTGCTGTTTGGAGAATATGAGCGGTTCCATGAGGCGCGGCTTAGATTTCAGTTCTGGAGGGTCAGCCGGGAGGCAATCGCTCTTGTTTATGATGTGGCCAAGAAGGCTTGTGAGGAAGGAGATGTCCCGAACTTTTGTGATCAAATGATGCCCGGCATCTAGGTGCTGAGCGTATCACGTATCACTTCCAAGGGGAAAGTTTGGAAGGTTTCGTAGCATAGAGGAGTACTGGTCAGCTTATTACATGGAATAAATATTTGAGACGGCACGTTTTCGATATATCGTCTTCGCCTAATACTTACTAATAAAATTTAGGTATATATTAAGGTTGCTAACACGCTTTTTCTGTGTTTTGAAATTAGTCACAACACGGAAATAAACAAAAAGAAAACACTGACTCGAGTATTTATTCTTAAATAGCGGTTGGGAAAAAGTATTATAAACAAGCAAGGAATATTTAAAATTATTTATTTTTTATTAATTAAAAATTCGTGTTTTTCTTGGCCGTCGATTAAAACACCTTGGATATTGTGTGTTATCATTCAGGAATAATGCTTTTCAAAACTTTTTATCGTTTGTATTATATTGAATATCAACTTATAATTTAATTCTTAATACGTACTGTTTTATATAATAAAATTTCTTGTCCTAGCATTTTATAACAGCAAAACGACGAACAGCACATATTTTGTCGCTTTTTGATTTTAATTTTATAAATGATTTCAGCTTAGTATATATGCCATGAATCCTTTCTATTAGAACGTTTGCCTGATTCGATCGTGAAGCCCGAGCTGTTTTGTATCCACCAGTTTCCTGTGCTACGATGGCAGACTCACGGCAAAAGGTGGCTCTTACAGCATGACATCTGTGTTGCTCTCGATTCCTGGTATAACCTTGATTCAGCTCCCGAGACCTTGATGAGCAAACGGGATTTCTACCATAAGAGTCATCGGCGTCACACTCCCAAGAAATCCAAGAGGCTTGTTACCGCAAGTCAACGACTCCACTGATCTGTGTTCTCATCTTCGCTGGCGCTTTATTGCTGAACACATGTTCCTTGGTCTAGCCCGTGCGGCCGTCATTTGCATCAAAAGCTGGAGACCAGATCGGTCGTAGAACAGTAATGTCATCGCTCATGGACCTAGTTTAGGGGATGGAAATTGACGCATATATTATATCAGCCCCCAAGTCTCTCTTGGCAGTTGTTTGAGAGCATAGTGTTATAGCTCCGGAATACTAATAAAGACCAACAGGTCCTGAGTCGTGTTAATTCCAGATTGCTAGCTTTTAGGGGAGAACGTTGGTACTTCTGAGCCAGTCTCGCTTCCCGTATGGCCCCAAAGGAAGATCGTTGCAGCAGGGAACCGGACTTTGGTACCGTCATCCTCGCCAAATGTCTCGCTTTTTTCTTTCTATATCAAGGCTATATGATGCGTGACATCCCAGCTCTGCTTCTAGATCACCATTACGCCAGGCAACGAACCTGTCGTCTTTGCCAGATGTAGGAAAATAATGTCAAGCAAGTTGTGATAGTGAACGTATAAATGCTTTGTGTGGTTTTATTTTGGGTTCAGTCCACAGAATTAGAGTCGGAAAGGAAATTCCAGTCGCAACAAGAATTAACCAACATGCAAAAACATATCCTCAAGCAGTATACGTACGTTCATACGTACCAAAATAGGCGAGCAGTTTTGGGCACTCGCCGATTTCTTCCAAATTGCGCTCACGGCTTGAATACTACAACTGCTCGGATGTATCTGACCTTGCTAACTTGATCTTTACTAATACTGGGTCGGGTGCAATCTTTGGCTATTAGCAAGCGGCATTGTCACTGAAAGGATAGAGAATTACTATTCGGGCTATGTGCCTTGGCTATCCGGGCTATGTACATAGGTACTTACTGGTGAT